>JAZKJV010003964.1:0-427350 GCA_037367405.1 Ottelia alismoides | reverse complement strand
TGAACCATCCTAGTGGATTATGTGTTTGATTCGACTACATTTTCTTTCCAAACGACTATGATAGTTTTTAGTCGACTAACTCAAGATACCAATTGACTAATATCTAGTGCAATAAACATGCTTATTGTATCTGTTTTTAATCGACTACCTCAAAATTTTAGCCAATTAATTTTTATCCTGGCGATCAAAATTTGGAATGTTCATTCCCAATTTCCAAGACTATTATTACCCTCAGTCGACTAACTACATCTACCAGTTGAGTTATCTTCATTTCAGTCAATTGACCATGTACTTCATTCAACTATTTGTTATGTGAATGAATATCTTGTACTATATGTTGTTGACCTTATATCGAATCTTACTCCCTATTTTAAATAATCACTGAGCACTTCTAAGCCTATAAATATGACACATTAGTGGCTTTTACATCAAATAAATGTTAAGAACTCCCATCTACTCATCCAAATGAAGTTTTGAGCTTCAATTGTCTGCATATACTCAAGTTCTCAAGCTCCATTGTATCTCTATTGCACTCAAGTCATCTCCACGTCTTATAGAGCATTGCTCGCCTTATTCGATCTAATCTAAGCTCACACAAGCTTGTGAATCAAGATTATGCACTAAGAAGGCAATTTGTTTTTTAGTTTATTTTACATAGGTATCGGGGATATGGGTCCTTTCTCTACAAATGATAAAATCTCCATCAGTGTTTGTCCAAGGAGAAATACATATTGTATATGAGGTTGTGATATTCTCGGTTCTAACTAGCATGGTAGTGGAAGCAAGCTTTGCCGAGAGGTTGGAGGGGAAATCCTAAAATGGGAAGTTCTATGACATGATTTTTTTGTTTGGGTTTCCACTGTAAAACCGACATGTACTTGTGGTTTGTATATACCAGCCCCTATCTTTATGGCTTAGAATTTTCAATTTGAGATCATCATTTGGAAAAATTGTTGATGCACCATTACCCCCTCTTGTATCGAATTCACATTGGTATCGGAGGGGTGCACGTTCTGCAAGCGCTTTTAACCTACTTGCATGATCTAGATGTCATAAGGAAATATCTCCACAAACTCGAGTTCCTCTGCCTGCTCAATGTTGAAGATGCCATATTTTGATAGGAGCAACTGCATATTGTTCAAATCACATGGAGATATATGTGCAATCAATGGACTTTATGATGTGGACATGCATCATTAAGTTATTTGTGAATACTACATTGGGAGAAGGATATGAAGATTTCTCACATGTTCAAATCAAGGAGTTGGAGAGGAACACCCAAATGATGAATGTATTGTATTGGAATCTATCATTGCATGAGTGCAATAGAGTCTATTAATCCAATGTTGCTTACAAATTATGAAAGATGCTTCATATGTAACATACACAGGAACACACAAAGTTAAAAGTTTTAGAGTTATTATGTTAACTAGGGAGTATGATAATTTTGATATAAATAGTGGAAATTCTATCAAGGATATATGTACAAGATTAGATACTATTATAAACAACCATAAGGCTTTCAGGGAAATATTATCAAGTGATAGTTAAAGAGGAAAGTGTTTGATTCCCTCTCACATGAATAGGAATAAATGGGCACGATAATGGAGTAAGAAATGGCTATGAATATATTGAGATGGATGATCTCAGGAAATTTGATGGCTTACAAGGTCAAAAAGAAGCTAACAAGCTAATCGAAGAAATAAAAAAGAAATCGCTCGCCTCCAATTTAAGCATGGAAAACTCTTGCAAGGGAAGAATTATATGACAGAATATTACTTTGTTTGATAGAAAATTTAAGAAATTCATGAGCAACAAAAGGTGTTTCAAGTTAAAGAAAGAAGAAAAGGAATATGCAGCCATTTGCTACGAGTGCAAGAATAAGGGATATCTTAGAAGGCATTGTCCATAACTAAAGCACGAAAAAGGTAGAAAGAGGCATAAAACCCATCCAAAAAAGTTAAGAATATATAAGAAGAAGGCACTAATAGCAACATGGGATTATTTGTACTCAAGTTACTCTGACTACAGTTCAAGTGAAGAAGAACATGTATGCATTGAACTCATGGATTTTGATGACGAGGTAACTCAAAAAACTTATAATGAGATTTTAGATGCTTTTCATGGATTTTGTGAACCTCTAGAAAAGTCCAAGTTATAGAACAAGAAATTGCTTAAGGAGTTAAATTGATTAGTTGATGTAAAAGAAGCTTTTGATTGCGAATCATCTTGCGCGAAAGAAAAGATACATTTTCCTGAAAGTGAAATTAGTATACTTAAGTAAAATTATAACAGATTTGTAAATGATCTTGCTAAATTTACAAAGGAAAAAGAAAATATAGATAAAATGTTTGATTTTGAAAGAGATTGTTGTGATAAAAATTGATTAGGATTTAATAGATTCTTCTTATCCTCATAACCAACTACTACTACTTAGCCAAATAAAAGAGGAAAGATCAAACTGTAGTGAACCCACTATGTGTGTACCAAAAGAACTTCTCAAACTATTTTTTAGATGGAGAAAGCATACATGATATGCTTGGATTTATGCTCAATCATGAAATGGATTAAGAGCATTAGAACCCATTGGATCAAGAATGATGCCAACACCAAATGTTGTAGGACAAAGAAAAAGGAAGGCAATGGACAATGGATTGGAGATATTCAAATCACATGACTACAGAGAAGAAGTTATTCACAACTTTGGAACACAAGGAAGGAGGGCCGCTCAAATTTGTAGACAACCACAAAGGAGACATTATATATATTGGACAAGATGGTCAAGGTAAAATTAGCTTTGATAATATTTTTTTAAAGTGGATTAAATCATAATTTATTAATGTACAAGTTTGTGATGAAAATTACAATACCGAGTTTTATCTAGTTGCTTTAAAATAATTAATGAAACTTCAAATGAAACTTTATAGTCGAAATATTCAAAAATATCTATGTTGTTGAGTTTGATAGATCTATGCTTTTTTATTGCTACTAGAAATGAATTTAACTTTTGGCATAAAAAAACTATTCCATCTTTATCTGGGATAGTGGACTTTGCTTGCCAACGATGAGGATATTGCACAATGAGCATTGCAAACTATTGAGATGAACTAACATGGTAGGTTCCACGACATCTCAATGCTCTTTTGTCCTCCACTCTTAAAGTCCCTCTTCCCATCTTCTAGTCCTTCTCATATCCTCCTCTTGTTCCTTTACATGTACTCTAATTGTCCTCTTTAATCTCTTGCATTTCTACATGCATTTAGAGATGAGCGTTGGAGCAGGTCCCTCTAAGTTGATGGTAATATTGGCCTACGAACCTTTGAATTTTATGGGTCATAGGATGGGCTGTTACTCTTATTTTTTTCTAGTCAACCTACAACCCAACTTGACCCAATAAGCATGAGCTTAGGTTCGGGCTAGACTGACCCATTCAATTTTCTAAGAATGGTAGTATATAGAAGTGAAGGAAGTTATGAACTTCGCATCATAGAAACACGGAAAAAATGACAGCAAACAATTTGCAAATTCAAAGTGCTCATCGTATGAACACTAATTTCATCATAATAAAAATTTTATGCAAAGCAAAATCACATTCTTATGGAAACAATTTCGAAACTTGGTTTCAAATATTCTTATGAATATTAGGAAGAGATCAGAGTTACTTCTTTAAGCGCGGGTCTCTAAAAGAAGAGACCTCCCTAATCAAGTCAGATCTGCTCTTGGTCTCTTGTGGGCACGATGATGAGTCACGTAGTTTCCCAATAATTTCGATGTCGACTTCTTGAACTTGTCCACCCAAGGATGATCAAGCTCCTGTTTTCATCGCATGAAATCGATCCTTCTTCACATATGAGGAGAACAGTGAAGGAGACGATCTTCTCCTCCATAAGGCCACGCTAATGAGGAGAAGAGGATGGGCTTGACAAGGTGGATGTGTAGGGTAAGAAGAGTAGTCATGTATGATAATCAAATTCTCAAGACTCTTCTCTCTTCATTTTTCAAGGCAAGAGAATAATGGGAGGAACATGCATGCTTTGAAGGTGACATTGCCCTCTATTTTATAGGCTTTGTGGATGTCTATGAGGAGTCTTCTCCTCATTGTACGTGTCCACCTTATGATCCCTTGGATTGTAGATCAAAGGCTATGATTTAGTCCTCTTGCAACAAAAATTAGGACTTGGGTTATCTCCTTTTACTTACCAATTGAATCACGCAACAAAGCACAATAAATATTAGGACTATGTTGGATGTCGATGCTTCTCCAAGCATGGACATCCACCTTATCCTAAATATTGCTGTTGGAGTTGTTGTTTAATTATCAACATGATAATCTAATTATCATAATTGGTAATTTTAGGATAGAATCTTCATAACTTATGAATCTTATTCATAAACCCAAATAAAAATATAAATCCAATATACATTTAAATGCCAATGTGAATCATATTCACATTAGTGCCTTGAAATAATTATATGAATCAAATTCATATACGTATTAATTATTATGAATCATTATCTATATTGATTGTGAATCATATTCATAAAAATACCCTTATAGAAAATTTTATTATGCCAATAATAATTATTGTCTTACTATTGACATCATATAGTACGAGTCCTAATCCAATCAGGACTCATGAGAAATACAGATACTTGGAGATAATATCAGAGACATCATAATACTCATGTATAGCGACTTGAAATTTGGATAACTACCTATTTTTAATATTTATACCATTATTATTGAAAATGTATCACTTACAAATGTTGAGCTCAAACTAAAACGATTCACATTCTAACTGAGCTCAACGAAACACATCGCACTCTTCATGAGCTGGAGAATGTATCAATGAGTTGAATCCAGCTTCCCTAACCATCTAATCATAGTTTAAACCATTTGAAGCTTAGAAATGAGCTCAAGGAGAGTGTTCATCTCCATTTCTATCATCGATCATTTTCTAACATTTGGATATTGAATTCGAGATTGGAATTGGATATTGGATTTAAATGAAATAAGACTTAATTCAAATAATTATCAAGTTATTAAACTAAGAAATGTAGCCACTAAAATCCATCCAGTTTCATCATTCCTTCAAAATGGTAGTGTCATGGTAGAAGATCTATTAAGATAGATCTAACCCTAAGTATTCTCAACACTCATTCATCCTTCATACTATAAGACTTTGATATATCAGAAGTTCAAACCCTAGCTTGACTCTCTTCTTCAGAATATATCAATAGATTTCTCATTCGATAATTTGGTGACAGTATTAATCATATACCTTCCAAAAACATATATTAATATCTTGAATCATGTCTTATTTCATAAATAAGATGACCATGCACGTAATTCATTATGACCTCAAATTATTTCATGAGTGAGCCATGTCTCCTGGTTCATCAAGTTTGAACATGTATTCTTTGATAAATCATACTTCTCATGGATCTTCATATGCACACCAACTTGTCAGTATATGGACCTTCATTAGGCCTTCAACCTATTAGCTTGTGTAATGTTTCACACTTAGACATATAGATGTATAACCGTCTCTGGTCAACGGATGTGTGCCTGCTCATGATAGTTATAATTCGGGTCTTAGTTTATCTCGACCTCATCGAGTCAACTCTTTGACTTTATTATTCCGACACCTTCTGAATCACTATTCCTATGTAGAGGACTTGCATCCGGAAGTCGGTCAGAAAATAGTCTTTAGAGAAAGATTGTCATCTCTTTCTCAGATTGGAGATCATTATTGAATATCACATGTTAATGTCAGTTGTGTCCTCCCAACTACATGGTATTCAATATGCTACGATATATAACCTTAGTTGTACAAAAGGACCTTAATATTGAGTGCATTTACAAACATTCATTTCAGACGGACATGATAAAACAATAACTGTCATTGCATTAATGGGTCGTCCAAGGGCTTACAAGTCCAACAAGAAGAAACATGAGCAGCTAAAGGTGTCGATGCTTGTACATCACTGAACAATGAGTATGAATGGGCATAGAAAGGATTATGTGTCTAGGGAAAAAGATTTGAATCTAACTATTCACAAATAGAAAAGAGTAGATTAAGCGAGACACATAGGAGGAACAAGGAGATAAGTGCTAGTCGTCATACAGTGAGAAAAGCGATGTTGAGGGAAAAAGATTGATAACAAGTTTGTTGTACGAAGATAGAACTGACATTATATGTACATATAAAAAATTCATTGCTTTATACAAAGACTGTAATATTTTTTATTTAGGATT
Organism: Ottelia alismoides; assembly: GCA_037367405.1. Taxonomy (NCBI): domain Eukaryota; kingdom Viridiplantae; phylum Streptophyta; class Magnoliopsida; order Alismatales; family Hydrocharitaceae; genus Ottelia; species Ottelia alismoides. The sequence goes on along the minus strand of JAZKJV010003964.1, from coordinate 421,091 downwards.
ATGGATTTTGATATAAGATTATGCATTGTTATATTTGGGCCAGACATGCAGGCTCATGGGTTTGGATTGAGGTTAGCCCAAACTCAATGCATTTATTTAGTGATCCAATATTGTGGTCGAATCTCGACTCTCTACAAATTGGGCTCAGATTTGGACCTGCTCATGGGTCGGGCTCAAAGTCTTGGCATACATGTTCAACCCAACGTTCTTCTCTACCAACATTGCTTCTACCTCCTCATTCTCCTCCTACCCATCTCTCACTCTTATGTGTACTCGGTCTCATGCAACACCTTTTCCCTTTTATACATCATCAACATAGAAAAAAGATCATGAAAAAAATGACGCTACCTCATCGAATAATCAGAGAAAGGGAGAGATGGGGAAATAATATACCACAAATAATAATAGAGAGAGATGAGATAGAAAGAGTGGGAGTAGTATCAGGTATATAATAGATGGGAGGGAAAGTATACACGGAAATTTAAAATGCCATTTCCTAATGCTTAAAGCATACTGGTTAGAAAAATTATCACATTTCCTAGCTAAGCACAACCATAGGAAATATCAGGGTATAAAAAACCGGACCAGACCGGCCGGTCGGACCGGTTGGACCGGGAACCGGCTCTGATCCGGTCGGTTCAGCCGGTTCTTTGAAATTAATTTCAAAAAAAATAAAAAATAAAAAACCGGGTCCGACCAGTGGTCGGACCGAGTTGACCCGGATGGTCGGACCGGGTTGACCCGGATTGACCCAGTTTTGATGGTTTGGTAATTTTCAAAAAATAAAGGTTTAAATAATGAAATAATGGGGTTTTATCATATATGCCCTTCTTAACGTATGCGATATAAGGTATGTCCCTCTCTTTTTTGGAATATACATTATGTCAATACTTTCTTAGAGTAATTTTCTTGAAACAAGTATAAATAAATGATTACAATATTATACTCATATATAAATGCGACTAACTTTGTATAGTTTTACTCGAAAGAGGCAATCATGTTATTCTATTTAAAGATTTGAAATTTCTAACGATTATTTCATTGGTATATAAATATATACTTACATATATGTATCCGGTTTTATTGGTTCAAAAAACCGGTTCAACCGGTCTGACCAGTAAATTAAGCCCGGTCCGGTTTTTTCCGAGTCGATGAGAATGATGACGTCATGCTGACGTCATCACCGGTCCGACCGGTTTGGACCGACGGTTCGACCCGGTTGGACCAAACCAAAGACTGACCGGTTCAATGTCCGGTCCGGTTTTTAAAACCTTGGGAAATATAATGACTTTCCTAACGTGTGTATGTGACCATTTAGGAAATACTCCAATTTCGTAACGAATGCACCCAACTCTTTTGGTAACACACATTTTTAACGAGTATAACTCCACCCATCATAGTAGGATTTTCTAAAGATGTTGGATGCGAAATATATTTTCTAATTGTCCTCTCCACCAGTTAGGCATACACTATTTTGCATTTTCATCATTTTTGTTGCAACACATGTTATTATGGAAGAACATATTCTCCCTAAGTTTTGAGTGTGTTGTACTCCTTTCTTCCAAAATAGATCCTCCAAGCAGGGCATCGTGTCCCTTAATTTTTCTATATCCTTCAAGGTTTCATGGTTATGTTATCCTATACAAATTGTTTACTTGTAACCATTATATCCTTATGAAAAATTAATTATGGTGGAATGTTTATGTGATCGAATTCATTTTAAATTTTATAAATATTTTGTGTGTGAAGTATGCATTCGTGTATGTCCTATAGATCTACCCGTTGTTGATTGGAAATTGAAAACATATATTAAAAAGAAACAAATGCTCATTTATGGTATTGAGTATATATATTTATGCAAACTTTCCACTTATGATCATCGCGAGTTTAATTACAATCAAATAGCTTCGAGTCTTTTAACTATGTCAGTAATCGGAGATTATTCGTAAAAAATCCAATTGTATAGATGGGATCTATGAATACTGGTCTATATCATATATTCATAGCTATTTTATCTTACCAATCAAAGGTTCGATAATTTTTAAATGGTTTTTAAGTTCATTAGGGGTTGACTTTTTCGTTGACTTTTAAGATGAAACAGTTACAAATATCAGATTGATATTTGTAACTATTTCATCTTAAAAGTTTGATAGATGCGAATAACAATATTCAAAGATTCAATCTACATGGTTGGATTTTTTACAACGATTCGAAAAAGAGAGACAACATGCCTTGTTGTGGGATCTGCTCCGCCTTTTTCATCCATGTAATCCCTCTCTCTCTCTCTCTACGCACATGTGTAAGCATTTTGAGTAGTTGTCAATGGATCCAATCGAGGCCGACTCAACAAGTTGTCAAGACTATTCTTTTCGATAACCTCCAGAGACCTAAGCTCGGGATGTTACAAACTCCCTCTCCAGTGGATTTTTGCTCAAGTAAATTCACCGTACCATACATGGTTTCTTTGTGGATTATCTGCACATGACCATTCCTGAAAGTACCAAAAGGAATAAAAAGTTGATTTTGGCTTTATGTGGGATGCCGACACAACGACTTACTCAAAGAGTTACCAAAAATCCGCCAACCCCACCAGAGTTGCATTACCAGACAGTATCAGCAAGTCACCTGAAAAAAATAAAAATCAAATTCACACGACAAATGATGCCAGTTGAGCATGCAGCCAAAAAAATGGACACGACTCACCTCTCTTCAGATAAAAAGCAACGGAAGATCAAAAAAAATATAATGTTCGCAGAGGCTTCACGCACGGAGAAGAGAACAGGTTCAGATGTGGTAGATCCAGAGTAGTGGACGAGGAGGAGGGGGCAGACAACCCATTAATAAGCAGAGGCTGTCACAGTTATGTTCCCCATCCAGGTGGTCATCCACAGCCAGATCAACTTGGCTTGCAAGCACACGAACCAAGTCAAGCTGCACGCATGGCCATTGGCCTCCGTGACTCCATCCCATGTACTTATCCAAATGGCATTAATTGCATGGCAAAGAAGAAAAGAGAGGATCTTAATTGCTTATTTATTGTAATACTGCCTTTAAACAACCTTGTTCTGTTTTCCTTTCTGCTTTAATCTCCTAACGAACAGCATAGGATGCCAAAGTGTGTAACTTGGAAATGCCAGATCACACATTTCTCACATCAGTTCTCTTGTGCATCAACGAGACAGAGATATCTTATTCAGAGAATGATGTGGAATTGTAGATGCTGGGAATGGATCTGATCCACAAACATAAGTCAAAATCGTTCAAGAGAAAAACAGACAAATACAAAGTGCCTTATAAACTGCTCACACCAACCCTTCTCCGTTTTCTTCATGGATATATTATGGAAGGTGTAATGAGCGGAGATCTTCAAGGGCATCTTAAATAATGCGGCGCTAGGGTTTGATCGACTAGAGAGGATCGTCTGCTGCAGGTCGAAATGCAGCAGATTCTGCAGTAGCCGTGTGCGTTGCTCGATCACGATTGTGCGGTTCGTACGATTTTGCACTTTTTGTGGGCTCGTACCGTGCAAAATCCACAGCAGGGACAGCACCACAGCAGACAATCCGTCTCCTTGATCGACACCTCCACTTATAGAATACCAATTACTCTTCACATAACAATCTCAATACCAGATTAAAAAAATCCTTTCTTTGTGGCATCTCTCCGTCCTTTTATCTCTTAGTCGTTAAGAGTCAGCATGACTTAACAAACAGGACACACCAACACTTGAAAATTAGTACCAGTGCCTTTGCGCAACAATATATAGCAATGATTACTTGTCCTTGAGCTCGCGTTTAAACTACGTGTCCTTATCTTTTCGCGCAGGAGCGAGCTAACAGCAGCTAAGGCATCACCATCCAAAGAGGGGCTGGCACTTTGGAGCAGTCAAACTAGAGCTTATCTTTACTTAATTAATTCGTTAATAATAGCGCCTTGGCCCCTCCACTACTAATATTTCCACCCACTTACAATCATCCTGCCCTACGTGATTGATTGATACCGAAAAACCAACATATAAATACCAATTAAATTGTATAACAAAGACAGTTACTTTCATGAGCAACATGCCCTTAAACAACAGCATCTGTTATTGGCAGAGGCTAAGCACCCTGCAATGATTAATGACAGATGTATAACCAATAAAAATGGGAATTAAATAAAACAAAGCGAGTGACCAGAAGCACACCAATCAGTCAGTGGGGAATGAATGACTCCACACCGGATTTCTTTCCCCCCTCCATCTCCAACAAGAAGATCCCGACATCTTTGTCAAAACACAAGGAAAAGTTACCATTCTCTTTGTTTGCAGATTGGTATGCACTGCTGGACTATATTAAAGGCTGATAAATGCGTATCATCAAAGCCGAAGTGATCAGTGTAGCTTTTTTTGTCTCTGTCCTCCCAGCTTTCCCCCTTCCCTTTCTCCCCGGACCTGTGCTTCTTTCTTGCACATTCCATTCGTCGGTTGCCACCTTTTTGCAATCCAAGTTGGCAGCTTTCTTGCTCTTTACCTTCCCATGCTGTGATCTTCCGACCCACATGGCCAAGTTCGGATCTTGCGCGTGTTCTTTGCTTGGGGGGTCGTGAGAAAGCGAGCTGAGGGCGAGGAAGTGGAGGGAGCGATGCAGGGGTTCAGGTCGCGAGGCATGGAGTCAAGCTACGGTGCTCTGCTTAGAGATCTTGAGGTTCCAACTGCTGATGCTGATCACTCTCTTCTTTTGTTTGAAAGTTGGAAGTTTATGAGTTTTTTTGTGAAGTTTGGATGCTTTCTACGTTTTTTAACGGGGTTTTGAGTGTGTTTGGAATGAACCCTAAAAGGAGGGAAAATGTTCATAAAAATGTAGAGAAATAAAGGGTTTTTCTTGGTTATGGGTAACTTCTATTTTCCACGGACGGGGACAATTCGAACCCTAGAAAGCTTGAATCTTGTTGTACAGTTGCATATTGCATAGAAGGAAGGTTTGGTTTACTAAGATTATTTGGTTTCTTTTGATGTTTTTCATTTCACTTCTTAGTAGTATTGAAGAAGTTCTTTTGTTTTAACATCGATGCTGCGTAGTTCTTTGTTGTGCAAGATGAGGGAGTAAGAGAGGCCTGAATTTGATACTGTTGGAACAGCTTATATGGTCAGAAATCGGAGAAACTGAAGCTGAAAAAGATCGCATGCTGTTCGAGCTAGAGAAGGAATGCATCCAGGTTTACAGGAGGAAGGTTGAAGAGGCAAGTAGCTCGAGATCACAGCTCAAGCAGCTCATTGCAGCCAAAGAAGCAGAGGTGGCTGCTTTGAGGGCATCTCTTGGGGAGATTACTTTACGTTCACAGGTGATCCCTCGAGGGTTGCTTCTCCTTTCTCTGTTTTCCATTCCTTCATGCAAACCAAGTCTCCTCAACAGATATAGCAGTGTGTATCAATAGTGTTAAGTAAATTAAAGACTAGCAAACAAATAATGCAACAAATTATGTATTTTCTATGCTTGAACAAGTTGTCTCGTTCATCTACAGGATGATTAGAGTTTAGGTCATCATATATGTCATCATATAGAAGGCTTCTTTTCATCCAGTCGATTTCCTTTGCGGAAGTAGTTAAAAGGCTTTCAGTATATGTCATCATATAGAAGGCTTTATCTTCAAGCTTTCAATTGGAAAAATCAGCATATTCATTCATCTCATATTATCGTGTTAGTTAGGTGCATCAAGACTGGTGGGCAATAAGAGAGTGACATCTTGATTTCGAGACCTCTCACCCACACCACTGACAAGTAAATAGTGCCTTATCCTCCTGCTTCGAACGTGACATCTCGCTATCTTGTACCTAACTAGTTCTACACTTTTTCGCCAGAATCCTTCCTCTTCTAAACAATGCATATATGAGCAAGTTTTCAATGGAACTTCTGTATGACTAATAATTCTACAATTACTTCATTAGCAATCTTCTAACTGCATTGTTACTAATTCTTGGACTACATTCTTATTAGCTAATAGCTAATATTTGACTCTTAGTGGATATTCACGGTGATTTTCTGCGCCGTGCATCTTTTCATTGTACTCCTTTTTAGAACAAGATGACTTCTTTCGAAGCTATCTTATGAGTGGAAAAAACTGAAGCAATGTACTTCATTTGATATCTTACAAACGGAGTACATTAGTTTGCATTATAACTGTTTCCCTATGTCATTACATTTCTATTTTCCATGTTTCTTGCATGTGGACATCATTTCCTTCTATAAAAGTGCATTCCTTTGTTTCAGATGGTAGGGCATTGATTTTACGTATTTCATCGCATTCAAACTTCTTGAAGTTAATCACATCTTGGTTTTCCACTGAACTTGAAAATCTATAGCTGTTTATACCTTGTGCTTACAAGGACATTTGGGAGGGCATTTTTTTTCTTGAGAACATATAGTTCATAGCACTGCTTGTTCTATTCCTGCTGCTGACATTAGTGGTCTTTGGCTCTTAGCAGTACCAATATATTTGAATTACTTCAGCCTCAACTTCACTTCTCTTGGTAAATAAATCTGCCTTCCCACCAAATTTACTCTCTACCTTCTCGCAGGAGGGCGACTACAGGTCGCTATCACTAAAGGATCAACTTGCATCAGTTGCTCCTTTATTAGAAGAACTGAGACTCGAGAAAGAAGAGCGCATGAAGCTATTTTCAGAGATCAAATTGCAGATTGACAAAATCTCTGTGGAAATAGCAGGTCATGATCGCTTGAGCAGTTCGTCCACTACTGGTGGGAGTACAGAAGTGGATGACTTCTCACTAAGAAAGCTTAATGAGCATCAAGCTGAGCTTCAAGCCCTTGAAAAAGAGAAGGTAATTTAAATTTCAGATATGACTCTTCTTAAATGACATTATATCAAAATTTTACATATCATTAGCTACTAAAACAAGGAAATTTGAGTGGTCATCTTACGATTCTCAACCCTGTTGTGACCAGTCTGATCGCCTCCATAGGGTCCTTGGTTATGTCAGTGAAGTGCACTGTTTATGTAGTGTTCTTGGAGTGGACTTCAGCAAGACCGTAAACGAAGTTCATCCCAGTTTACAGAAAGCCGAGGTGACCCAGTCTTCAAACATCAGCAACATCACACTAGAAGGTCTATCTCAAGTTATCTTCAGGTTGAAGACTGAAAAGAAATCTAGAGCCCAGAAGGTTAGGAGAGAGCTCTCGTAATTTTAAATTCCCAATTTTATATTTTGCCTTTAATCCTATGCACTGTGGATCTGCAGCTGCGTGAAACCATGTCAGCACTCTATGAACTGTGGAACTTTATGGACTCACCAGATGAGGATAGGAGACGTTTTGGAAGAGTACTCGTACTAGTTGGAACACCGGAAAATGACATCACTGACTGTGGAGTTCTTTCACTGGAGACTCTCGAGCAGGTTCATTTGTTAACACTTGCTATTTTTTGTGCTACATTTACAACGAGCTATTTCCGTGCTGCATATTCTTTTTCTTTTCATACCCACTTAAATGGTATGGTGGTAGTGCGGTGTGCCTACCACCCAAAAGACTAGGGTTCAAATCTCCCCTTGTGGGGGTTGCGTTTGGTAGTCTACTGCCAGCGTAAAAAATAGTTGAATCTTTCAACAGGAATTTGGGCAAGAATCCATGTAGCCGACCCTACTTATAGTGGGAGAAGGCTTCGTCATTTACAAGGCAATGCCATAAGTTCCTTTTGCTCTTTTAGATCACTGCAGAGGTCGAAAGACTGACAAAGTTGAAAGCCATCAGAATGAAAGAGCTCGTTTTTGAGCGACGAGCAGAGTTGGAAGAGATTTGCAAGGTGACACATATGGAACCTGATACGAGCACGGCCCCAGAGAAGGTCAATGCATTGATTGATTCAGGTACTTATTTTTCTCCCATGTAGTGCAAGATCAATCCCGGCTTTATATCTAATTTGTCTTGGCTTTAGGTATTTTGGATCCTTCTGAACTAGTGGCTAAAATAGAGGATCAGATTGAGAAAGCTAAAGAGGAATCTGCTTGTAGGAAGGATATTTTGAACGGAGTACGAAAGTGGCTTGCTGCCTGTGAAGAAGAAAAGTGGCTTGAAGACTACAATCAAGTAAGTGTTTGCGTGGTTGTTGCTCCCTCTTACATGGGAGCTTTCATGGTTTTTCAGCGTAGTCTAAAGCTCATTAGTTCATTTGTCAATTTTTATATTTTTATTTCTCTGTGTTTATAAATCCAAAGGATATGCCCTTTGGAAGTGTCTTTTAGGAAAGGGTTATATTTTGTGAAGAGGCATGCCTTTTAAATGGTATTGGCTCTCTATATAAGGTCATCATCATATGTAGTGAAAAAAGCATGGATGAATGATATGAAAGCTGCCTCTGGATTTGGAATCTCCCACCCTTTGAATTTTTCTCCTCTTAAACCCACACCCAATCTTCTCCTACTTTCTTTTTCTTTCTCATGCAGCTTGGCATGTTCCTCCTCCTTACCTTATTTTCTCCATTTCTCCTCTAGTCGCCTCTTAAAGTTCTATGAACCCTCCACTGGCTCCTTTCTTCACCCTCCTCGTGTAGCTTGGCATGCTCTACCTCCTCGTCACTCCATTTCTTCCTTTCTCACATCCAATCTTTCCCCTTTGAAATTCCAGGTTTCACCATTTGGTATTAGAGAAGGTTCTCACGTTGTTCTTTCGAAATCGTGATCAATTTCTACTTTTCCCACCAATCTTCCATCCATTTAATGAAGCCAATTTCTTAGAACTTGTGTTGTATGATGATCAAGGTTCGAAATCTCGATTCTGATTTCGTTTCGGTCCGCCTTGAAATGGAAATTTTGGTGAAATTTCGGAAAGTTTCGACGATTTTGGTGGAAATCTCTGAAATGGTTCAAAAGAGCCGTTTTGTCATTTTTGCAAATTAAGATCATCCAAGTTATTATAACAATAAATAACTTACAAATGCGCACTTATATCACACATTTTGCTCATCTATACCCCTTATATCGCACATATCAATCACATCGTTGTTAATGTTAATTGTTGATCGATAGATATTGGAAATGAAGCTCATTCAAGTTCTTAAAATAGTAAATAACTTTATACACTTATATTGTACATATTGATCATCTATGACCCTTATATCACACATATCAGTCATATTGAATATATCGTTGGTAATGTTGATTTTTAACTGATAGATATTGGAAATGAAAACAAAATAGCTAAGTTAACCACACTTAGAACACATCTTTTTGTTCATTGACGAGACATGTGACTCTAAAATGTAATGATTAATGAGACAATGTCTCCATATATGTTTAAACATACCTATATATATTAGGAGAATGTAGAGAATGATTAATGAGACAATGCTGACGACTATGGCGGTCGAGGCGTAAGCCTCAGTTTATATAAGAAAATATACACAACCTGCAATTAAACATAACTATATATATTTATAAAATTATAAATTTAGATATTCCCTAACATATTCACCATATATGTCATAATCATGAGGACGTATAATATTCTTTGCATGATTTGCTTTGAATCCTAACTCGTATTATCATCAATATACAATGCAAAGCTTATTATGACCTCCATCGCATGGGGACTAACATATATGTAGAGATATTTCTATTTTTTTAGTATTGCTTTTTGTTCTCTATTTATGTTGTCTACAGTATGTAATTTACCCATTGAGACTCTCGTCTATATAAGAGAGCACTAGGATCTCATGAATCAATATAGAATTATTTTTCCACTAACACGGTATCAGAGCGACGGTTTTAGACTCGAGTTCTCATACCCAAAAACCCTAACTGCCGGAGCCGTTGCCTACCGCCATCGCTGCTCGGCGCCACCGCAGCCCGGCACCACATGTGCCACTGCTGTTGCTTGGAGCAGCCTTCACGTGGCTGTCTACCATCGCTCTGCCTCCCCACATCGGTCCCTATCTTAGCTAAGGTTGAGCCACGACGTCACTGGGTGTTTTAGGGCATCATATTCATGATCGAGTGATCACGTACGATCTGATTTTAAGGTTTTCAGGGTGATTTGATATTGACAAATCATCCCTTTTTCCCTAAGACACACCTCTTATTGATGGGAATGATCGCAGTCTGAGTCTACACCTGCTATCGATTCCCCTTATAATGTGTAGACAAGTTTTTCCTTGATTTATAAGTCTAAGTCTTTGGATTTGGCATCATGTCAGAAATAGGGTTGATACTTCCTCCACATGCACCTTTCAAGGTCCAACACCAATAGTCAAGATGGATGGAACGGACTACGAACATTGGGCCATGCAGTTCATGAGCCTGATGCAGTCTACTAGTAAGAGGCATATTCTTATCGACGAGGAGCCGACTGACAAGACTGGGACGAATGCCTTATGGGAGGTTGATGCATATGTATGTGTCTGGTTGACTGGTACGTCGACGATAGAGATCGTCAATGATGTTATGCATCAGCCTACTGCCAATGCAATGCGAGATATTCTTGCTGCTACCTATTCACAGACAAGAAATGAGACAAAGATCTTGCAGTTACAACATGACATATTCACTATCAAGCAGAACAGGCGACCTCTGCACTCTCTCTATATATCTCTCTGAGGCATGTTCGAGAAGTTTCACAGCTTCATGCCTCTTGCAGCTACACCCGAGCAACAGAAGGAGCACTGGAATGCCACGATGGTTGGAGTCTTCTTAGTGGCACTTGATCCAGAATATGATGCCGCTCGGTCACAGATTCTTACAGATGCTACTATTCCTCCTATGGAAGAGGCATACTGTCGCCTTAGCAGGATCATTGTTCCTTCATCCACTTCATCATAGACCTCCTCTGCGATGGCTGCATTCCGCAGTAGAGGAGGTAATTCACAGCATAGAGGTCGAGGGTTTCATGGTCGAGGAGGTGATCGTGGTCCTCGTCGGCCATGCACCTACAGTCACCGTCCTAGTCACTCTAAGGATACATGCTACTCCAAGCATGGTTTTCTAGCCTATGCTTGTGCTGCTGAGCAGAGTGAGACTCCTGATGTGTCTACTTATGATCGGAGATTTGATGATCTAGTCTCTCGAATAAGAGAAAACATGCCTCCTGCTGTGTCTTCTAGGTTCTTAAGCACTTCATATGTGGTTGCTTCTGCCTCGACTAGTATCATAGGTAGTGCGTATGTGCTTACCAATTTTAGTAGGCATGATATTACAAAATGGATTATGGATTCGGGTGCCTCTCATCATCTGTGTGGAGATAGAGATAAATTTGCATCATACAGACAAATAGCTCCTGGCAGATCAGTGATCATAACAGATGGGATTCATTCTCCCATCACCGAACAGGGGGGATCAGTTTGACTCCATCCATATGCCTTCAGAGTGTACTTCATGCACCCGACTTTACCATGAATTTATTATCTATTAGTCAGATTACTAAAGATTTACATTGCCATGCTATTTTTTATCCATCTTTCTTTCTGTTTCTGGACATATTCACGGACATGGTGATTGGATGTGGCCTTGAGCAGGGAGGCATGTATCGACTGATCCATACTCACTAGTTCTGCAGTATCAGTCTCTCCTTTTATGTGGCATCTCCGTTTTGGTCATCTACCCCTTCAGAAGATGTGTCATGTGCTTCATCAAATTTCTCCTCATTCTACTTTCCAGTATCAAGCTTTTTTTTTGAAGTCTAAAACTTCGGGGGAGACACGCAGTGGTGTTCACCCCTTCTTTATTAGGAAGAAAAAACTAGAAACTAGAAAACATATACATGTAAAAACAAGAAAGAGTGAGAGGTCCACAAAGAACCCAGCTCGACAGTCGAGAGGGAGCTACACCAACAGCCAGTCGACAATAAGACGGGCAGAATGAGACAAAACATTTTCTTTGTAAAATCGCTGACCCCTAAAAATAGCCTCATTCTGCCCCAGCCAGATCACCCAAATGCATGCCAAGGGACGCAATAGATCACTGCGATCCCTCCCCCTGTTAGACATCACAGATTCCCAGAAAGAAGCCGAGTCGGCAGTAGCAATCCAAATCACAACTGCCACCTCCCAAACACCCAAAATCACTGGGCAGGTAAAAAAAAGATGATCCAAGGATTCCACGCCGCTGCCACAAAGAGCACAGTCCTCCGAGACCGAGGCGAGCATCCTAGCACACCGATCCCTCGTTAAAAGCCTCTTCCTGCAAAATAGCCAAAGGAAGATACCAACCCTCTCCGGAAGCTTCAAGCCCCACACAAAGCTGCAGTCACGAAGCAAAGAATCCACCCGCGGCTGGGAGAGGGGAGAAATCACCAAGTATGCCTTCCTCGTCGTGAAAGGCCCCTCCCGTCAGGCCTAGTGATCCCTCCCCCTCGTGGGCCTAGGCGCATCACCAATAGAGTCCAAGAGACGGAGTAACTCATGGAACCTTTGGTCAGAAAGGTTGCCATGAAGGATGGGAAACCAATCATCCCCGGACCAACAAGAGGCCACGGAAGCATGCACATCAGCCGCCAAAGCAAATAACCGCGGAAACATCTCACCAAGAGGAGCCCCACCAGCCCAATTGTCTGACCAGAATCTGAAGGTCAGCCCGTCACCAAGCCTCGGAACAAATAGATTAGAGTATTTTTGGCCCACCGCCATCACCCCACGCCAAAAAGGCGTCCGCAGACCGAGACTACCCTCCGGATTAGGCATCACCCCGCGCAAGCTGTGAATCTTGCGCAAGACGATAGAGCAGAATTCCTCGCTATCACCCCATAATCTGTTCACCCATTTCAGGAGAAGAGCATCATTGACACGGTCCAGCCGACGAATGCCAAGACCCTTGTCGCACTTTCGCTTAGTCACTTCCTCCCAACCCACCAAATGCGGCCCACTCGCAGGCGGCCCATTCCTCCCCCACAAAAACCTCCGCATCAACTTCTCAATACGCCTGCGGACCCCCGCTGGCAGCTGCCAATTGGAGAGATAATAAACGGGGATAGAAGATAAAACCGACTTATTGAGGACGAGGCGACCACCCCTCGAAAGCAAAGCTGAGCTCTAACTGGACAACCGCATTTCTACCTTCTCCACCACCTTGGACCAGTCACGCAGCCGAGTCCTTCCCGCGCCCAATGGCATGCCCAGATAATCAATAGGAAGAGGGCCAGGCAGCGAGCCCAGGACCACGCCACAGTCAGCCGCCTCCTCCGCATCCAAACCAAAAGGGACCACCTTAGACTTGTTCGCATTTATGAACATGCCCGACATCTCGCTGAAAACCTCAAGAGTTGCCGCCATGGCCTTGACCTCATCATGCCCCCCACCAATGAAAACGATCGTGTCATCGGCGTATTGAAGGATAGGGATCACCCTATCGCCACAGGAAAAGCCCATAGAGAGACCACTATCAACCACACGAGTCGTCATCCGAGCAAGCACATCAATCGCCACCACAAACAGGAGGGGCGTCAGAGGGCAGCCCTGACGCACCCCCCTCCGCGGCTGGAAGAGACCACCCACCAAGCGACCATTGATCATAATCGAGAAGGAGGCCGTAGAGACACAGCGGCGCATCCACGATATCCAAATCTCCGAGAAACCACGAGCCCTCAAAACCGACCAAATGAAGCTCCAATCGAGAGAGTCATAAGCCTTAGCAAAGTCGACTTTCCATAGCACACCACGAGTCCCTTCCCTGGCCCAACTCGCAACCATCTCCAAAGCCAAAGCCGTAACATCGGCAATCTGACGACCGCGAATGAACGTTGCCTGCATCGAGGAAATGATACCATCAAGCAACGGGGCCAGCCTACGCGCGAAAACCTTGGCCACAATCAAATAAAGACCATTCGAAATAGCAATAGGATGGAAATCCTCAATACGCTCGACGGAGGAGAACTTCGACAGCAAGATAATGAGCGCCCTATTGATTTTGTCGAAGCCAGCATTACCCTCACAAAATTCGACGACCTCCAAAACCTCCCGCCCCACCAGCTCCCAAAAATCTTTGTAGAAAGCCACCGGGAACCCGTCCGGCCCCGGTGACCCATTAGCGTTAAGATCCCAAACGACCTCCTTAACCTCCTCCATAGTCACCTCCCTCATCAAGTCACCGCAGAGCTGCGACGAGACAATCTGGGCCCTGGCCCCCGTCCACCTCCAGCGCCTCGGCGTGCGCCTCGACGAGAGCTCCTTGAAATAATCCACGACCTCCCTCCCCAAGTCCTCCTCCCCCACCACCAACCTTCCAGCAATCGAAATGGAACAAAGGAAGTTCGAGCACCTCCTACCGCTAGCCACCCGATGGAAGTAAGACGTGTTGGCATCACCCCCTCAACCACGAGACCCTTGACCGCTGACGCCATTCCGCAACCCGCTTCCGGTCCTCCAGCTCCACTCTCCCTTGTGCAGCCGACCTGGTGGCCAACTCCTCGTCACGAAGGTCCCTGATCCCCTCCAAAGCATCCAAAGAGCTCACGATCTCCTCAGCCTCCTTTCTGGCCGCCACCCGAGCATCTCTCGACTCTCTTTTAAAAATAGCCAACTTTTTCCGCAAAAGATCAAGCTTCCGAGCGAATCTCTCCACAGCAGACCCCCCACCGTGCTCCCGACCCCAGATATTCGCCACAAAGTTCTTGAAGTTGTCCTCCAAAAGCCAACATTTCTCGTATCTGAAAAAACCTCTAGAAGAAGATGAAACTCCCGAATCCCACAAGATTGGGGTGTGATCCGAAAAGCAACGAGGGCAGGATGAAACGAAAGAGAGAGGGAAACCAATCATAAGCTCCTCAGAGGCCAAAAACCTGTCAATGCAAGATCGCGAGCTGGAGTTTCTCCACGTGTATAAAATGTCAGTCGCATGCAGATCCTCTAGAGCCAGAGAGTCAATAAGCTGAGCAAAGTCCTGCGAGCCAGGATCCAGACCCCCCCTCGAACGGGGTCTATCCGAAGAGCGCAAAGTTACATTAAAATCTCCCCCAATCAGCCAAGGGATCCCCACGAGTTGATGACTAATCTCAATCAGCTCCTCCCAAAGGTCCTTTCTTTTAATATAACAACATGGCCCGTAAGCACAAGAGAACGCAATCGGAGAGGAATTATCCAACCTTGTCAGGATCACAGTAATAACATGACTCCCCCTGAAAACCGAATTGAAGGAGAAGACCGTCGACCTCCAAGCAATGAGAAGGCCGCCCGCCGAGCCCTCCGCGTCCAGAGCACGGACCTCATCCATGCTCCCCGCACCAAACGACCGCCATAAGGCTTCCCCCATATCCCGAAGCTTTGTTTCCTGAAGCATCACGACATCGCATCCCCATTCCGCAAACCTCGCACCCAAGGTTCTTCGCTTTTCGGCCTCCCCTAAACCCCGAACATTCCAGGACAGTACCTTCATGAGGAACCTTCCGCGCACCCACCGGATCGAATCACACCAGCAGCCGCCGCCACCGCCTCTTTCAGGGTCGAGCAAGTCTGCACCTCGCCTACCCGCGAACGCGACCTGTTTCTCCTCCTGTACCTCTTCGTCGATCTTCTTCCAGACTCCCCTTCAACCGCAGCAAAGTCCGCCTGAACCTCTGAGATCTCCAAAGGCATCTCGGGCCGATCTGGAGAGACAAGGGGTTGAGAAAAGGAGGAAGGAAACCCATGCTGAAGAACCACTTCCCCCACCGTATGCGAGGAGGATGAAGGGGAGCCATGAAGCGGGGGACACCCCCCCATCGCCCTCGCAAACACCACCCCAAGAGCGGGGATGGGCCAGACTGAAGAAGAAGCGCGAGCCGGATCTAGCTGCTCAAACCGCTCCAGCATTGATCCGCTCAGAGGCCCGAAAGAGGACCCGCCCAGTTGCCGGGTCACCTGAAGATCCGAGTGAAGGGTCCGGATGGAGAGGTCGGGCGTCCTTTTCCAAAAGCAGAAATCCCTAACGAACCCCGAGCGATTCCCCTCCACGTCACCAGACAAAACGCCAAGAGAAGCATCCATGCAATGAGTCCATGAGGTAGAGCTGAAAGGACGTACGAAAGAACTGAAAGGGCGCACGAAATCATCATGGCGGGACGAGCCCCACGAAGCGGGGCCATGCAGAGACACATGTTCCTTGGATATCGAAGCGACACCCTTCCCCCTTCCCGGCTTCGCAGCCACGACCAAGGCCCCTTCTCCCGACGCCGGGCGGCAACGATTGACATCTCAATCCGGCAATTGAAACGGTCGATCTTCAAGTTCTCGTAGAAGACACGGCCCACCGCTTCATCCAAAAAGGACTTACTGCATTCCAGGAGAACCCTCGTAGTCAAAGGGTCGGAACCCGGGGACAACCCATCATCGGTGATCGCAAGAACCTCCTCCCATCTCCGCAGCGGTCGCCTGAGACAATGAACCGATCGTGAAAGGAAAGGAATGCCACGGACCTCAACAACACAAACTTCGACGTCCAAGCAGTCCCCGTCAGCAAAGCGCAGGTCCCTCCAAGCGACTCCACCCACCAAACCACTCCGAACCAGGCGAAGACGATGCTCTTCCGAAAGAGACCAAACACAGCAATGCCTAGGGCCCATGGCGAAGACGTCCCCAGAGAACTGAATGCCAAGGATCCCGCGGAGAAGACTGCTCACTTCGGCGATCGACATGCTGTCCTTCTCGAAAAAACCGATGATCGCCCAGCTACCAGCCGACGTCCGAGACCACTCCGTCGAACCAAGCCTATCACCAAAGCAGGACCCCTTGTCCGACGATATCAACAACTTCCGATCCGAAGACGTGCCTGCCACCGAGGAGTGGCACGCACCATCAGCCACAGCTTGAGCAAACGAATGACCTCCGACGCAGTGCGAAGTCCCCAACGAGGGAAACACCCCCGTCGAAACAACCGAACCCCCAGACGCTAACTGACCCCTTCCAGACTGGGAGCGGGAACCACAATCGACCATCTTATGACCCAACCCCCCGCATGCAAAGCAACGCGGCCGAGCAACGCAAACCGTCGCCAAATGCCCCTCAACCCACTATGGAAGCATCTCCTATTCGGCTTCCTGTGGGAGACATGCACCCACCGCTCCCCCCCACCTTCAGCCACCTCCCCACCCGCCGCCACGAACTGCGGACTCCCACCTTGAAAGCGAGACCCCCCCTTCTCCACATGAGCACCACTGCTACCCCCTACAATCTTCGAGAGCCCCTCACCAACCCTCCCCTCCTCACCCACAGCGAGAACCACACCCTTGTTCGTTGTACCATGATCGCCACGATTTTGATTTCGTATCGAGATGGCAAAAAAACGAAACAATTCCGAAATTTCGATGAATTTTCACCTTTTCGACTAAAATTGGCCTAGATTTGTAAAGGATGGTTTCATATCGATATTTTGATTTTGGTTTCGAAGGAGTGTCAAAAACGAAATTTCGATGAAATTTCACCAAAATTTGAAACAGTACTCCTCGTGTGTTTGGCTATGTAGCATTTGTACATCAGTCGTTACCTGGCCTTGACAAGCTTGCCCATGGAGCTATCAAGTGTGTTTTTGTAGGGTATTCCAAGACACATAAGGGATATCAATGTTACGATCATGTTCATGAGAAGTATTACGTCATTGCTGATGTCACCTTCTTTGAGTTGTGATGTACTTCTCCCCTGCGGATGACAAGTTCACTCCATCGGATTCTGGAGAGGAGGTTTACATGTTTCCATCTCTACCTACTTCGTCGTCATCACCACCTGTTCCAATACCACCTACGACTCCTCCTCCTCCTCCACTACCACCACCCCTATCTAGTCCCATATCCCGATTCTTCCCATGCTTCTATGTCCACAGGCCGTCTACTGCTCCTTGGCCTCTTCAATCATCCATCACGCCTCAGGAATGGGATCAAATTTCGCCAAAATTCGGTCGAATTTCGGTTTCGGTGGGTGATCGAAATTCGGCCAAAGTGTCCTATATCGGCCGAAATTTGGGGGCTCTAGTTCAAAAAATGACCAAAATGATCGAAATTTTGTTTCGGTCAATCACCGAAACGAAACCGAAGTCTGACATTTAAGGCCTTGGTTTCAGGTATGTTCTAATTACAATATTTCTACTTATGACAATGGTGAGTTGTCTCTACAACAAGCTACAATACATGATGAGCAAGTTCCTTCCCAGGAGGCTAGTGAGCATGTAGAGGTGGTTGACGATGATCTTGAGGTGCCTATTGTGCTCATGAAGTAGAGGTGTACTTGTGCTTCGTATCCTCTTGCTTCGACTATTTCTTTGGCATGTTTGTCAGCGGATTTCAAGAAGTTTGATGTTGGCCTATCTGGCATGACTATTCCACAGTTGTATCAGGAGGCTACGCAAGACAATCAGTGGACTCTTGCAATAGAGGAGGATGGATGGCAGACTTAGGAAGTCGGACTGGGACTGCGTTGTGCGCGGAATGGAGGAGAGGTTGGCTGGATGGATGGTTGTCACTCTGTCTAGGGGAGGGAAGTTGACCTCTTTAAGCACGTGCTCGTTGCCATCCCGATCTTCTTCTACTCTACTCTGCTGATGCCGGTTGGGGTTAGGAGGAAGGTTGAGTCTTTGATGAGGTCCTTCTTCTGGTCAGATGGGAAACAACAGAGGTCCGGGCTGCATCTGGTGGGCTGGGAGGATGTTACGAAGGGGATTTCCGATGGTGGCCTTGGGGTTCGTGATGTGGAGCTAGTGAACAAAGCTTTGTTGGCCAAGTGGGTGATTCAGATTTGGGGATCTTCGACCTCGCTGGCGGCCTGGGTCTTGAGGAGCATTTATGGTGTCAAGGGTCGTTGGTGGTAAACAGAAGGAGGTTCGAATCACCGCTATGGGTCGGGATCCGTGTCGTCTTGCCGAATCTTGTTCCTTCTTTGCGTCCGAGGATAGGGAACGGACGTGTGTTTAGATTTTGGCTTGACGACTGGACGGGGGAGGGTGCTCTTGGGCGGCGTTTCCCTAGACTGTTGGCTCTGGCGGCTGATAGGGAAGCATTTCTTGCTGAGGTGACGGACTCCAACACGTGGGCTCTGCAGTTCATCTCGGATCTGTCGGATCAACGCATGGAGGACTTCTTGAGGTTGTTGGCGGAGACTCCTCCGCCGGGGGAGTTGTCGAATGAAGCTGACCATTTTGAATGGGAAGGTACGAGATTCTCAGTTAAGAAAGCTTACGATACGATGAGAAGGTCAGCAGTGGTGCAAGGTGAGGAGCTGTGCGCGGACGTGAAGGTTATTTGGGCCGCTAGGATCCCATGTAGAGTGAAGATTTTCCTCTGGTGTTTGAGAAGAAATCGCTTGTGTGATAAAGCAAGGAGGGGGAGATTGTTTGTCTTGGCAGACACGTGTTGCGATAGGTGTGAGGGCACAATGGAAGACATGGACCACCTTTTTTTCGATTGTGCGACATCGGTACAGGTTCGGAGGGTGGCAGGGATCTCTTAGGTAGAGGTCAACGGGTTAGAGGCGTTTTGGAGATCGGTTTGCGCAGTGGGCATTGGTTCGACGGATGACTGGTCAAAGCCGTTTGCAGTGCTTTGGGCCCTTTTGACTGGTCGGAATGAGATGATATTTAAAAACCATTGGTTTTATTCGAAGAATATTGTGTCGCATTGTAATGCTCTATACAAATTTTGGGCTTCACGTTGATGTACTCTACCTTTTTTTAATGAAAGTGTTGCGGTGGTGACTCTCGCCTTGGGAGATCTCCCTCTTTTAAATAAAAAAATAATAGTAAGAAGATTCCGAAGTGTAGAATGGCTGGCCAAAGGGGAGAAGGTATCTTGGTAGTCCACCCACACATCTGAGTGAACCCTCGCGCAACCAACCTTGCCTTATAATGATCTATTGTACCATATGCTTGGTGTTTTACAACGAACACCCATTTGTAACTGACAACAGATGCCCCAGTGGGAATTGGGACTAAAATCCACATCCCATGTGACTGTAACGTACCCATTCAATCCCAAGTAGGAGATCGGCAGGCCCCCCAAGGGGCACCCCGCCCACCCAGCAACCCTGTCATGCTCCGGACCGTCCATCCCGAAGCTAATCACCACCGACTTCTGCCTGTTGATCTGAAGTCCAAATAGGCTGCCATAGATATCCACCAAAAGCCTTGCATTGCGGTTCTGCTCCTCCGAACCCCAAGACAAATCAGCATGTCATCTGCATGCTGAAGCAACGAGATAGAAATATCCCCCAGTCCGAAGACTCTCACCACTCAGCCTCCACCGTACGCCTGAACAAAACCGCCAAACAATCCGCCACAAGGACAAAGAGCATAGGAGCCAGCAAGCATCCCTAACGGATACTCCATTGGGGCTGAAAGAAACCTCCCTCTGGCTTGCCATTCACCAAAATCGAACAGGAGTATGTAGTGACACATCTCTTCATCCATTGTACCCAAACTTCAGGGAAACCCCTCCGTTGCAGGGATGTCCACAAGAACTTCCAGCTGACACAGTCATACGCTTTGGCATAATCAATCTTCCAGAGCGCCCCCTTCTTCTTCGATCGCTTCCACTCAAGGCAGATTTCTGACGCCACGACAAGACCATCCGCCATTTGACGACACGGAATGAAAGCAAACTACCTCTGAAGCATCACCGAGTCCATAATTTGAGCCTGTTCGCCAGCACCTTTGCCACTATCAGGTAGAGAGCGTTGGAAATCGAAATCGGCCTGAAGTCCCCCACCCTCAACGGATTCTCCTTCTTTGGAAGAAGAAATATCAACGCCCGGTTGACTTTCTCGAAGCCTCTGTTGCCATCCCTCAATTTATGGAGCACCTCCAGAACCTCCGCGTTCAGAAGATCCCAAAACTCACGGTAGAACAGGACAGGAAAACCATCAGGACCTAGAGCTCCATCTGCATCCAGGCCCCAAACTGCCTGCCTGCCTCACTTCCTCGGAGAAATCAACCAACAACTCTGCTTGCCCGTCATTCACCATTTCCACCCCCACTCCCATCCACCCCAGCATTCCCCTTCCTCCTGCCCCATGCGCGAGGTCTCAACGAAGTGGCTCCGCAAAGCCCCACCAATATGCTCCTCCCCCGACACTCTGGCACCCTCTATCTCAATCTCATGCAAGAAGTTCCTTCTCCTCCAACCGGACGCCGTCGAGTGAAAGAACCTCGTATTGGCATCGCCTTCCTTCAACCACTTCTACCTTGATCTCTGCTGCCACTCAACCTCCTCTTTTATGGCCTTCAGCATTAGCTCCTCAAGCAAAAACCCATTCTCTCCGCGAACTCCTCCTGAAAATCATTTTCCTGCTTAGTAGTGAGTCTGTCAAAGGATGTCCTTGGACTCTGCTTTAGACTATAGATTGCCTTTCGAAGTCGATACACGCACACACACACACTCCCCCTCAAATTCGTAACCAGGAGTATGCATCATGTAAACCTCCTCTTTAAGATCGCCATACAGAAAATCCTTTTTTACATCGAGCTGGAAAATAGGCCAACCTTTGTTTGCATCCACTAAAAGAATAGTTCGTATAGAGCCCATCTGTGCAACTAGGGAGAAGGTCTCGAAGTAGCCAACCCCATGTGTGTAAAACCTTTAGCTGCAAGCCTTGTTTTTAGTTTATCAATGGACCCATCTGATGTTTGTTTAGTCATGAAGACCCATCAACAAGCCACGTGTCTAATCCCCATGGGACACGGTACATGGTCCTACATTCCCCTAGATGTGAGAACATCCATCTCCTCATTCATTGTCTGTCGCCAACCATAATCCTGTAAAGCACTGTGATGGTCTCTGAGAACAGAAATAGTCACTAGAGCATCTGCATATCTTCTGTCAAAGCATTATGAGCTAGTAGTAGAAGTGAAATGAGAGATAGAGTGAAAGGTGCATTGCCTCTTTATTTCTACGGAGATCGATGGGAACATTGGGAAGCTCCTGAGGATCATCCGGGACAACAGTGGCGGGGGCGCTCGAAGATGGCATGTCATCCTACAACAAAGGAACAAGTAAAGTAAAAGGATCAAGTGCAAATGTATGCTTGCAATTATACACAATCGATGGAGGAGGAAGATCTAAAGGTATATCCGTGACAGAGTGTGTAAAGAAACTGGTCTGTTTAAAGAAGGTAACATCTGCAGAAAGATAGTATCGATGCCCGACAGGGTCATAGCACCCGTAACCGTTATGGGTGCGAGAATAACCAAGGAAGACACATTGTGAAAATTATGGACAAAAGCTATACACCCAAAGATTCTTAGAGATAGTGGAAAGCGTGACTCGTTGGGATAGAATAACACAAACGGAATGGACCCTTTTAGGGTCGAAGATGGGACCTTGTTGATAAGAAGAACGTCATCTCCCTAATAGGTTTTAGGAACCTTCATCTGAGTGAGAATGGACCAAGCAATGTCAAGAAGATGCTGAAGTTTCCTTTCAACTACCCCATTTTGCTGAGAGGTATATGGGCATGATGTTTGGTAGATAGTTCTCTAGGAAGCAAAGAAAGTTGTCAAGACTTGTTGAGTGAATTCCAAAGCATTATTAGAATGAAATGTTTGAACACCAGTGGAGAAAATATTTTTGATGTACTGAAAGGAATTCTTGACGATTTTATTGATCTCCGTACGTTTCTTTAACAAATAGACATAAGAGGATCGACTATAATCATCAACAAAAAACATCAAAATACTTGTATCAACTCTGAGTACGAATCGAACAGGATCCCCAAATATTGCAATGGGTAAGAGAAAAAAGAACTTGACGATGCTCAATGATGTTTCCCGAACTGGCATGCTTCACACTCAAAGGGCTTCAGCGTAGAGAGTTCAGGGAACATCATGAGGAGAGCCTTGGCAGAAGGGCATCCAAGGCGAAGATGCTGGAGAGGATCGTCAGAGATAGACGCAACACCAACAAAACTGGAGTCAAACATAATGTCAAGATAATAGAGGTCATTCTTATCATATCACCCCCACCAAAAATCTGTCTTGTCTGGATGTCTTGAAAATAACAATAGAACTCATAAAAAATAATCCTACAATTAAGCTATGTACATAGCTTCTGAATAAACACTAGACTAAGAGGAAAAACAGGGACGCAGTGAACTATAGTCAGTCGGAGTTTGAAGGAGAACTCTACAATGCCAATATCGTTGACATGAGAATGATCCCCATCAGCAATCTGGACTGTCTTCATAGAAGTAGATGGTTGAGAAAGGGTAAGCAGACTACCTTCTCCCATCAAATGTGTAGATGCCTCGAATCAATAATCTCAGCATGAATGGAAGCGGAAACAGAGTTGGCTACTGTCCCAGAGATTGTAGCCAGATTAGCAGAGAAGTAGTACTATCGTTGGCGGATGGCTGGAGTTCTGTAGGAGCAGCCTCAGAAGGGAGTACTCAGAAGCTGTGAATGGTGCATGTGTTCCCCTAGAGTGCTAATTAGGTGTGTCATCTATTGCATCATAAGAGGGCTCATACGAGGCTATCTCATAGGCATTGTTGGCATTAGGTTATATGCCAAATTTTGTCCATCAACGCTCATATGGTTGGTTCCAGCGTCCACAATGTATGCACGCTGGATACCGGAAAGTGGTAGAATTACGTCTACGACCACGGCTAAAGTCACATCTATACCCTGAGTCGTGGCCACAACCATGACCAAAGTCATGGCCTCGTCCTTTCTGGAAGCTCTGCCGCCCTCTATTTCCGGACAATGCATAATAAGCCGTAGTCTCTGTAGAAGGTATGGTGGAAGAACGTTTAGGAAGTGTCTCAAGTTCCTGCAAACGATGAAAGATGGTCTCAATGGATGACAGAGTGTCAGCTATCAGAAACTGGTCCTTGATAGGCTTGTATCGTGGATGCAATTCAGAGAGGAATCGGTAGACCACCCATTCTGCTCGCTCTCCCACCTGCTGATCACAACATGCTGGTTGAATAATCAAGAGCTCCTCAAAGAGTCTAGCTAGCAACCTGTAGTACTCCACAAGACTCGAATCTCCCTGAGTGGCTGACCACATCCATGTGCATATATCAGAGTCGAGACTTGGTTGTCTTCTGGGAGTAGGTTCTTTCTAGATTCTTCCACGTCACTTTTGTAGAGTCTTTGTAGAGAAGATTTGTTGCAATGTTTGGATTGATGCTATGGGTCATACATATGATGACCTGGCAATTGTCAGTATACTGGGTCTCGTATTCATTGTTCGTCTATTTGAGTGGCTCCTTGGTAAGAATATAATTCTTGTGTTGACCATCGATGAACACTTTGAAGGATCGAGACCAGAGCATATAGTTTTTTTTGCCCTTCAGTTTGATAGAGGTACCATGTACCAATCATAGAAGAGGTTGAGTACACGGGCTTGGTCTCAGTGGACATCATCGTAGTCATGAAGGTCATGCAAAAGAGACCTAGAAGATCTGTTGCTTTAAACAAGCACATGTGTGACCTATGTCACTGTTTTGACCCTTCACGGGATTTCGTAGCGGCCAACAGTGGTTGGGATGCCACAAATTAAACCCTAGCGACGTCGGAAGTTGGTAACAACATTGGAGGAAGGCCACAGGACCCAGGGTGACGCTTATGGAGGGCCAACAACGGTTGCCGGAGGGCTAGAGTACCCAATGGAGTGCTTGACTAGACAGTGGGAGCTAGTGGCGTTGGAGAGGGGCCATGCTAACCTTAGTAGTGCAGGTGGAGGACCTGCAACACCAACAAAGGTGCCTCAGGGGCCTAACGGCTCCTGAGAGGGGCTGTGGCGGGCCTGGTGCTGCAAGCGGAGGCCCCACAACATTCATAGAGGTGCCACATGGGGCTGGCGATGACGAAGAAGGGCTGCATTATCCCTGGCAGTGCTGGTGGAGGGCCTGCAATGACATGGAGATGGCTAGTACACACCGTCGGCAAGCTTGGAGCCTTGTGCAGAGCCGCAGACACAATAGAAGGGTCCACGCAAGGATTGGTGGCGGTTGCAGAGAGACGAGGGTTGGTAGCGACGGGATCTAGGCCAGAACAACTGTTTAGGACCATCACGTTGATACCATGTGGAGATTGATAAAGAATACAATAAGTTGATTATTCAAGAGGTCTAAACCCTAGAGCACTCATAAACATGAAACTACATAAACAACCTTGAGGGGTTACAAGTAAATAAGATGAAACATAAAATCGTCTCTAACAACCACCAACTGGTCCACCCTCCCTAGTTCGCGAAGTCCTATTTCCACCTCTGTAAATAGTCCCACATTGTCACAACCATCCATCACTTAGTCTCTACACCTCTAAGCTCTAATACTTTATTCCGCCTCTTGTGTCCTCAGTTGGGTTATCACTATACTTACATCATCTCTGGACTTTTCTCCTCAACCTAGTCAACACCTCCTTGAATCGTTGCCACCAACTCTAGCCTTTGCTAGTTGATACCTACCACATCACCCCTCTATAAGGTCCACTAACTCTCGACCACCAATAAAACATCCATGTAAGTTGTTGTCATGCCTCCTAATTCTCTACTTCCATCTCAACTAGTCCTCTAGCGCTTTATCCCCTCCCATACGTCTACTGCCTCGATGAAGAACTTTAATGGATTTCATTTGAAGTTCCTGATCAATAATCTCAAAAGGATTCTTCATGAAGATCGATTCGGATTGATATTAAAATTTACATAGAAGTTCCTCTAAAAAGTTACAAACACAATCAACTAATTTTTTATATTTACTGAATGACCCTTGCAAACAAGACAATTTACATAGATAACGGGTAATTGGATGCATGCTTTCCGGACGAATTTTTCCAACCAGCGTTTAGAGGAATTCCTTCTGCTTTTGGACTCTCTTAGGTAGGTAGGTAGTCCTTCTAGGGTCGGGACCACTGGTTGTGGAAAAGGCAACTCTTTCTTGGTTAAGAAGGCTTACAACGCAATTTATAGACCACCCCCTAGTAGAACGGACGATCTGATCCGAGACTGCAACCTTATCTGGAGTCTGGGACTTCGAGAGAGGATTGGGTTCTTGTGGCTTTTTAGGAGAAAACTTCTTATGACGAGAGATCAATGCGCCAGATTGTTTACAATGTTGTCCGATAGATGCCCACTTTGCGAGAATGGGATTGAATCGTTGGAACACCTCTTTTTCCTTTGCCCGATTTCGTGACTAATATGGGGTGAGACCGGACTCAAGTGGGTTAGTGTTCACAGCTTGGAGTCGTTCTGGAGTTCGTTGTTTAGCGCGAGGAGGCATCGTAAAGAGGAACTGCTTAGACCCATTGCTTTGTTGTGGGATATTTGGCTTGCTAGAAATGATGTGCTTTTTTCCTCTGAGCAGTTCTATTATGAGAATGTGTGTGTTCACTCAAAAATTCTTTTGGAGTCTTGGCTCCTCTAGCGTACTGTACTTGTTTTGATTTATTTTTTTAAATGATTGGGGGTGGACACCATTGAGTGTTTCCTCCTTTTTTGGCTTAAAAAAGACAACTTATCTGGAGATAAGTTTTTCAAGATGGGGAACACTGATGTAGTATGAATTTCATCAGTTCATTGTCAATTTTTAAATTATTATTTCTTTATTATGTTCGTAAATCCAAGGGACATGGCCTTTTAACGCGCTTTTAGGGAAGGGTTGTGTCTTTTGTGAAGAGCACGTTTTCTAATTGGGAATTAGTTCTCTATACAACGCTACCATTGTGTGTAATGAAAGAAGCATGGAGAAACTATATATATTTTGGTTACCTTTGAATTTGGTGTCTCTTTCCTCTTTTGAATTATTTCTTCTCTTAAATCCTCTACTCTAATCCTCCCCTGCTTGCTTCTTCTTTCTCGCGTAGCTTAGCGTGCTTCTCCTCCTTACCTTATTTTCTCCCTCTCACCTCTAATCCCCTCCAAAAAACCTCGTAACCCTACATTTACTTCTTTCTGCACCCCCTCACGTAGGTTTGTGTGCTCTACCTCCTCATCTCATTTGTTCCTTTCTCACGTCCAATCTTTCCCTTTGAAATTCTAGGCTTCACCATTTTCCCTTATAGTGTAATGTGCAATGTCAAACTGTAACTTCCCAAGCCTTAATGTGAGTCATTATAGAGGAAAGATGGTCCTAATAACTAATTTGGTTCGACATGTTGGCACAAAATGCTTAAGTCCAAGTTGTCAAACAATAATCTCCTCCACTTATAATGTGCTCAGACTTTGTAAATATTCCATGTGATAAAGGGGTGGTGGTTTTCTTTCATGCAATATTTTTTGTTTTGAACGCTCTTGGCTATAAGAGGAGGGTTTTTGTG
Source organism: Ottelia alismoides (assembly GCA_037367405.1). Taxonomy (NCBI): domain Eukaryota; kingdom Viridiplantae; phylum Streptophyta; class Magnoliopsida; order Alismatales; family Hydrocharitaceae; genus Ottelia; species Ottelia alismoides. The sequence goes on along the minus strand of JAZKJV010003964.1, from coordinate 393,904 downwards.
AGAAGGTTATGAGGCATTGACAAGTTTAGGTCATGGAGGGGTCTGCTTTGAGGATGATGGCTAAGAAGTTTAGAGCCCTTCGTAGCATGCTTATGCAATTTAGGAAGGAGATGTGAGAACTTAGGCATAAAAACATGGTACATGCAGAATTTGAGCGGCCTGACTGCCCGGAGGACTCTAGAGAGATGTATGAGGAGGAGAAAACAACAATATGTGAATAGAACCATGTTCTTCAGGAGGAAGATAGGAAGAAGAGGCTGATTGGAGGCGGTAGTTGAGATAAAAGTAGTTGAAGGAGGGATATGCAAACAAAAAGTTCTTCCATACAGTAACAATTGGACGCAAATGGTGTAACTTGATTCATTCAATTGAGGTACATGGGGAGGAGGCGGTGGATAATGACATAATTGGTGATGCAATGAGGCGCCATTACCTTGAGCTTAGTCGATGTGTAACTGGTGATGGTGCTAGGTGGGAGGGAAGGTATGTTCTAAGGATGAGTGAGTTGCAATATGAGGAGTTGACGAGGTCTTTCCTTAAGGTTCGACAAGTGACCTTCGACCTTAATGTGGATGGTCCGTAGGCCCAGATAGCTTTCTGGGTTTTTTCTTCAGGGAGTTTTGGGACCTGATGGGTCATAAGACCTTGGACGTGGTGGAGTTACGTCAAATGAATCATGGGTTCGAGTGGGTTTAACATGTCCATTGTGTTCCTTATGCCTAAGAAGGATGTGATGGGTGGAGGACCTGCACTCTATTTCTCTAATGCTATTTATCTCATCATGGCGAAGGTGCCGGCCAACAAGTTGCTTGAGGTTCTTGGCTTTATTATTGACCAAGACCAGATGGCTTTCATCCATGGTCGACACATGAAGGATGGGATGATTTTAACCTTGGAAGTTATTGTCGAGTGGAAGTGGAAGAGGACAAAAGAATTTCTGTGGAAGGTGGATTCCTCCAAGTCCTATTATTGCACGAACTGGAGGTTCATATGGGCATCCTTACACCATAGAGGCTTTTCGAGTGTGTGGATTGAAGAAGAGAAGTATGGCGACATCTTCCTATGCAATTTGGGTGAATGGTAAGCACATAAGAAGGGTTCTTTTAGCCTCAACAATTTTAAGAAGGATTGTTCGCTGACACCCTTGATTTATGTGCATGTTGATGATGCCTTGACTAGAGTGGTTACTACGATTAAGGAGAAGTGGTTTTTTGGCAAGTTTCTATAGTGGTGAGATCCTTGTGCCCCTACTCCAGTGTGTTGTTGATGCTATCTTTTTTGTAGAGGGGATGTTGAGTTTACGGATGGGGTGACCATTGTGCTTGAGTTGTTTATGTTGCGAGTAGTGGAAGTAAAAAAGTACAAACACAAACAAGTAAACCACATACACAAATTTAAGAGCTTCACTCTTAATTGGGCTACATCCTTGGACGACGGCGATCATTTTCACTATATGTGGAGAAGGGAAAACATAGAGAACACATAGAACCTTAACCTTAAGGAGTTTATATAGTATTCCCAGTATAAAAAAATCCCAGAGATAAACATATCCAAATAGCCGAATACGATTTCATTTCCGGTAGGGTAAGGTATGGTACGGTGGCTATCAACGAGACCCATATGCTTTGCTGACCCTGGTAGTGGAAGGTACACCGGTTATCCGTGAAACATCTTATCAGTAAGACCCTCATGCTGGAAGGGTACGATATGAGGTGATGAGATTTCTCGCCCTCTTGTGGAGGGTGAAGAAAATGATTCTTCAATTGGGTTCAACAGAACTAATGGTTAGGATTTAAGGCATATCAACAGTTTGGGATGATCTCTGGCATGTGGGTTAATCGTACCAAAACTACCTTTGCCCCTTTGGGATGAGCGAGGAGGAGATGAAGGTGTATAGGGCTGCTCTTCAGACACAGCATGGGGCACTCACTATCCTTTGCGTTGGGCTACCATTTGTGGCTGGTAGGTCGTGACAATCAGATTGGATGCTTGTGATCAAGGAGTGGAAGTTGGCGAGTTGACATGTGGCCTCAGGCCTGTCTATCGAGGTATGGTGTTGTTGAAAGGCGATCCTTGATGTATGGTGTTGTTGAAGGCGATCCTTGATGTATGGTGTTATTGAAGGCGATCCTCTCTACTATACTGATTTTCTCCCTTTCTGCATATATGTTGCTTGTTGGCATTAGGAGGAAGTTGGAGGTCCTGATAAGATGTTTCTTTAGGTGCTCCTCAGAGAGAGAGAGAGAGAGAGGGATGCCTTTGGTGGGGCGGAAAACCATGATGCTTATGGATGGAGATTATGGCATTGGGATTTTGAGTTTGGAAGAAAATGAATGGAACGTTGTTGGTGAAGTGGGTGTCCCGCATTTGAGGCGGTGGGTCTTGATATGCAGTGTAGGATGATCCACTTGATTTATGAGATTTCTATGGATCACGTGGCCTAGGCTAGGATTGTGAACTTGCCCTCCAACTTCTGGAGTAGCATCTGCTCTATTCTTCATCGTGTGACTCCGCTCATGAAGCATGTTCTGGGTAATGGTGATGAATTTCGCTTTTGGACTACTTATTGGATGGGACATGGGGCACTTGGGGTTTGCTTTCCCTGACTATTTGCTCTTATGTTAGATGCTAGCTGTGCAGTGAGGGACTGCTGGGAGAGGGAAGGTTGGCTCCTTCATATTTGTACTTCTCTATATGATCAACACTTTGCAAACTTTTTACATCTTATGGAGGTCTTACATGATTGTGGGGGCTTTTCTCGCACTGTTGATCATTGATCCTAGGCTGGTGGGCACTTCACAGTAAGGAAGGCACACATGACCTTCTATATGGAGAGGATCTTTAATCCTGGAATTACTTCGGATTAGTTCATGGATATTTGGCGGTAGAAGGTCTCGGTTGATGAGCAGTGAGCGAAAACCCAGGTTTTTCCCGGGCATTGACGGCACATGCAAGCGATGTTCGGGCGTCTCTTTTTTGGCTACTTAGTTTTGAGGGAGGTCTGGGAGGTGACGTGTGTGGGATTCGGTGTCAATCTCTGACTAGGCTGGTCTTGGGGAATCCATGGTTGGGCTAGGGCGCACCAAGCTCTGGGTGGCGACCATCCTATGATCTATGTGGCTCGCACGAAACATGCTCATTTTCCGGGGAAACATAGTGTATGTGGAGATTGTGTTGGAACATGCAAAAAGTTTTCGATCATGTTGGTCCTTGTAATTACTTTTTGACCGTAAATGTGCATATATACACATTTGGGTGGGCATCTCCTCAATATCACACCCTTTTTCTCCTAAAAACAAGTGAAACCACTCTGATACCTTTTGTAACATCCGGGATGTGACTCAGTCCTTATTAAGGAAAACTGATCCGAACAATGTATTGGATTCGGGCCCATTTGGACATGTCAGCAACTGCCCAAAATGTTTTAAGTTCAAGTTGCAAACTTGTAACTAGTAATTTTCATCACTTGTAACCTCCTTGCACTTTATGAGTATTCCATGTGGAACTATATTTTTGAGTGGTGCACAATCTCCTCAACTTTGAGATTCTTTGCTCATGTAACTTGTTTTTCTGTTTTCCTTGTGGTGGCTTTCTATGTATTGGTTTTATGAAGTGACCACCATTAGCAGAATGAAATATTACTGCATTCATTAAGTTGCACTTTTTTGTTTGTGGGGGTATAGATCATATGTAGAATTGCCATGGCATGCTTGATTTTCATCGTAAGTTATATTTTTCAATACATCGTAAGTAAATTTTTTGGATACATCGTGGCGCAAGATCTTCTGATGAAAAAGTGTTATCAAACAGAACCACCTGCTGTGGACTACTAAACTTTTTATTTCTTCTTCGTTGTGTACTGGTCATAACAATATCTAAAGTCACACTCAGTGTGCAAGGTCAATATCTTAAAAACCTTACCTGTTGAATCACAGGATCACAGCAGGTACAGTGCTGGTAGAGGTGCCCATCTAAATCTCAAGCGTGCAGAACGGGCTAGAAATGCTATAACTAAGATTCCAGGTACCCTCGTACGGCATGCATATTAATCTTCATTTTGGATCTGACAAATGACGATAGTGGTTGGTCGGTGTTTTCAGCAACGGTGGAGAGTTTGATGAAGAGAACGACCACATGGGAAGATGAACATAATCGTCCTTTTCTTTATGATGGGGTGAGTTCACTTTTGGCGAATATCATAAGAATGTGAATGCCAGTTTTGTTGAATATTTAGATTGGCATTTGCAGATGCGATTATTTGCAATATTAGAGGAGTATATCCACGTGAGGCAACAGAGGGAAGAGGAGAACAAGAGATACCGAGTAAAATCTCCGACTTTGCTTCACATGCTTGAAAAAAAAAGATATCTTTTATGGACAATGTTAAATGTTGCATCCATTTATAGGACCTGAAGAAACTACAAGCTCTTGCAGACAAGGGACCCCCTCCTGGATCAAAGCCCGGTGCGAAGAGATGCAACAGTTTAAGTAGAAAACCGAATGGTTACCGTATGGAAGGACAGACAAACGGATCAATGACCCCCACACCTCGACGGCACTCTGCTGGCAGTGCAACTCCCGAGCTTCTTACACCGCGCTCCTGCTACGGTCACGACAATGTTTACTTCAAGGAAGTGAAGAAGCACCCAACAACACCTATGAACTTTGTGGTTCTATCCAAAGGAGATGTCACACCATCATTGCAATCCATCTGCAGCTCAGAACCTGGCTCCCCTCCATTGTAGAAACTAAAGATTTTGTTGTTCCATTCAATCGACATACACCAATTACCGATTGTGAATGTGTATATTAGCCGACTAACCGTGGAAGCTCTCATATTGTGGTGATAAAATGTAGGCAGCAGAAACTAACTGATTTGTTTCTCGAGTTGGAGTGGTTGACCATTTGAGTTGTGGATAGAGTGTCCTGAATCTGCCTTTCCAGATATCTACTGTTCATAATCTTTAGCAAGACATTGACATTGTGACATCTTTGTTTTGTTAGTGGTAGATGGGTGTATAAATGTCATTTGCTTCTGCTTAAGTCAGATCTTAATTTTTCCTTCTTTGTGTGTGTCAAAAATCTCTCTTGCAATGTGTTCTGTTTTTTGGTGGTTTTCGTACCTTTCTGAACTTTCAAGTTGATATGTGCATTATTTTAAATGTATCTAATGATAATCAGACATAAGCAGCAATGATGTTGAGCATGCTGAAAATAGAATGCAAAACAATCACGTAGATAAGCAAGCATGAAACTATCATAACACAAAATTTATAAGTGTCATTAGCATCTTGCATTACTAGATGGGTAGAGTACAAGCATTATGTGAGCAATCTTTACTTGCGGGGGTTTTTGGGGTGGCTGGTGCTGTTAGAAATGTTCTCATTGAAGATCACGTTGGCGGGACAGAGCATCAACGTCTGTCTCCATCCTCTATCACATGAAGTTTGATGTCCTTTATTTCCTTACTGACATGGTCCAAGGCCTTAAATGTCGGTTTCGGTCACCATTTCGGTATCGACCAAAACAAAATTTCGATGGAATTTCGGTGGAATTTCGACCGAGATTTCGGCCATTTCGGTCATTTTTTGTACTAGGACCCCCATATTTCGGGCATTTCGGTCATTTCGGTCGAATTTTGATTTCGACTGGATATCGATATTCGACAGAAATTCGACTGAATTTCGCTGAAATTTGAGGCCATGACATGGTCGGCCTCATGACCTTGTTCGTCTATTTCGTCCTCGTTGAGACCAAAGGAGTTCCCGTCGAGGAGATGGTAGTGGTTATAGAGAAAGTTCGTAGTCGAAGTCCCTTCATCTTCCACCATTAACCAAGTTCAAAGACTATGAACTTGGTTGGTTTCTTCATGCCACAAAAGCTTGATGGCAAAGAGACAAATTCACTACTTTTAGCATGGAGTTCAAGTCACGGTAGAGATTTTTTTAGATATTATTGAGTCCTTTTTCTATTTTAGGTTTAGATGGAATTTGGATCCTATGGATATGCCTTGAATCCTTCTATTCTATTTAGGATGTCCGACCTGTATTTGGGATCTGAACTTATTGTATTGGGATGAGGAATATCATGAGGGTGTTATATGAACTCCCTTATGACATTTTTTATATCACACAAGATTATTTTCTTTTCAAACATATATTGTGATTACAAGAGAGGCAACATAGCTACCATAACATTCTTAAGGTTCTTTTTTTCCTTCTTCCATCACAATCGATTTCATCTCTTTGCCTATGATTTTCCCCACTACACTGGTGGAGTTTTTCCATATAAATCCATGTTCCTTATTGTAGATGGCTTATTTCGTGGTTGTGCGAATTCATTTCTCAACGAGAAGTTCACTTGCAACTAGGTGCTATTACAACTTAAAGGTTTGTTAAGTCTGGTCAGTTGTAGTACCATCTAGATTGTGTAATCAAACAAATTACTTCATTACTTATGATTTACTAGGTAAGTGTAACATCCCCGATTTAGGTCTTTAGGCTATTATCAAGGAACTGGCCCTGACAACTTATTGGATGCGGGCCTACTGGACCCATTGTTGACAATCACCCTAAATGCTTGATCTCAGGTAGTCAAGTAGTAAATATATGTTTGATGGATTACATTTACGAGGATTATTATGTAAATATTGTTAGTGATGTATTTATGTTTATCTTATTTTATTGTAACCTCTTTGGGGGTACTTATGTATTTTTCCCGGTTATGAGAACTATAGGGTTCCATCCTATATAAGGTCCCCTAGACCTCCTAGACAAACCAATTCATTGTGTTCTCTCGTCTTTTTCCACATGGTATCAGAGTAACGGTCCTATACCAGTGTTTTGACCAAGATCCCGCCGCCGCCACCAGTCTCTTGACTCTTCACCTCAGGAAAAAACAGTTACATTGGCTCATTCCACCATCCAGTGCCCCGCGCATGGGGTATTGGTGTCTACCCAACATCCAGCATAGCCCCTAGAGGCCTCCATAGGGAATTTCCTCGCACCATAGCGCCAACTGTGGTGGAGCCTTGGGTTTTGTCGCTGCCTGAACAACATCCCATGCCTCTTGCAGCAACTTCTTGGCCACCACAACCATCATCTTGGCCTTGCTCACCGCCTGAGCAGCAACCTAAGTCTCATGTGGTTACTCCTTAGCCATCGCAACCATAAGTAGTGCCTCCATGGGCCCCCCGCGGTGACTCCTTGGTCACCACCATCGTCGCTTGAAAAGCAGTCCATGCTTCTGACACGTTTTTATGGTCTATCCAGGTCGAAAGATTGGACTAAAACCTCCACTTGGACTGCAAGGGGATTTGCCAAGACTCCTAAGGTTTTTCTTTTCCCCTAAGCACAAACAAATGACTCTTTTGCACCTTCTGGAACTCTGATCATGGCATCACAACCACATTTTATCAACTTGGAAGCTCGAAGAGGGGTTGATTTGGTGTTTTAGGTCACTCGTATGCTTGATAGAAGTAATAGATCTTATTATAGGTCACTTTTTCTTGACCTTCGCGACCACGATGATTTCTACCGCGATCAAGCACTTGTACCTGACTTTCTTATGTGATGGTACACGACACTTCTATCAATTTGAAAGGCTCACAGAACTACGTGCTATGGTCTCGATCCTTCAAGATGTTCATTGATGGTCAACGCAAGAACTATATTCTTGTCAAGGGTTCACCCAAGGAGACGGGCAAGGACTACGATACATGGTATGTTGACAACTGCCATGTTATCACTTGGATAACCAACATCGTCGATCCAAATATTGCAGCAAATCTTCTTTACAAGGATACTGCAAAGGCGATGTGGGAGAATCTTGAGCGTACATATTTACAGATGATGACCAAGTCCCAACTCTTCGATATATACAGGCGAATGCGGTCTGCTACTCAGGGATATTCAAGTCTTATTGAGTACTACAGGCTGCTCACTAGCCAGCATGTTGTGATCGACATGTGGAAGAGCCTGTTGAATAGCAAGTCTATTGAATTTCTTGCTGGACTGCATCCACTGACAATCCTACGAAGGACCGGTTTCTTATGACTGATACACTGCCCACCAATGAGACCATTGATGAGCGTGGATTTCACCTCTTTAATAATCGATAGTTGTAGCATAGGAGATGAAAAGCGATCTATTAAAAACCACAATTCTTGAATATTATGGAATATTTTTTACTTGGCAAGTCTACCGAGGTCACACACAGGGACATTGTATTTTTAGTTGTGTGATTCTAAATTGATTTCAATAATTAACTAAATGTTATGCTAATCTCTGTGTCAGAAAATAAAGTGAACATGCAATGAAGAAAGAAACACAATGAAAATGCAATGAAAAAATAAAAGAGATGAAGTTTGGGATCTGTGATAATTTTAACATTCAATTAAAATAATCAAATAATCCTTGAAATAAAAATCATAGATCAAAAGAGATAATTTCAAGAAAAATTTGCCAAAGTGAATCCAAGTTGTGGGCTAGATGATCAATACTTATCAATTTATCAGGCTCAAAGAACAATGAAATATTTTAGCAAGAATCCCCTGTCAATTAATCCTCAAAGAAGTTACCAATTAATCTAAGGGAATTAATTCTTTTATCCTGAATTTAGTCCCTGCAAATTAAAGATCATTCTTCAAAATAATATAGCATAAAAATAGGTCAACTTAAGCATGCATGGATCAAAGGAACCCTCAAATAATAATCAAACAAATTGGGGTCCAATATATTCACATATCTAGAGTGATAGAGCACATAACAAGCTTCAAAACGACATATTATATGCTAAAAAGAGAGTTCAAATGCAAAAGATATGGCCAAATGAAATTCTGGCGATTAATTTGCAACAAAAATAAATATTTTATATCAAAGATTCCTTGGGGGGACTTATTTGCAATCACCAAAAATCGGTTGGGCATCTCTATAACTTACCCCCTGGAGGGGGTATATCTGTAAACAATGAAACTTCCAGGAGTGACATTGTAATATTACCAGCCCACGTGAAAAATTCACGTGACTGATCTTTCTATAAATCAAGCATGATGTAGGGGTATGATTGCAAAATGCCTAGGGCGCACAAGTGCCACACGTGACCTCTGTTGGCTCGGGCAGTGCTTCGATTCCAAGTCTCGATGTGGCGCATTCGAGTAGCTTTAGTGTCTGCCAAAACACGAGGCTCGGATGGTTGACCTAAAGTGGATATGTTCGTTAGTTGGCACGTGATCCGACGGTGGAGATTTGGGCGTGGATGGTCGTCCTGGATCTGCCATGTTCTTGATCCGGTGGTAGATTGAACTCAAACATGGGGCTTGTTCCTCAAGCGTGGGTACCTGCAGAGGGTTAGCTGGAATCAAAGAAAAGGGGGACAAAATCTCTGTGTGTAGGCGATGGACTTGGAGCAAAGCTCCAGCCTTAGCGAGCTCGGAGGTGGAGAGGGTATGGAGGATAGACGAGAAGGCGATGAGGGGAAAGGTGTGGGGGAGTCGGGTTGTCGAGGGAGATGGATCAAGTGAGTGGGGTTCTGATATGCTACGATGGTATACCTTCTGCTTGGAGAAGAGGATGAAGGAGAGAGCGGAGTGAGGAATACCTGGAGGTTTGATGATCGAGAGTGAGCGGGGCAGAGGAGTTGGGTCGCTTGAGAAGAGGAGCTTAGAGCTCTAAGTGTGGGTCTTAGCTCTAAGGACTCCGGCGGAGGAAGCCCGAGCTCGGCTGAAGCTCGAGGAGCTTTGGAGTAGAGAGGATAACTCCCTGGATCATGCCTACCTTCCGTTCGTGGTGGCTCGATGGTGACTTGGAGCCGTCACCTCTTGAAGGTCCCGGAGCGTGAAGTAGAAATGGCGAATACCTACATCTAGGAGGGGAGGCTGGAATTTATAGATGGAGGAGGTTATGACCTAGAGGAGACGATCGAAGAGGTGGTCGTGAATGGTCTTAAAGATGGGGGGGAATTACATGCAGTGGGTGGTAACGGCCAGGGGAGGCGGAGTGGGCGAAGTGGGTGGCGCTAGAAGAAGGGGGAGAGCAATAACTACCATTGGATCGGCCGAGATCCAACGACTGTAGATGGTCGGGGGAGCGCAGGTGCAAAGAGCGTGCCTCGCACGTGGAGCGTGCGTGAGGAAAAAAATGGGGGAGGCGAGTGCTATATTGGTCATTGGATCAGATATGATCCAATGACCTCGATAGGAGGCGTTAGGATACAAAGATGGTTGACGGGTCAAAGGAGTGTTGTTGATTCAGATGTGAGGTGGGAAAATAAACCTGCGCTATGTGGCGTAGGTTGTTGACCAAGTACTTGACCAGAGAGAAGATATGAAAAGAAAATAGAAAATAAATAGAAGTAGATGTCGGATAAAAAAGTGGTCAACATGAAAATTGTTCATCTTGACTAGACCTACAATTTCGTGAAGGACTCAAAATCAAAATAGGTCAAATGTACAAAAATTTTTTGGAGGTACTTTATAGATAATAAAATAACGTATTTTTGTATTTTATTTTTTTTTGTATTTTTAATTTTATTTTAACTAGTGTATTAATTTATATACATTATATACATAATTAATCTACTTTTTATGGATATTTTTATAGGTTAGAAAAATTGTAAAATAAAATCAAGAAAGATATATACAAAATATACAAAGTCGGATTTTTTGTGTTTTCTTTTGGTTTTCTGATTTTTATGGATTTGATTCTTTATGTGAAGTTAGTTAATTAATTAAGAAATAGAAGAGAAGTTGGGTCAAAATAAGTGATTTTTTTACATAAAACAATAGGCTCTATTCATGATAAAAATAAGATTATTTATTACATATTTTAACCCTAATTTTAACACAATTAGTGAATGTTAATTAATTGATTTTAAGAGGTTTAATTGGTGAATTATTAAGGGGATTCTGTTTAAACAACCATATAGAGTTGATGAATCATGGATTCATCAACCATCTTGGGTTGTCTACAAGAACTTGAGACTCCTGGCGAGCATCCTCCCACCATACCGTCTATGGAGACTACAATCCATTATGCCCCGTCAGGGAATAGAGGACGACGGAGTTACCGGGGAGGATGAGGCCATGACTTTGGTCGTGATTGTGAGTTCGGACATGGTTGTGACTTTAGTCGGGGATGTAGACGTGATCCTATTATTGCTCGTTATTCAATGTACATACACTATGGATGTTGGAACCATTCGTCTGAACGTTGCTGGGTGAAGTTTGGCATACAACCTAATGCCAATAATGCCTATGAGATAGCTTCATATGTGGCATCCTATGATACTGTTGAGGACACTCCCGATCAACACTCTGATGGAGCACAAGCACCCTTTACAACTTTTGAATAAGCCTGACTAAGGCAACTACTGCAGAACTCCAACCCCTTCGCCAGTGACAGTATTAAATCTGCTCTTGCTGCTAGTTTGGTTATTACTTTAGGTACAATAGTCAACTCTGTCTCTCCCTACAACCCTGCTTGGATTATTGACTCAGGAGCATCTACACATCTAACAGGAGAAGGTAGTCTGCTTACCTTTTCACTATCGTCTTCCTTGGTGAAGATCGTTCGGGTTATTAATGGGGTCCATTCACATGTTACTATTGTTGGCACTGTAGAGTTTTCGTCCAAACTATGACTTATTGGAGTTCATTGTGCTCAAGCTTTCCCGCTTAGCCTATTATCTGTTCAGAAAGTATGTATGGAGCTTAATTGTAGAGTTATTTTTGATGAGTTACGTTGTTGTTTATAGGGCATCAGGACGAGGCAGATTTTGGTGGGTGACATGAGAAAAATGACCTCTATTATCTTGACACCCCATTTGATTCCAGTTTCAGTGGCGCAACATCTATCTCCAACGATCCTCTTCTTGGAACCTTTGCCTTGGTTACCCTTGTGCCAAGGCCATCTCCGTGATGTTTCCTAAACTCTCTACGCTCAAGACTTTTGAGTATGAGGCATTCCAGTTCAAGAAACATTATCGAGCACCTTTTCTGCATGTACCGAGCCTTATCATGAAATTCTATTTTCTCTAGTCTATTGCGACACATGGGGACTTTGTCCGACCCATATTCTCTGTGGACATAAGTATTTTGCTATTTTTGTTGATGATTACAATCGATCCTCTTGGGTCTATTTGTTAAAGGACATTCACAGATTAATAATATTGTCAAAAATTTCTTTCAGTATGTCACAATATTTTCTCCACTGGTGTTCAAAGTTTTCGATTTGACAATGCCATGGAATTCACTCAACATGATTTGACAATCTTCTTTTCTTCCTAGGGTACCATCCACCAAACCTCATGTCTGTATACCTCTTAGTAAAATGGGGTAGCAGAATAGAAACTCATGCATCTTGATAACATTGCTCGCCCCCTTCTCACACATATGAAAGTTCCTAAATCTTACCAGGGAGATGTAGTACTTACTATTGTCCATCTTATCAACAAGGTCCCATCTACGTCTCTGAATGAGTCCACCCCTTTTGCGTTACTATATCCAAATGAGTTACCCTTTCCTCTACCTTTGAGAATTTTTGAGTGTATAATGTTTGTCCATATTTTTCACACTGCTGAAAAATTGTCTCCTCGTGCGATCAAATGTGTCTTTCTTGATCATCCTCGTACACACAAGGGGTACATGTGCTATGATGTTGTTGGACATAGATACTATATCTTTACCGATGTAACCTTTTTGAACAGACTAACTTCTTTACTCAGTTTGTCACATCTATCCCCTCGAATCTTCCTCCTCCACCAATTATGTATAAGCACTAACATACTTCTACACTAGCGCATGTTCCTTTACCTATTCATTTATTGCATGATGATATTCCAGTGTCAAGTGCCCCCACCACTACTGTCTCGAATGATCCTCATCAACTTTCCATTGCTCTTCATAGAACTAAGAGGCAATGCACTTTTCATCCCATGTCACGTTTCACTTCTACTACTAGCTTATCATGCTTTGATAGAAGATATGCAGATGCTCTCATGACTATTTCTGTTCCCATAGACCATCATAGTGCCTTACATGATTATGGTTGGAGACATGCAATGAATGAGGAGATGAATGCTCTTACCTCTCGAAGGGACATGGGATCTTCTATAATGTCCCAATAGGACTAGACTTATGGCTTGCAGATGGGTCTTCGCGACTAAGCAATCACCAGATGGGTCCAACGACAGAATGAAAGAATGGCTTGTGGCTAAAGAATTTACACATACATATGGGTTGATCACTTCGAGACATTTTCTTCTCTTGTGTAGATGAGCTCTATATGGACTATTCTATCAGTGGTAGCAAACAAGGGTTGGCCTATCTTTCAGCTTGATGTGAAGAATGCCTTTCTGTATGGCGATCTCAAGGAGGAGGTTTATGATGACCGAAAAATCACGAGGATCTCCCTATCGGGCCAAGGTAAAAATATTCGGTGTCGTTGCGGCCCGAATAGAGAGACTCGATCAACAATAAAATCTAAGAACCACCAAACAGAGATAAATCAATAAAAGCAAGAGCGATCCTCGCTATTTTTATTAACCTGGTATAGCGACCAGGGTCGGACTCAGGGAGCACGAGTTGGCCGAGACGGTCTACGAAGTAGTTTAACAATAAAATAAAATAAACAAAAGAATTTTTTTTGGTGTATTTTTAATTCTTTTGAATTTTTTGTATTTTTAAAAATGAGGAAAAATAAGAAAATATATAAACAAGCAAGTTCAACAATTTATTTAAACACTAAAAAATGCACAGAAAATTCAAATAAAATTATTTTTGTGTTTTTTATATTTTTTGTGTTTTTGGTGAATTTTTCAGAATTTTCAAATTTTTATATGATTTTATAAAAATCAAAAAGAAGAAAAACAAGGAGTCACTGTGCAGCCAGACTTGAAAGACCAATTAAAAATAGATAATAGGTCTATAAAAATCTGGAGACAATTTTTATGAAAAATATAAACAAAAACCAAGCTACAGAAAATATGTTTGTATTTTTTTGGATTTTATAGAACTTTTTATGGTTTTTATAAGATTTTTAGGGTTTTTCAATTTTTATGGGTTTTATAAATCCAAACAGGCCAAAAATTGGCAGAAGGTAGAAAACACAAAACTAACTATCCCTAATTTTTTTAGAATTTTTAGAAAAGTTTTTATATTTTTCTTTGGTTTTTCAATTCAGACAGTAACAAAAATACATGTTTTTGAATTTTTTAAAATACCAAAAAGCCTCGAAAATATCCCAAAAAATTAGGGAAATTTTTACACAGTGGCAGGAGCCACATATCCAAATTTCACTTAATTTGGAGTTAATTTGATATTTTATTCAATAAAAACAAGGCACACAGCAATCAAGGACCTAAATGCAAAGAAACATAGTTCCAGGGGCCTAACTGTAACAACTATAAAAAAACCTAGGGCCTCTACTGCAAATAGCCCACAATAACACGAGCAATACACGTGACTGGCATTCACAGGGGCATAAATGCAAATTTTATTTAAAAAGATGTAAACCTTATTACGTAGATAGTTTAGGACTGAAAATGCAAATACACCACATCTTCATGTGTCGATGCATGTGGCTCACACCGGCAGGAACTAAAATGCAAATAACATAAACATCGAGGTCCAATGTGCAAAATATCCAAAATAAAAACAACTACGACAAATATTTACAAGACTAAACAGTAAATGCTAAAAGAGGAGGGTCCTAAGTGCAAATTACCCTCTTATTAAGATCGGACGGACGAGGGAGTGTCACGTGCTGATCTGATGGCTGATATGCGTGGCCACCCCTTTGCCGATGAATGCTCCATATGAGCTCTTAATCGAGATCCGATGGTCGAGGCTGCCCGAAGAATGAAGGGCTGAGATCAAAACTGGGACGAAGCTCGATCCGACGGTTGTGGAGGGTCCTGAATGAACTGGCCGTCGACAAACTTTGCGCGGTCAATATACGTTGTAGGAAGGACCTTTGACGTTGCTAGGATGGGCGAATTAGTATTGGCGACGTTCCGCAGCGGTTGGTATGCTCCGATGGGGTCGGGAACGTCAGGAATGCTCCGGCGACGAGAAGAACCTGAAGCCGACTGTGCTTCAGCTTTGGACCTCCAGATGAGGTCCCTTTGGCGTTTTGACATGCACAAGTGAACCACGGGGTCGAGGGCAAACTGCCTCGACCCGTTAGAGCACGAGAAAGGTGAAGGGTGAGGTGGTGTGTAGTCCTCCGGCGAAGCGGTGGCGGAGGAGGACGATAGCCCTGCTCCGGGGAGAGCCAAGGGGAATGAAGGGGCGCAACAGGTGGAGAGGAGTCTGGTGAAGGTGTAGAAGCGGTCGAAGGGGCAAATGGATGATCGGATAAAGTGGACGGTGACGACGGAGCTAAATCGAAAATCCTGAAATTAGAAGCATCTAAGAAGAATCTGACCTAAAGGATTGGTGCATTTGTCTGGGCTAGAGGTCGGGGACCTCCGGGGTCGTCGCCTCGATGGCTCGACGGGGCCAGAGGCTCGGGCACACCTTGCGGCGGCGCACGATGATGAAGCTCGCCGGATCAGTGGTTCCCGGCTGCCCGTGCCTCGTTGCGACCCTCTCTCACACAGTTGTCACTCAGGCGAAAGAGAGGAGCTCACTGGCAACGAGGGGGAAGGCCAAAGATAGCGTGAAATGTCAGCCGGAGGAGAGGTTAAATAGTGGTGTAGGTCCGAGAAGATGGGGTCGGGCAGGGCATGGTGAAGCTCGGATCCCTAGGTGGATGATCGGGCGTGGATTAGGGATGATTCAAGGATAATCGGGGCCTGGGGTTTCGATTGATGGTGGTCGGATCATGCTAGGAAAAATAGGCGAAGTCGGGTCAGGAGCAAAGATCCGGGTCGAGTGGTCCAGGGGGGAAGTTGACCGGGGGTCAACATCCCCTATGGACCAATCAGATAATTCCGATTATTAATTATTTGTAAATTCAATTAAAAATAGAAAATGACTTATTTTAAAATATTTACAAAATGAAAAATATTTATTTATTTTCAAAGTATTTTTTAGTGATTTTTATTTATTTTTTTGAAAAATAATTTAGGTAGTTACATTATATTATTATTATATATAGGTATATTTACAAATAGATTTTTTATTTTTATTTTTAAATTGTTTATTTTTGTAAAAATATTCCAATTTTATATTTTATTTATTTACAACATAAAATTTGGAATAAAAGGGTATTTTTAATTTATTTTTATGATTTATTTACATTAGCTAAGTAAATAGGTTTATATACATATGTACATGGTATATATACAAGGTGGAGAATGATTTTTATTATTTTTTTATTTTTATTTTTATTTTTCTGATTTTTATTTTATTTTTATAAATATGTTCAAATTAACAAAAACACATTTTTATTTTTATTTAGAGGAAAATAAAATTATTTATATACACAGGGTTATGTACAAGTATGATTGACCTTATCTCTCTCTACTTGGATTCTTTTGCGGTCAGGCCCATGTTGAGCCCTCTCTTGGGATTAGGTCACTCAATATTTATTCTAAATATTTCCCTCTTTTTCTTATGGTCCTTTATTTTTATACAAAAACATGCTAATTATGCATATTTACATGATGCATGTGTTTTGGCAATTTATGATATTTACACATATTTACAAGGTATTTGGCTAAGGTTTCCAGCTAAAATAAAGGAATAAAGAGTGATGAATGGGGATTCATCACCCCTCTATACTTAACTTTGCTAGTCCCTTAGCAAACACTTATTTGAAAAAGAAGTGAAAAAGAAAAGAAAAAGAAAAAGAGAGGAAATACAAGGATCAATGCTGATTATTAAACTTGCCTTCATTAAATTGAAATATGAAGCTCGGTCAGATCTTTGGATTATTAATGTGTCGGAACCTTATTTGGACTTAGGTCTAAAACTTAACAGCCTCTAAGATCCACTAATCTATAGTCAAGACTCCTCAATAATCAAGATCAGAACAAGTCTACATACACAAACCCTGAAGACCATGAATCTTTCCTTGTACAGTGTAAGTGAGGTATAGCTCTCCACCTCAGAAGTAGCAAAATGACAACCCTCCCCAACAAGGTAACTCTATGATCCTAGTCTGGCCACTCTTTCCTCGAGGAGCGAGGTATTCCCTTCTAAGTTCAAGTTCAACCGGCTCAAGAAGAGGGGGAAGAAGAGAATGGACCGTGGCCAGTGTAGCTATGTATCCTTGGGAGCTCAACCAGTGTAGCTAAGTCTCCCTGCTGCAAGCTACATAAGATGGAACATGAGTCTCAAGCTTTGCTTATTGCACTAGATACACTCCGGTGGGATTATCATTTTCTCTCAGACCCACCACTTTTTTGGAGTTCTTCTTTTTGCATTTTTTTCAATGTGCATCTGTACAACATATCTACAAAGTGCAGCATATATACATAAGGAGTTTTTCCTCTTGAGCCAGTAGACTATCCCTCTTTTGAAGCATTATTGCAACCCACAACTCCTGTCGTTAGACCTCATGGCAACCAGACCAAGTTGAGACGCACTTTCTTCACTATAAGAAGAAGAGAGGTTCCTCCTAGAAGTACTACCCTCATATGCTACCCCAAGTTAAGGAAGACTGCCTCCTTACCGCCTCATCCGTAGAGAGCTCGGTGCAAAGTGCGGGTCCAAGTCAAGCCATTGTCTATATGAGTCATGTGTGTGTTGTTAAGTGCTCTACTTAGGCTCATCGAGATGACATATGATCGTAGCCTAGTGGACTCAAAGAATTAAGTCACCATGGACCTAAAAAGTCTCAACCCTAAGCCATATAAGGTTCCTCTTATAATTAGGTGGATTAAGATCTTAACCAAGCTCCATTTTCCAATTTAATTCCATGCTAGTTTAAATGTCAACTATGCTCCAGGAAAAACTGTACAAATATTTACAAAGATGCAATTTACAAACTATTTACACATGTGTAAAATTTTTGAAAAATGTTTTGAAAACATGGATGTATGCATGAATGCAAGTTTTGCAAAATATGTACAAAAATTTACGCAAGATTTTTGCAAACTTTTGATTTTCAAAATATTTTACAAAAATTTTATACTATATACATAATTTTGATATGAAAATATTTACAAGGTATTTACACACAGAGTTTTTACAAACCTTTTTACAAAATTAATTGGTACAACTAGCTATGTATGTACAATAAAAGAATTTTTATTTACAAGGAAAATTTTTAATTTTTATGGATTTTTGGATTTTAGCCATTTTTATTTATTTATTAACACACTCACACAAAGTACGAGTTATGGTTAAAGTATATATGGAATATATACACACACCCCTATACTTAGCTCGAGTGATGTCCTCAGAGTCAAGAGCGATGAAGAAGACATAACTCATGCTTAGTATCATGAAGTGAAAAGGAAGGCTATATACAAAGGAAGACAAATGAAAGAATAGAAATGCAAGAGGCTTTCGGGTTTTCCCCCTATACTTAGGATTAAATAATCCTAAGTATAGCAGGCTGCACACAAAGGGAAATCCGAGTGAGAATGTACAGGGTCTACCTCCCCTATACTTAGGGTAAAATATCCCTAAGTATAGGCAGCAAAACAGAGGTAGAAATGACGAAGAAAATCAACACATATAAACAAGATGGGAGGACATCACTCCCCCTATACTTAAGGTGAAGATCCTTAAGTATATGCAACAACAGAAATGATGAAACGGAATGAAAGGAACAACTCGGTGTTTCCACCCCCTATACTTAGGATGAGGTATATCCTAAGTATAGCAAAGATAATCCTAAGCGAGACCTGGGGTGAAAACAAATACGGAAGAAAGAAAGATCAAATCACGACGAAACACGTATATACAAAATGGTACAATGTTGAGGTGCCTCTCAACAAGCGCTAGGTTTTACGCCCCTAGCTAGGCGCAAAGGCTAGGACAACGCTGTGTCAAGGTTCAGGACATCATCTGTAAGGCGAATGTCATACTGTCGTCGCAGTCTCGGTATGAGAACAGCGACGAAATCAAAAGTGTAAAGAAAGACACCCAGGTATGCAATCAGGTAGGTGTCTGCTACCGGCCAATGATATGGGAGTATGTGATCGGGATCCGGTAGCACAAAAGAAATCATCGGCTCAGGATCAGACTGGAGTGGAAGTGTAGAACCAAAGAAATCAAACGTGGAGAAGGATGGATCAGTCATGGAATCCTACATGTCGATCAGTGTCTCAAAAAGGTGTGGACAGTCAAGATCAGGAGACTCTCTAAGAAAACTGATATCCGATGCATATAATGGAGACAACTCAGACAACACATCGAATATCTCAAGGATCGGTTCATCCTCGCGAGGGTCGTCGAGGTGAGATGACTCAGAATCAGAATGATCAGAAGACTCGGTTTCGTGATCCGTCAGATCGGATACACTCTCAGAAGGTGAAACCGAGTACTTATCGTGTGTGGCATTCTCCCGCAGATAACCCTCGGGGAGAAATGCAAGATCAGAGGTGAGAAATAGAGGATCGGGATCTATCAGGGCATCTGCGTTGCTGTCAATCACCCACTCTGTGCATCAGGCTGCATCATCATATGAAGTCTGACTGTCGGCAATCTGGATGCAGGAGAAGGTATTGGTCAACACCGCGAGGGCTGGCAATGTGGTTGTGGCTGATCCTTGCTCTGCGGCAATGCTGGTTGCCATATGGTCCTCAGCAAAGGTATCTGTCTCGTCAAAGTGGAGGACAAAAGGCTCGAATATAGGACTCTCTATGTCTGGCCTCTCAAAGTGGTGTCCCATATCGAGCTGTGGCTGCTGGGCTGAGTCATGGTATCTGTCGGACTCCAAGAAATTCTCTGCAGAAAAGAAGCTGAATCATCCGGGACTGGACACTGAAGTGGCTGAATCAATGGCTGTAGTAGCGGGGACTCCTATGTCTCCTGGAGTATCAGAAGATCTGATATCCAAGAATCGTCAACTGAAAACTCTGGGGCTGACTCAAACTCTAGCTGGAAAACCAACGGGAACTCGTGTAGACTCTGGGTCAGAATCTCCACTGTAGCAGTCATCGCCTCTGTACTCTGTGGTGCTACAGAATCCAAGTCATCGATCAGGTGTGTAGAAGCTATATCCTCATCATGTGTGGCATACCCTACTGGTACTGCAACATCCTCATGTGTTGTTCCGACCACGACATCTCGTGAAGATGGTCTCTGTGAAAGTAACCTCGAGATGGTATCTAGTAAGTCAATGTCGGAACTGCGGTGTGAACCGCCACATGAGGTAATCACCAGTGCTAACTGATCCGCGGTCATCCCCCGCATGGAGATCTCAATAAGGTCTGTCACTAGAAGTCTGTGGTCGGGAAATCTCCTCTAGGTCAAGAAACCTCGGCCATGCCTCGTGCAATGGCTCCTGGGGGTCTACTGAAAACTCAGTGATCAAGGACCGCATCATCTCTGCTCTACGCTGGGGAAAGTATCTCTATAGAAACTCTCGGTGTAGCTCTCCCCATGTAGCGAATCTCCTCCCCAACCATCGGTGCCATCTCATGGCTCTGTCCTGAAGTGTGAATGGGAAGATCTTCAGCATCATCTCCTCTGCAGTGATATCTGAATAGATCTGTATCCTGCAAAACTCCTCGAACTCAGACAGGTGAAGATAGGGCTCCTCGTGCACCTCTCCTGAAAATGTCGACAGTCTCTGAATAAGCTCCAAGTCCAGAATGAATGGACCAAATGTAGAAGCTGACTGATCTCCATGTCCTATCTGCTCATCCATCAATCTGGCATAGGAGGCATCTGATACTCGCATCTGCTCTCTCTGATCACGAACGGAGTGCACTCTCAACTCAGCAATGGCATCGTTCGGGCCTCGCATCTGCTCCATCTGATCTCCGCGGACGTGTAGCGCAACATGCCCAGAGTAATGAAAGGGATGGGAGGGAGGGAACGGGAGGGAGGGAACGGGAGGTTGGTCGGGGATCCGATCTCCCTCAAAGGTGGACTGGACTGATGGTCAGAAGGTGAAGAAGAAGCTGCAAAAGCCGGCCAGAAGTGAGGGGGGTCCATCATCAAGGGATATAGGAGAGGGAGAAATAGAAGACTGAAGGGAGGGTGGGTGGGAGAAGGATATATGAATAGATGGAGAAGATAGATGGGAAGAAGGCAGAAGGGATCTTGGAAAACACACAAGATGAGAAAGAAAACCCCTGATTCACCTACGCACACTGAGCTGAAGACCGTAAGGGATCGGTCAATTATCTTGTCAATTTTATTTAGGTGATCAAGTCAGTCTTTCAGAGTGATTACGTGAGCTGATAGGAATCCAATATTCTCAACCGATTGTCCCGAATAAAAGGCCGGTAGTCAGTCAAGAAATCGGATATGGCTCTAGCCTAGGATGCGGGTCACTCTCTCTCTCTCATCCAAACCAAACAAGGAGGGGGTTACTCTCCCCAAGACAGATTTTTAAATGAGGTGTCTTTTAGGTCAAGTGTGATTAGCAGTCCCGATTTTATTGTTTTTCTTTTTATGTATTTTTTTCAAAAATCGTCTAACGAATTTTCAGATTTCCTTTTATTCCTAAGTCCAGAAAAACAGTGGGAGGAAAATGGAAAAACCGATGCGCGTAAAAATCAATGATGCATGCACGAGATAGAAGGCGTACCTGACTCCAACAGTCTACATGCAATTATGATTCGTGCATAAATATAAACTAACTATATGGATGCAAAGGCGAGAACCGTCCTAAACAAAAGCTCCTATTATCATGAAACACTGATTTTATTTGCCTAGATCCAAACGCAATCTATAGGAACAGATATTCTTATTAGGGTTGTGGACCTAAGGCTACCTGGCTCAACGAAATAAAAACTTAGATCTAGGGTCTCAACACAGAAATCCATGTGAAATCAAAGAAAAGAAAAGCGGGAAAACAAAACAGCGGTGGGTTCCCCCGAGCACACCGGTGCTCGGTGAAACAGACCCCGCAATCCACAAGTCTCTGAAAGTCCGGGTACCTGTATTATTACAACAAATGGTCTAAAAATAAACTACTATTCTAAGCTAATCTATCACTCCTGCGCCCATGTTCGCCTCCTTGCGCTCTTTTACGGCTCCGTGCAGAAGGGAGCCGCCTACGAATCTTGCAGTTGCGTCGGCTCTTCGAGAAGAACCGCCTCGGTCCTTGGGCCCCTTGCAAGAAAACAACGGAGGTGTGAAGCACAAATAATTATAAAAATAAGCAAGATAAAATAAAATAAAATGGCACTATATGAAAAAATGACAATTAAGACGAAATCAAAACAAACAAAAACAAAATAAAATAGAATAAAAGAAAATAAAAAGAAAATAAAAGAAAATGAAAAAGCCGCGGAAGAAAACAAAAGGCCGCGAAGAAAACTGCAAACAAAAAACAAAATAAAAAACGACTACTAAGCCGTGCTCCTCAGCAACGACACCTTTCTGATGACCAAAAAATCACGAGGATCTCCCTATCGGGCCAAGGTAAAAATATTGGTGTCGTTGTGACCCAAATAGAGAGACTCGGTCAACAAGAAAATCTAAGAACCACCAAATAGAGATAAATCAATAAAAGCAAGAGCGGTCCTCGCTATTTTTATTAACCTGGTATAGCGACCAGGGTCGGACTCAGGGAGCACGAGTTGGCTGAGACAGCCTACGAAGTAGTCTAACAATAAAATAAAATAAACAAAATAATTTTTTTGATGGATTTTTAATTCTTTTTAATTTTTTGTATTTTTAATAATGAAGAAAAATAAGAAAATATATAAACAAGCAAATTCAACCATTTATTTAAACACTAAAAAAATCACAGAAAATTCAAATAAAATTATTTTTGTTTGTTTTTATATTTTTTGTGTTTTTGGTGAATTTTTCAGAATTTTCTAATTTTTATACGATTTTATAAAAATCAAAAAGAAGAAAAACAGGGAGTCACTGTGCAGCCATACTTAAAAGACCAATTAAAAATAGATAATAGGTCTATAAAAATTTGGAGATAATTTTATGAAAAAATATAAACAAAAACCAAGCTACAGAAAAAAGTTTGTATTTTTTTGGATTTTATAGAATTTTCTATGATTTTTATAAGTTTTTTTAGGATTTTTCAATTTTTATGGGTTTTATAAATCCAAACAGGCTAAAAATTGGCAGAAGGTAGAAAACATCAAAACTAACTATCCCTAATTTTTTTAGAATTTTTAGAAAAGTTTTTATATTTTTCTTTGATTTTTCAATTCAAATAGTAACAAAAATACGTGTTTTTGAATTTTTTAAAATATCAAAAAGCCTCGAAAATGTCCCAAAAATTTAGGGAAATTTTTACACAGTAGCAAGAGCCATGCATCCAAATTTCACCTAATTTGGAGTTAATTTGATATTTTATTCATCAAAAACAAGGCACACAACAGTCAAGGACCTAAATGCAAAGAAACATAGTTCCAGGGGCCTAACTGTAATAACTATAAAAAAACCTAGGGCCTCTACTGCAAATAGCCCACAATAACATGAGCAACACGCGACTGGCATTCACAGGGGCATAAATGCAAATTTTATTTAAAAAGATGTAAACCTTAACACACAGATAGTTTAGGACTGAAAATGCAAATACACCACATCCTTACGTGTCGATGCATGTGGCTCACATCGGTAGGGACTAAAATGCAAATAACATAAACATCGAGGTCCAATGTGCAAAATATCCAAAATAAAAACAACTACGACAAATATTTACAAGACTAAATAATAAATGCTAAAAGAGGAGGGGCCTAAGTGCAAATTACCCTCTTATTAAGATCGAACGGATGAGGGCGTGCCACGTGCTGATCTGACGGCTGATATGCGTGGCCACCCCTTCAGCGATGAACGCTCCAGATGAGCTCTTGATCGAGATCCGACGATCGAGGCTGCCCGAAGAATGAAGGGCTGAGATCAGAACTGGGACAAAGCTCGATCCGACAGTTGTGGAGGGTCCTGAATGAACTGGCCGCCGACGAACTTTGCGCAGCCGATATACACTGTAGGAAGGACCTCTGACGCTGCTAGGATGGGTGAATCAGTGTTGTCGACGTTCCGCAACGGTTGGTATGCTCCGATGGGGTCGGAAACGTCAGGTACGCTCCGGTGATGAGAAGAACCTGGAGCCGACTGTGCTTCATCTTTGGACCTCCAGATGAGGTCCCTTTGGCGTTTTGACCTGCACAAGTGAACCATGGGGTCGAGGGCAAACTGCATCGACCCGTTAGAGCACGAGAAAGGTGAAGGGCGAGGTGATGTGTAGTCCGCCAGCGAAGCGGTGGCGGAGGAGGACGATAGCCCTGCTCCAGGGTGAGCCAGGGGGAATGAAGGGGCGCAGCAGGTGGAGAGTAGTCTGGTGAAGGTGTAGAAGCAGTCGAAGGGGCAAATGGATGATCAGAGAAAGTGGACGGCAACGGCGGAGCTAAATCAAAAATCCTGAAATTAGAAGCATCTAAGAAGAATCTGACCTAAAGGATGGGTGCATTCGTCTGGGCTGGAGGTCAGGGACCTCCGGGGTCATCGCCTCGATGGCTCGACGGGGCCAGAGGCTCGGGCGCACCTTGCGGTGGTGCACGACGATGAAGCTCGCCGGATCAGTGGTTCCCGGCTGCCCGTGCCTCGCTGCGACCCTCTCTCACACAGCTGTCACTCAGACGAAAGAGAGGAGCTCACTGGCGATGAGGGGGGAGGCCAAAGATAGCATGAAATGTTGGACGGAGGAGAGGTTAAATAGTGGTGCAGGTCCGAGAAGATGGGGTCGGGTAGGGCACGGTGAAGCTCGGATCCCTAGGTGGATGATCAGACGTGGATTAGGGATGATTCAAGGATAATCGGGGCCCGGGGTTTTGATTGATGGTGGTCGGATCATGCTAGGAAAAATAGGCGAAGTCGGGTCGGGAGCAAAGATCCGGGTCGAGTGGTCCAGGGGGGGAAGTTGACCGGGGGTCAACATCCCCCGTGGACCAATCAGATAATTTCGATTATTAATTATTTGTAAATTCAATTAAAAATAGAAAATGACCTTATTTTAAAATATTTACAAAATGAAAAATATTTATATATTTTCAAAGTATTTTTTAGTGATTTTTATTTATTTTTTTGGAAAATAATTTATATATTTACATTATATTATTATATATATGTATATTTACAAATAGATTTTTTATTTTTATTTTTTAATTATTTATTTTTGTACAAATATTCCAATTTTATATTTTATTTATTTACAACATAAAATTTGGAATAAAATGGTATTTTTATTTTATTTTTATAATTTATTTACATTAGCTAAATAAATAGGTTTATATACATATGTACATGGTATATATACAAGGTGGAGAATGATTTTTATTATTTTTATTTTTATTTTTCTGATTTTTATTTTATTTTTATAAATATGTACAAATTAACAAAAACATATTTTTATTTATAGGAAAATAAAATTATTTATATACATAGGGTTATGTACAAGTATGATTAACCTTATCTCTCTCTACTTGGATTCTTTTACGGTCAGGCCCATGCTGAGCTCTCCCTTGGGATTAGGTCACTCAATATTTATTCTAAATATTGCCCTCTTTTCTTATGTTTCTTTATTCCTTTATTTTTATAAAAAAATTGCTAATTTTGCATATTTACATGATGCATGTGTTTTGGCAATTTATGATATTTACACATATTTACAATGTATTTGGCTAAGGTTTCCAGCTAAAATAAAGGAATAAAGAAGGACGAATGGGGATTCATCAGTTTACATGATGCAACCTCTTGGTTTACGAAGTCAATGGGGGAGTGTGTATGTCGACTTCGTAAGGCAATCTACGACCTAAAGAAGAGCTCAAGGGCATGCTTTGACGAACTTACTATCAAGATCAACACTCTTGGCTTCCAGAGAACAAACTTTGACTACTCTGTCTTTGTCAGAAGATGATCAGCTGGTATTGTCAAACTTGTTATCTGCGTTAATGATATGGTTGTCATAGGTGATGATTACGAACGTGTACTAGAGATCAAGGCTTTCTTTCAGAAGGTCTTCGTCACCAAGTACCTTGGTCAACTTTGCTATTTTCTTGGCAATAGAAGTATTATGCACTATAGAGAGACTCCATCTCTCATTGAGGAGTATTGCATGGACATCCTTACCGAGGCTGGATTGCTTGGATGTAAGCCCTTTGATATTCCTGCAACATAAGGAAACACTTCACTTCTACTGATTATGTCTTTGAAGATACTACATGATACAAAAGCATGTGGGCAAACTTCTTTACCTTACAGTCACCAGGTCGGATATATCCTATGCTATGAGCATGGCTAGCCAACACATGGAGCAACTATGTTACAATCATTGGCAGGATGTTCTTCAGATTATGCGCTACATGAATGAATCACTAGGGTGTGGCCTCTTTTATGGGGCAAATGGCAACATGGATGTTACTGCATATGCTGATGCATATTATGCGAGTTCACCTGACGATCGTCACTCCACTACATGATATGCTATGATAGTTGGAGGAAATCTTGTTACTTGGAGGAGCAAGAGGCAGACTGTAGTTTCTAGATCCAGTGTAGAGGCAGAATACATGGTGATGGCTCAGGCTACCTGTGAGATTACTTGGCTATTGACCTTTCAACAAGAACTTTGTATTTTTCTCACTACTCCTAGTCCTCTATACTATGACAACAAATCCGCTACATACATTATTGCAAATTATGTGTTTCATGAGTGGACCAAGCACATAGAAAACTATCATTTTCTCCATCATATCTTCTGAAGAGGGAAGATTAATACTTCACACGTCATGATGGGTCTTTAGCTTGCAGATGTATTCACATAGGCCTTACCAAAGAAACACTTTTCATGGATAACTTCAAGCTAGGCATGACCGAAATATATGCTCCAACTTGAGGGGGAGTGTTAGTAATGCATTTATGTTTATCTTATTTCATTGTATCCCCTCTGGGGTACTTATGCATTTTCTCGGTTATGAGCACTCTAGGGTTCTGTCCTATATAAAGATGCTTAGACCTCCTGAATAAAATAATTCATTATGTTCTCTCATCTTTTATATATAACTACATTGTTTTAGAGACTTAAGGCATTGTAAGTAAAAGGCCCAGCCCCCAAACCTTGTTGAAAGTTCTTGCAATATTGAAAAACTAAAATCAAAGAGCCCACCTCAGGGATTCCTATCCAAATGTAGTTCATTACCTACTAAATGGAGATCCTTGGAAAAATAAACCTCATGACAAAACACCTATCTCCCTCCTCGAATTCTATTTATTACCACATCCAGTCCTTCCTCTCTGATTATCGATGCCAGGTCACCGAGTTATTATTGATGCCATGTCACAAAGTTCGAGCTCAATGCTCAAAGATTCAATATGCTTTAATTGCACTGAGCATGGTCGTGTGAAGAAAATATGCACATATATACAAGTACTATGGGTTTTTATCATTTGTGTCCTTAACTTCTACAATATTAGTTTTGCCCCCAGACTTCTTCCAAATTCACAATTTTGCATTTCCATTGAATTAATTAGGGACATAACTAATATCATAAAAGGGTGAAACTGTGAATTTGAAAAGAACTCAGGGACACACCTGATGTTACAAAAAAGAAGAGTATATCGATATTACAGAAATTAAGGATACAAGTGATAAAAACCCTAAAAATATATGTTACGGTTGTGAAGGGGTACAATGCATATTTGGTTGTTGTTCACTTGCATTGCCTCTTCTTAAAGCAAATTAAAGATATGGTTGTTCCTTTTGGATTAGTTCTCACTCATCATCCCATATTTGGCTCCTTGGATTTCTCTATTCACGTGCCATTCTCACCTCATCATCTTACACCAATACGTTGGATGGAAGTCTATATGCTTTTAAGGATAAAAATTGATGGTGCCATGGTGTGCTCCTTCTGCCCTCTTGGATGTTGAAAAGCTTCCGATGAGATTTAACTCTCCTTTCACAAATATCAAATTCTCCGTGACCTTGATGCTAGATAAAAAACAAAGCTTTGTGTTTCTCACTGAACCTAAGATGTTTCCTAGAGTGACTTTCTCGTCCAACAACATGAACATGGATGACTAGCGGATGCTCGAGGGATCGTAGACTCCCCGATATACAATTGAACAACTATCCACACACCCAATCCCTAACGACACTCATCAGTACTCATTGTACATGCCCACATGTTTCTCTGTTGACGGGCCTTTTTGCGAGCAGTTATCTAGGGTGCGTTCAGATGTCCCCGCGTTTCCATCCAAAAATCCATTTTCTACCCCGCAAGGCCCACATATCATCCTTCTCTCTCTCTCATGTGGGATCCACCAGACAATCCCCTCCCTCTCATTTAATACATCTAATCCCCATTTCTCTTTCTTTCATTTAAACAAAAATTATTACTGTATGCCATTTTATTATCTATAAAAAATCACAAAATATCCAACATCTAATTATTTTTTCAAACTTCAAGAAAATCACATCAAACATTTTAAAATACTCCTCCAAACACCAAAATAAACAAAAGTGTTACCTATAGATAACCCTTTTTTTGGATTTATAAAAATGGGCACTTTTATGTTTATAATAATACCTACAAATATAATACAATGTATATATGATGTATATTGGATTTTGGATTCTTCATGAAAGTTGTAGATCTTGAAAAAAATATACAACTTTCATATTGATTTTTTTGACTTCATTAATTATTTTATATCTATTTTAATTTATTTCTCGTATTTCTGTATTTTTTCATTGGACCATGGGGTCGCATCTGGGTGTGCCACGTTACTCGCTATTTTATTAGGCCTTACATCCATTTTAGACTGTATGATCTCTTGATCAGACGATCCACAACGCATCGACCCCGCATCATCAGGGACCACTTGATCAAGTGATCAAGCAGTCCTCGTTGCTCCACTCCCGCCTCCATCTCCACTGTCAGATCACACGATCAGACGGCCACATGTCATCGTCAACCTCTTGTAGTTCCACCTTCAGGTCATGCGTCTCTTCGCCAGAGTAACTTCTCTTGTTTATCCTCATTCCTCCATGTGTCATCTTGACCCCGATTCCGATACCAACTTGGAGCTCTCTCATCCCTCATCCATGCCAAGTCCTCCATCTTCGTCCTTCTTTTTACGTGCATTAACCACCGACAGTTGAAACCATTGTTCTAATCATCCATTCTTTGAACAAAACCTCAGTGGTGGATGCCATTTGCCCCTATCTACCTTTACGAGAGTTCCCTTCGAGCCTTTCATTTCCCCTATGACAAAGATAGTGAGCAAAATCCAATGACGAAAGAGGTGTGAACTCCGATGAGATCCACGACCGATTTGGTCGTGTCACAGCCTTCTCCAGTTGTTGCTCAAGCTTCGCAACCTTGCTGATTACGTCAAGCAAAGACACCGAACTTCGACCCCAAGCTCCAGCTCTGCCTCTGACCATCTTCTTCGATCTCCATGTTTGACCCAATTGTCCCCTTTTGTTATTTCTCGCATTTAATTACGCACACACATAACCCTTCACACACATTTGATCATTTGTATGCCTTCATCGATCATTCCCCATCGTTGCGCATGCCTTTGATCATACATACTCCTTATCCAAAGCCCCTCCACTTCGATCCATTTCATCTTTTTGCAAAGAGGAGGAACCTATTAGGGCTCCATCTCCAAATCACTTCAACAACCCTTCATTCCACCTTTAAAGCACTCCACTTAGCTTCGGGTATGTTTCCACAGGTAGAGAGATCCCTCATTGATCGGACTTTGGTGCACTATTTTGGTCTCGAGTTTCTTCTCCGATGAAGCTCAATCAACCTCAAGCTCCAGTGTCTGCTTCGTGGTTTTAAGCTCTCCATCTCCTTCGCCAACTGTTCAGCACCCTTCTCTGACCTTTAGATCCATCCGAGGAGCAGGGAGGAGCTATAAGACCCCCGTAGGAGCCCCGCCTTCAATCCACTGCTCGAGGAGGAGCCCCGAGAAGAAGAGAAGCAAAGAACATTGGATCAAGTCGATCTGATTTAATCCAACATCTTAGATCAGCACCAAGGTAGCTTACCGAGCCTCAAGCATTATTGGTCCCTAGCTTGCGCCGATGTGACGGATGCAACCCACGTGGCCAGAGCTTGAGCCACCTTCCGAGCCTGGGTTGCACGCGTACGTACCTATTGAGAATTCTGCAATTGTGCCCCGTCGAGTTCTCTTATTTCCAAGTCTACCACGTGCATCTAGACAATTGCAGATAAACCTCTTACTACTTTCTTTTATCACATCTGAGTCCTTTTTGGACCCATTTGTGATGGTTAAGTAATTATTTTATATGTTTTGTTGGCAAATAAGCCTTTGGATTAGATATTTAATAACTTTTGCATATAATATCCAATTTAAATTAAAGGGATTTTTACACCCATAAACCTGAGTAATTTCACAATTACATTCATAACCCTGCGAAATCATGAATTACACCTAAGACCCCGAATAATGCTTAGCTCTTACATGTCATAACCCTGTGTTAGTTAACATCTATTTTTTCCGTTAACTCTCACGAAAAAATTACACATCGACAATTTTACCCTTAAAATCATATCACATTTATAAAGTATTCCACTGGTATAAAAATATAAAAAAACAAAGATGCCTCCTCCTCCAGCCCAAGCAACCCCTCCGACGATCACCCTCCCACCGCCTTTGCCTGCAAGCCTCCAACCCGGCTGCCGTCTAGCTCCCGTGCCCTGCGAGCCCTCGACCCGGCCACCCTCCGACCTACTCCTCCCATGGCTCCTCTCGTCGAAGCCCCCCTCCCTGCAGGCCCCCGTCTCCCACCCCATACCCCTCCCCCTAGCTTGCAACCTCATCCAACCTGCAAGTTCCCGGTTGTGCAATCCCCACCTCCAACCACCCATCCGCTAGCAAAGCTCCATCAGCCCCTCCCGCCCCCAGCGCAGAAGCCCCCCCCCACCATCTGCAAGCAGAAAGCTCCCTCAGCCCCCATCGCAGTCCGCAAGTAGAAGCTCCCTCAGCCCCCTCCCGCCTCCAGTGTAGTCCGCAAGCAGGAGCTCCCTCAGCCCCTCCCACCCCCAGCGCAGAAGCCCCCCCCCCCCCCCCCCCGAAGAAATGAAGCCTCCGCAAAGCAGAAGCCCCCTCCCGCAGAAGCTCCAGCCCGCCGCCACCACAGAAGCAGCCCCCCTCTCCCTGACGACTGCCCGCAGGCACCACCCCCCGCCGCAGAAGGCCCCTCCGCCCTCATCTGCCTTACCCGCGAACCCCTGACAACACACAATACAAGCCATCATCGAGTCCCCCCCTCCCCTGCCCGCAAGCACCCCCAACTCCCCACCCCATCCGCCCGGGTTATCTCCACTGCTGCAGACCCCGCCCTGCACCACCACATGCCACCACCCTGCAGCACTCCTCCACCACCAACACGCTGCCGCCATGTAGCACTGCCTCCAGACTCGCGTGCAGATGCTGGACTGAGGGAGGGAGGGAGGGACGATATATTTATTTTCTTTTTTTACTTCTCGTTGATCCCAATCGTTAGATGTCAGTTTAGTTAGATTAACTCAGTTATCTGATTGAGTTAATAAATTAAACTAACAGAGGGTTACGAGTGTAAGACGGAAGGTTATTTGGGGTCTTGGGTGTAATTCGCAATTACGTGGGGTTATGAATGTGATTACAAAATTACTCAGGGTTATAGATGTAAAAATCCCTAATTTAAAATAGTTTTAATTTATCATATTTAAATTCTCTTTCAAATGATGCATTATGAGTTCTGATATGATGTATTGAGAGGCATTAATTTACATAACAAGTCTCTTGATTGATTGGTTGTATTTAATTTGCCTTAAGTTCACTTTAAACCTAAAATTGACATATAAGTATGTAAATTAATCTTTGTTGAATTCTCCTCCTATTTAAGCGAATTGTGAATGATTTACATCGAGTATCAACTCTGATTAAATATGATTTAGAATTCGTCCACTTAGGGAATTAGATGCTTTAATGACAACTTATTTAATACATCAAATAGTCACTTAATCAAAGTATTATTTGTAAACATAAATTAAAATAGACCCTTTCAAGTTAATTAAGCATTCGATCAGGAACTCAATATGTGATTGTGTGCATTTGTTAGGCTTGCATTGTAATTCATTTTCTCATATCATATTAACTTGCACGTAAAAAGATAAAAAGATCATTCATGCATTGAGGTTGATATAGATATCCTTTGATCACTTAGCTTTAGTATTTGAACCATAGTTAAGTAGCCTAATAACTCGTGTCCTTGTATTCGACCCAAGACTTATCCATGTATAAATTAGCACCATGCTCTCTTCATGGGGATACTTTTATCTTGGTTCTATTGCACTTCATTAAGTAGTTGTATGGATATGGAAATATATTCACTTGAAGATGACTTGTGAGAAAAACTATTGCTATAAATTAATTGTTAAATTATAGAATTGGGAGATTTGTTGGAAAGTGGAAATCTTAAGTAGTAACTGGTGCACTCTTGCTATTATTGGGTTACCTATTCTTATGTTCATCCCTAGATTAACCATTTGCTGCTTATAAAAGGTTTATTGGTTACAAATTAAAGACAATGTATATCACTTATGCTGCTTATATCTGTTTTTATTTACTTGTCCATTGAGATTCAACAAATATCATTCTGTGTCTGAATGCTGTCAAGATCCAAAAGCATGATGAGAGTTTATGTTGCAGTAAGACTATTTTTTGACTATGCAAATATTTACTATATATATTTAAGTATGGTCACACCATTTTCGAAATATTTCTACTACTTTTAAAATGCGATGTCATCCCATCCCTACACTAATCACTTATTGCTTATAATTACTGTTGAGAATTACCATGTGCGGAAATTACCATGCTAGGGATTTCTATATGTTTGTGTGTTACCATATGTTTGGATTGCCACATGTGTGGAGGGCGGTTCTGAAATTTCCTAGAATGCTCTCCTCCTCTTATGTAAACCCTAACCCTAATTATAAAAGGGGTATTAGGGAGCCTAATGGAATTCAAGGAATGTGATCTTATTTCACATCATGGTATCAGAGCCTTAACGGCCTGACCCCTCTCCTTCCCCCTTCTCTCCCCCGCCTCTCCCCGTCGCATGCCACTTCTTCCCCATCGCCCGACGCCTGTCACCACCTTCGTTCATCACCCAACACCACCATCGCTCCTGTCCCTGGTCACCACCGACCCCTACTCCCTCGGCGCCCTCACCCCTCTGCACCCTCGCCATCGCCCTCTGCGCCCTTCGCCCCTCCGCGCCCTCGCCCTCGCCCCAATGCCCTCGCCCCATCGACTCCTCTGCGCCCCCATCGCCCCCATCGCCCTCGCCACTGCCACCGACACCAGGTTACTACCGACACCCATCACGCTCTGCGACCCCTCTGCATCCCTCATCGCCCTTTGTGCCCCCATCACCCTCGCCTGCACCCCCATCGACCTCACCACCGACACCAGGTTCCCATCATCCTCTGCGCCTCATCACCTCGGTTCCCATTGACGGATCCAACCCCCTCCCCTGCGCCCGATCCAACCCCCTCCCTTGCTCCACATCCAACCCCCTCCCTGATCCCTTACGCCCGATTCCACCCATGCGCCCGATCCAACCCTGCCCCTGCGCGGTTGAAGGGTACAGTAGCACGTCAAAACCCTCTATTGTGAACCGCGTCCAGAGACTGCACGTCAATACCGCTTCCAGAAGAATGCGAGTCTGGATGCCCAATCGCTCAACAGTGTCCCTGCGCCTCCGACTGCATCTTCACATGTGCTAAGTCTGCACTTCTATCTGCACGCCCTTGTCTCTGCGTTAACGACAACGCACGGTTAACAAGTCATTGCCTTCGGCACGTTTCTTCCCTCTCTTCTACAGGGCCGTCAGAAATCGACCTCGCCAAATCAATTCTCATGCACTGGTTCTCTGTTCACAGCCATGAATTATAACCTTACGCTGCTGATTACCTTTTGATATCAAGATGTATGTGACACATATCATTCCGCCGACCACAAATAGGAGAATGCTCCCCACGTATAAGTACCAACAACACATGTATGGCTTCCAGTGATGCTGCATCTGAAGTCGATGGAGGGGATCAAACAAGGTTACCCTCATTCGGATCAATTCCGAAATTATTCTCGCATTTTCCTAATGATTGTGTGCGGTTATGATAAGGAACACATCCTATTAGAAGCCGAACCAACCAATAAGGTTGGTAAATATGCCTCATGGGTCAAAGACAATGGCATGGTGAGTTCATGGATAATGGTCAGTGTTATCGATAAAATAGCACATGAACTAATTTACTACGACAGTGCGCACTATATGTGGAAGTCATTGCTCACCACGTATGGACAGGATAAAAACTCTACTAAAATGTATCAATCTTTTTATGAATTGATGCATATGCGACAGAACAAGCGATTGCTATCAGAATACTTTTCCGCTCTCAAATCCCTGGTTGCAAGCTACGATGCTTCTGCTCCTCTATGTACTTGTCCCACACAACGACAACATCGACAGAATATGGCAACTATGATATTCCTAGGTGGATTGGATTCAACCTTTGCAGCTCCTCGGGATCAGATGATTACTGCAGCTGCTCTTCCAACGATGGAGGAAGCATACAGCACGTTGTGCAGAATACCTCCACCTTCAAATCCATCTGCAGAGATTATGAGCCAAACAATGGCTCTCGTAGCTTCCGGGCGAGATTTCAAAGGACACTTCAGGGGCCGCGGTCGTGGTCGTCAATCTCTAGGGCGAGGCCGATCACCTATACAATGCTCTTTTTGTCACAAATTAGGGCACATCGAAGCAGTATGCTACAACAAGCATGGTCGTCCAGGACCTTCAGCCAGAGCAGCAGTAATAGATATTGATGGAGGCTCGATCGAGATTCCTCGAAAAGACTTCGAGGATCTAATACAATGATTGTCTCAGATGAACCCCAATGAGTCCACCGGAGAAGTCGCTGTCGTTGCTCAAACAGGTACTGTTCTTGCTTCAGCTAGCCATCATAAGCACTCTGACTGGCTTGTTGATACAGGGGCCTCCACCCATTTATGTGGAGATTCACGCCTCATCCGGAAACTCCGACCACCTCAGCCAGGAAAAACCGTTCAAGTAGCAGATGGTAGATCATTACCGATAGAAGGCATCGGGGATGTGCACCTCACCCCTACAATTGAGCTAAATAATATCTTATTAGTTCCTGATTTTCCGCTTAGTCTGCTTTCGGTCAGCCAATTATGCAAGGAGCTTAACTGCAAAGCTATATTTAATGCGAACATTTGTATTTTTCAGGACATACTGACTGGGAGGACGATTGGTACGGGCCATGAAGAAGGCGGGGTCTACCACCTTGATTACCCGTCTAACATGTTTACCTATTCTGGAATTACTGTAAGCCAATCATCCACTACCCTTTGGCATCAACGACTGGGTCATCCCTCAGCCCACAAGCTTCATCGCCTTCTTCCACAGCTGTCCCCCTCAATTAATCTCAACTGTGAGGCATGTCAGATTGGAAAACATCACCGTCTCAACTTTCCTCCTTTTGGTAATCAACATTCTACTGAAATCTTTGATCTCATTCATATGGATATTTGGGGTCCTAGTCGGTATCCTGACCGCTTGGGGCATCGCTATTATCTTGTTCTGATTGATGATTACTCTCGAGTGGCATGGACTTTTCTCTTGAAAAACAAATCAGATGGTTATAATTTGCTTACTCGATACATCATTGAAATAAACACTCAATTCTGTCGTATAATTAAAATCATTAGAACTGACAATGGTCAAAAATTCCTGTCACATGACGTGCAAAACGTCCTCTCCAATCGAGGGATTATACACCAGATAACATGTCCTCACACGTCCCAACAAAACGGTGTGGCCGAACATAAACATCGGCACATCCTCGATACTGCTCGCACACTGCTTCTTGACTATCATGTCCCATCTCTTTATTGGGGTGATGCAGTCCTCACGGCCACATTTCTTATTAATAGAATGCCATCTACAACCTACATGAACGAATCTCCATTGAAATTCTCTTTCCTAACAAACCCATCTATCCTGTGCAACCACGAGTTTTGGTTGTACCACTTTTGTTCATCTAACTACACCTGGCAGGGATAAGCTTGCTGCCCGAGCTATCAAATGTGTCTTCCTAGGGTATTCTACAAAACAAAAAGGGTACAGGTGTTTCAATCCACAGACTCGTAATCACTATGTAAGCGTCGATGTTATCTTCTTTGAGTCAATTCCTTACTTCTATGTATCTACAACTCATGTCACCCAACCAAATATTTCAACCTCTCCATTACTTGTACCAACTCCACAAGGGCCTCTGCCTTCTTCTTCTGCGCCCGTACCGCCTCCTCAGATATGTTTCCCATCTCAAGACGTGGTGTCTGATAAAAATACATGTAGTGGCGATCACTCAGAGCATCTGCCAATAGCTCAACGCTGCACAACACGTCAATGTCCATCTGTGTATCGCACAAGGCACCCCATCTCTGTTGTCATGACTTTTTCAAGGCTTGCTCCTACCTACAAGGACTTTACACTCGATGTATCGACACATGGTCATACCTAAAAATCACATTGATGCCCTCATAAATCCGCAGTGGTGTCAGGCGATGAAGGAAGAGATGACCGCTCTTAAGTCCAGAGGTACGTGGACACTTGTGGATCCGCCAGCAGATTGTCGAATTGTCGGCTCAAAATGGGTGTTCACGATTAAATACAACCCAGATGGCTCCATTGCACGGTACAAGGCTCGCTTAGTTGCTAAAGGGTTTACACAAACATATGGCGCCGACTTCTTCGACGCATTCTTTCCTGTTGCTCGCCTATCGACAGTACGGATTCTCCTCGCTATTGCAGTTGAATTTGATTGGCCATTACATCAATTAGATGTCAAAAATGCATTCCTATACGATGATCTTCATGAAGTCGTCTACATGGAACAACCTCCTGGTTTCAAGAAAGAAGGGGAGTGTCAGAAGGTATGTCTCTTGCACAAAGCTATATATGGTCTAAAACAAAGTCCTCGTGTCTGATTTCAAAAATTGTCTGAAGCACTACAAGTGATTGGGCTCACAAGATCGTCATTTGACCACTCCTTATTCACAAAGAAGAGTTTGAAGGGTACAGTAGCAATGCTAGTGTATGTTGATCACATCATTCTTACGGGAGATGATTATGAAGAAATTGCCAAAGTTAAAAAGCACCTTGCAGAATAATTCGTGATTAAGGATATGGGACCGTTGCGGTACTTCTTGGAGATTGAGATAGCCATATCAAAGCATGGGTTGGTTATGTGCCAAAGAAAATATGCCATTGATCTGCTAATGGAAACATGAATGCTTGGATGTAAACTAGCACATATCCCTATGGATCCTAAAGGACGAATATACGAGGAGGGAGCTACAGAAGATGTTGGTAGATACATACGCTTAGTGGGCAAACTGCTTTAACTTAATATTACTCGTCCAGACATTGCCCTGGCAGTAGGAAAACTGAGTCAGTTTATGGATTCACCTACTCTAGCTCATTTTGATGCTTGCATGATGGTCCTTCGATACATCAAACAATCTCCTGGGAAAGGATTATTATTCCGCAAAGATAACAACCTCAATCTCGTAGCCTATTCAGATGCAGACTATGGAGGATCCTTATGAGATAGAAATCTACTACAGGTTTTTGCACATATCTAGGAAGAAACCTAATCACATGTAAAAGCAAGAAGCAAGCAGTGGTGTCACGATCAAGTGCTGAAAGCGAATATAGAGTCATGGCACAAGCAGCTACTGAACTCATGTGGGTCAAGTCCGTTCTAACCAATCTTCATGTCAGATCTAAGGACATCATGGAACTTAGATGTGACAATCAGGCAGCAATGTACATTGCAAATAATCCCGTGTTCCATGAACGAACAAAACATGTAGAAATTGATTGTCATTACACCAGAGATCTCATACAAAAAGGACTACTACGCACGCAAGGTGTATTATCTACAGAACAAGCTGCTGATATATTTACAAAACCGCTCGCACGGGTCCAGTTTGAGAAATGTTGTAACAAGCTGAGCATGTATGACCTATATGCTCCAGCTTGAAGGGGAGTGTTGAGAATTACCATGTGAGGAAATTACCATGCTAGGGATTTCCATATGTCTGTGTTACCATATGTATGGATTGCCATATGTATGGAGGGCAGTTCTGGAATTTCCTAGAATGCTCTCCTCCTCTTATGTAAACCATAACCCTAATCCCTATTATAAAAAGGGGATTAGGGTGCCTAATGGAATTCAAGGAATGTGATCTTATTTCACAACAATTACACCGGTTTGTTTGTACTAATAACATCGATATCTTAATTTGATTATGGAAAAAATGTAGGATGATTTTTTGTTAAATGGTTGTTAGTTCCACCTGGGATCTTACTAAACAAAAGCAATGATAATACACATCGAACTGAGTGAGAACATCGCCATTTGACTCATATTCTGAGATGATCCCATTAACATAATGCTGGATTTAATCGCAAGCTTACTTCTGCCAGTGCAACGCACAGGTTCCCCGCTAGTAATATTATAACAAATTTATGAATGGCATGTCTTGTCCTGCTAAGTAGGGATGCAAACGGACGAATACGGATATAGGTGTTATCGTATCCTTATCCGTTTTTGAATACGAATACGGATGCGGATATGGATATTGATGGATATTAAAACTATATTACCATATCCTTAAAAAACATATACATATGTAAAACGGATATTGATTGCATACAAATAATGTTAGAAATACTCTATAGAATTGACTTAAATATATACTCATTGGATGGAAAACACATGATATAAATTTAATAAATGTGTTTGTTATACACATATTTATAGATGAAAACTAATATATGGATACAGATATGGATGTTTGTGGATATCAAAACGATACCCATATCTGTATCCTTTTAAAATGGATACGGATACGGATGTCAAAATCTATATAAAACGGATACGGTGACGGATCGGATACGAATAGATCCGTAACCGTTTGCATCCCTAGTGCTAAGCCAAGTCTATCTCCATGCCTTCCTAGCATCTAAATAAAAAAGCAAGTGGAAAACAATTTATAAAAGAATCTCCTAAGTTTTCACGAATCACATTGGGAAGACCTTCATTGGTTTTTACTATGATCAACAAGATGGATATGTAAAACCGTGCACCGAATAAAATTTTATTGATTGTTTTATGGATGAAAATTCCTCCCAGGGGTATATTATTAATGAAATTAGCGGTATACGATCGAGAATTCTTTTTTACCGTAGGTAAGCCGCCTCTTGAAGAGGCAGCTTTGGTTAAGAGAGAGCCGCCTTTTGAAGAGGCGGTTTTTGGAGGAAGTCGCCTCTTCAAGAGACGACTTTCTACCAAAGCCGCCTCTTCAAGAGGCGGTTGTTGTCCAGAACAGAAAAAAAAGAGAAACACAGCTCTACAGTTCGCAGAGCTGCTGCTTCTCCTTTTTTTCATAGATTAATATATTGACGAAGTGCATACAAAGTGTGTAACACAAAATATGGTATTAAAACAAGTTTAAAAGACAAGATTCATAGATTAGAAAATAAATTATTCATATACGAACTGCATATCACAAAAGTCAACACAATATTTACATACACTATACATTAGCACGCATGCCTTATATTACAAAAGATTGTCAAGATATCGATCTAAGCTCTATGCTCTCTTCTCCGTTTGTACTGTAATTTGACCGGTCTGTCATCGGCCATGGTGGTCTCTGGGGCTCTTGGCTCAAATCCATACAGTTGGCTGTTGCGATTTATATCATCTATGTTGCTCGTATATGTTCCTTCAACTCCGAAGAAAGACAATGGGAGGGGTGAATGACGTGAAGGTCATGCATT
This sequence comes from Ottelia alismoides, assembly GCA_037367405.1. Lineage (NCBI taxonomy): Eukaryota > Viridiplantae > Streptophyta > Magnoliopsida > Alismatales > Hydrocharitaceae > Ottelia > Ottelia alismoides. Next base: position 353,900 of record JAZKJV010003964.1, on the reverse strand, counting down.
GTGATCTCCTCGATCCCATCGTGGTGTAGGCGACGTTGTAGGCTCTCTAGATGGGCCACAGTCAGGAATTGGGGTCTCAAATTCTATGCCGGACTGAGGTGGTTGTTGAGTCTCTACTGGGACATCTCCCTCTCCAAAGGGCTCTCTCCTCTATGTTGGTGAGCGCGTCCCTGTTTACGTCCTCGAACACGTGGACAAGGATGAGATGCAGCTTCTGCCTCGCCATCTTCCTGTAAAATCTCCTCAGCAGGACCATCTCGGAATCTTCGTTGTATAGACTCACGTAGCCTAGATCTTGCTTCAGAAGCAAGCTCTCTAATCCATGGAGCATCGTCATCACAGAGACGTACAATCTCGTCAAAGCGAGACACCTGCAATATCAACAACTCTTGTCAGAATGTGATAAATGATACCACAATAGCTACTTAAAGTTACTTTTTCCTTACCGCATAATCAAGTGTGCATCCATGTCGACCAATGAATTGCCGTGTAATACTATGATACCATAGCAAGTAGTCGACTGTCGTATCTGGTCCTCCCAATGGAATGGGAGTCATTGGCACAATGTAGTCTCTATGGATGTTCCATAGTCTAACATAAACTGCATGGAACTCTGTCCAATCGACGTTGCTCTTCCCTCGGAGATCGATCGAATGCAAATGAGATGACGTATCGCAAGCCATCGGAATCCCCTGAATTCCATCAAACTGACGGAGAACTCTATCCGGTGTGTGTAGCTCGACATTACAAAATGAATCAATGGGACACGAGCCACATGCAAGTAGTCATTGCCAAGGCAAATATAACGGTAATAGCGACAACAACTCCTGTGTATATGGAGTCCATACCACCTGCATAAAATTTGATAAGTAAAAATAAAATAATCGATAGAATCAAGTGGTAAGTGAAAGAAATTACCAACAGGTTAAGTCAATACCTGCTCCTCAAGTTGAAGGTCAAGTGCATCCCTATATGGCCGAATCACATGTATAGATTCTGTTGTAATATCAAACTCTGCATGCCATCTTGCCCCCATGGGATTCCCTTCCCAAAGAGGTTGGTGGTGAACGACCGAGGCGATATGGGAGAATCGCTCCCAAGCCCACAGCTGTAACAGGATCAGGGGACCACCAATCTCAACTGCGTCAGCCCTCGATGCAACACATAACTGCCTGTACAAGTAAGCCAAACAAGTTGAGCCCCAACTGTATGTCCCACAAGTCTCCAAATCCTCTAGAAATGGTAGGTAGATCAGTGAGACCTCGTTTCCTGACCTGTCAGGAAAGATCACACCACCCAAGAGCTGTAGAATGTACGCCCGTGTGTATCGCAGAATGGTATCTTCCTCGACGTCCTCTGGTAGAACTGAGAAGTGCTCAAGTAGCCAAGTCATGCGTATTCGAGCCCCATCAATGTTGGGTCGCTCTGGCCGGACCCCAAGCAAACGCTCACACAAGCCTGCCCAACTGGAAAAAGTGGTAGGACCAATCACTGCTTGACCATCTATCTTCAACCCAAATATGTAAATGACATCCTGTAATGTGTCAGTCATCTCTCCGTAGCGCTTGCGAAATGTATGTGTCTCAAGACGCCATCTCTCCATTAGAGCTGTAACCAAATGACAGTCCAAGGAAATGAAATCCAGCTGCATTACACCCAGAAAACCCGCTATGCAAATGTGGGGAACAATACGCTCATCAGTGTGCTCTCCCGTCGTCTGCAACGTAGACATCTCGTCACCTGAAAATGAAAGCATATAAACGATCAATAAATATTTAGAAATATGATGTGAATATTTTTAAAAGCTGTACTTACATCGTCTGCCCAAACAACCGTCGAACGGTGCTCCCGCTGTTGCCGTAAAAGAGAACGGTCAACTGGTCCTGGCTCCATCTGTTCATAAACAACATTAGAAACAGTTAAACATTGACTAACACCTTAAATATTTTAAAAAGTTTGTAAACTATATCATTCGCATACTATTTCTATTAGGACATTTCCTCCTGTTATGACCCAATCCACCACAGCTACCGCATGTATTTTGACTCCTCCCATGCGAAGTGTTCCTCCTATTATGACCTTCCACGCCACAAGTGCCGCATTGAGATTGAACTATATTCTCCCTCATGTCCATCTCATTGTGAATTCTCTTACTCTTTGGTCGCCCCTTTTTCCTTATCCTGCTATCATATGGAATAACTAATGGATGGTCGAACCTGGGCCACTTGTCTCTGTCAGCAATAAGGTAGAACAGTCCCTCGTAAATGTGTGACTGATCTTGCCATGTATACAAAGGGCCTACGTATTCTTCCACATCCGTGTTCAAGTGAGATAGCATGACACATACATGAGAACACAGGATCCTGTGAGTTTGCCATTTTTGACATGTACACGATGCATCGCTAACCAAAGCAGTTTGTTTTTTTCCACCTTTTAGTCCGAATTGTGTCATGCGTTGTTTTGTGACCACCTCGTACATGTGCAAAGGTGCTCCTTGTATGCGAAAACAACGGTGCCCATTACTTCTATCGATCCAACGCTTCAGCATGTCACACGTGTATTTCGTATATTTCTCACCGCGTAAAATACAGTTACGCGCATTCTCCTGCAGGTCACAGGAGTAGCTAATGCAGTTGTAGTATGTCTTCAACACCAAAGTCGCAATTGGGAGGCTTCTTGATTCCTTAAGAATGACGTTATAGCTCTCAGAAAAGTTTGTGGTTGTGTAACCAAAGTTGTATCCCCCATCAAATGCAATCGTCCAACGTTTCTTTGGACAATCATGTGTGTCAAACCACTTTACAACATTCTAATCGCACTCCTTCAGCTTGTCCATGTAAGTTTGCCATTTTTCCTGTGAATAGACTTTTCCTACCCTCATGACCATTCGCTTCAGTGTTTGATTTTTATGGGCATCATTGAAATTGCTACCCACATGTCGTAGACAGAAGCGCCAATATACGTATGGTGGAAGAAATTGAACCTCTGGGTATCTGAGTGCAGCACGTATCCCAGGAGCACGGTCAGATAACAAACAAATCGATCCAGCACGATCACGGAAAACATACAAACGTAGTCTCTTTAGAAACCACGCTCAACTAGGGCCATCCTCCTCGCTGACAAACGCAAAAGCTAATGGTAAAATGTGGTTAGCTGCATCGCTTGAGCAAGCAATAAGAATCTTCTGCTTATACCTTACATACATGTGTGTACCATCCACACTAACAATGGGCCTGCAGTGTTTGAATGCCTCAATACAAGGTCCAAATGCCCAGAAGGCCCTCTCAAATAGCTCTCCTTCATTCACTGTTGTTGTGTCAATATCTGTAACCGAACCAGGAATAGCCTCTTCAAAGGCCCTACAAAGATATGGAAGTTCGTTGTAAGATTTTTTCCAATCGTCGTATACCCATCTCTATTCCTTTCTTTCTTGCATCCCAAATCCTCCTTCTACTCACATGGAAGCCAAAGTCATCTCTGAATTGATGTATGAAGAAATGAGACCTTGACTGAGGGAGATATTTTTATTTGATTTAGGAATCTAAGTGCCATGAAGTTGCAATCCAGCTGAGGATGGTCTTGATTAACAACACGATTCAAGCAATTATGCGGCTTGTCAACCATTGAGACATCAAACTGTCCATCTATTGGTCGACGATGACCACACAATCTCCACAAACAACCTCTAGCCCGTTCGCTATAGTGTATATCCCACACCTTCTTGTCTGATTCCACTACCGTGAAGTTGTAATGACGTTTAATGTGGAAAACCTTCACAGCGTACACCAAATCGGCTTTGCATTTGAAAAGCATGACATTTTTCAACTCGTTAATGTGCTCAATCAACCTCAAGAATGACATTTCGTGACCAATCTTGATGGTTTTCATACGACCTCCTACATAGGTCACGTCCTTACTAGACTTTGATATTGTACACCCACAATGACAGAAACAACGAACTTCTCGAGACATCTTAAATACCATTACATCGACAACAATGGATTAGTGAAGAAAAAACAAACAATCATTTAAGCTCCAAAATGTGGTAAAAACCCTAAACCCATGACATATCATACATTCCTCGAGGTGGGGAAGGAGAGGAATATAATGTCGGTCGTCGGAGACGAAGGCAACGGAGGTCGACGGAGGTGGCTGGAGAGTCGAGGGCGGAGGAGGTCGCAGAGCTCGGGTAGGGCTTGGGCGGAGCTCAGGAATGAATGAACGCGAGGGGGCGTTCTGTCCGCTCGTTGGGGTTTATCCCCGATCAAAGCTGCCTCTTGAGGCGGCTTCCTAATAAAAAAATTTTTCCCGACCGTATACATGTAATTTTGTTAATAATATACCCCTAGAAGAATTTTCCTCCTGATTTATGTGTTCTCTCCTGCACAAGTACAGATCAACCAGTCAAATAATTTTAAAAAAAACAAATAATTAGAAGTACCAATCCAATTCCAGTTTCCACCGACCCAAAGGTCCAGTGGAAAACCCTTTTGCCTTCGCTTTTCTCCTTCAAGAACAGCAAGGAGGCAGAAATCCAGAAAGGAAAATTTAGAACAGGGTCTTTAAACTATTCTAGAATTAATATATTTAGTTAATTATAGAAATATAACGCGTGCAGATGGATGCCGTAACCTTCGGCGTCATCATCGGCATTATCGTGCTCTTCTTCCTTCTCGTCGTCGTCGTCACCGCCGAAGGCGTCTGCAGGCGCCGCCGCCCTTCATCCTAAAACCCTAACCCTAACTCTGATTCCCCAATGTCCGCCTCTCCGTCTCTCCCCCCACGCCGCCGGATCCTCCTCCCCCTCGTCGCCCTTCTCGCCCTGGCCGCCGGATCCATCTCCGCGCTCGCCCATTTCGGCGCCGGCGCCGGCGCCGGAGGATGTCCCTTCTCCTCCGCCCACCACGACCACGACCACGAGGACCATCCCCACCACCACCATCATCATCACCATCAGCCTGACGCGACATTGCGGCGGAGGCTGCCGGAAGAGCTCGCGGAGGAGGAGGACCTGAAGATGGAGGCCTTTCTGGAGCACCATCGCCACCACCACCACGAACACAATGTGCCCTCCCCCCTGGGTAATTTCTCTTATTCTAGTGTTTTCGAGGGTGAAAGATTGCATCTTTGCGAGATTTTCGATGGCTGGTTTTGTTGGATATTTCAGGTCTGTGGATGCGTGCTATGGGGTGCTCGCTGCTGGTGAGCATGGCGTCGCTGATCTGCCTCGTGCTTTTGCCCGTGCTCTTCTGTGAGTGCTCCTTGTGATTTGTGTTTTTTTGGTTGTGAGTGTTTTTAGGGATTTAGGTTTGTTCTGTGATTTATTGTCTACAGTGAAAGGGAAGCCCTCGAAGGCTGTGGTGGATTCTCTGGCCATGTTTGGGGTTAGTTCCATTGCTACATTGTTAATTTGTGATTAGAATATGAAGCAGATGTCTGTCTAATGCTTTGGTTTTCTTCGTTTGAACACGATCGTTGCTTCTCTTTTTCCTGACGAGAATGAACTGTAAAGGAGACATACTCTTTTAGAATAAATCCACTCCTGCAACATCCACCTTCCAATATTATTAAAGATTATAACATTAAAGATATGGATGCGGAAACTATAATAGAAATGGATGAAAAAAGAATGCAAATGATGCAGAATAGATTTGGCGCGGTGATAAGATTGAATTTGAACGGTGGATTTTTGGTGGAGAAGAAGTTGGGGGGAGAAGGGGAGAAAACACGCATGTAGCGCGAGACTTGGGGATTGACCTTCATCCCTTTATATAGGAGGGATGATGTTACAAAAATAGCAACTAATTCAAATTCTAATTAATTATCCTAATTTGACTCTAACCGACTAACCGACTAATTTGAAATTCAAATTTGAAATTGACTACTAATTTGGAGATCACACGCGATCTCGTTATTTAATTAAAAATATGACGACTCAAATAAACGTAAATAAAATTAACAGATAAAATTAAATAAATATGCGGCCCTATATTTCCGTTCCACGCTGCATCAACTCTCCTCCGCTTTTAAAAATTCGTCTCCCGACGAATTGTTGGATCTTCGTTCTGACGGTGGAGAATCCCATCTGGATTGGTTGAGCAAAAATCCTCAATTTGCTCCCTTTCCATGTTACGTTTGTAGAGTCTTTCTGCTGATGGTATGGATGCAAATGTTCTACCCCTTCACTCACAATGCCTCTATAACATAGTTTAACCTTCACTTGGCCCTTTAAGTAAAAACTCTTGTCAGGGGGGACCTGCTTGTAATTTATCCAAATTATCTCATCCCTCATTTTAGGGGATTCGGCAGGAGGGAGCTCCTCAACTCCCGTTAGGGTTTCATGCCTCCAGGATAAAAGGTGGCGGCGACGGTGGTCTGGATCGGGAGGCCATGATCGACGACAACGCCATGGCCAGGGAGGCTTGGGGCGGTGCTGAGGAAGGTGGTGCGTTGGTCCTACATCGCGTGCGTGGTGCTGACCACCCCCAAAACACGCGCGATGGCTGTTGGAGCGCCAGGTCGCGAGGCGGCGAGCTGGGTTGGGAGACATTGGGCGACGCCATTGTTGGGAAGGAGGGAGACATCGTCGTTGTCCGCGACGATATTGACGACCGTGGAGGCAACACCGTGGATGGCAAAGGCGGCACACCGGTGGCTCCCAGGCCGCGCGTGCATCGTGGCTCCTCTGACTGCGGCTGGAGGGGCTCCACCATGGTGCTAGGGTTGCATGGTAGCAGATGTTGGGGTCGGGGATGGGAAAAACAGTAGCGGGGACAAGCCAAGGAGATGTTGAGGTGTGGGTGGTGGCGGACTGTAAGGGGTTGGCGGCGAGGTGAGGGAGGCGGGGTTCAAGGGTCAGCGCAATGGCGTTTAGGGTGAGTGACGTGTAGGAAAGAGGCAGGGGGAGGGGTTGCAGTTGCGATGGGGTTTGGGTTATGGTGAAGGTATGCGGTGATGGCGGGGCTGGTAGGGGGTTTGGGGAAGGTTGCGGGGCCGGCATCGGGGCTAGAATGAGAGCTGGAGGAGAGGTGATGGTGAGGGGGACCTGCGAGGGGACTGCAGAAGGTGCAGGGGTCGATTCCGGCGGTGTTTTTAAGTCTGAAATCGCCTGGACAGCAAGCAGGTCGACGTTTTCCTCCTCTGAAACGGCCGGGACAGCAAGCATATTGTTGAGGACGGCGCAGTTTTCTTGGCTCTCTTCATCAAGAACTTGGACGAAAGTTTCACCGTCCCTTTTGGCGATGAGTTCTTCTATTTGTCGCGTCCATGACTCTTTATTCTGTGAAAGAACTTGGAGCATATTCGATAGTGTTTGTCTAACCTCAGCACGCCATGCACGGTCGTTGGGGCGAGATCCGTTGGACTTTCTACGCGAGTGACGAGAGGGATCGCCAGATCGTGAGAACGACCTAGATGCCATGCTCTGATATTTATTGATGCAGAATAGATTTGGCGCGGCGATAAGATTGAATTTGAACGGTGGATTTTTGGTGGAGAAGAAGTTGGGGGGGAGAAGAGGAGAAAACGCGCCTGTAGCGCGAGACTTGGGGAGGAAGAAACGCGAAGATCGCGTAGGTGAGAAGTGAGAGACGAGATAGAGAATAATTATCAGTTTTTCATAAAACTGAACTGTCTAAAACAATTGGCCTTCATCCCTTTATATAGGAGGGATGAGGTTACAAAAATAACAACTAATTCAAATTCTAACTAATTATCCTAATTTGACTCTAACCGACTAACCGACTAATTTGAAATTCAAATTTGAAATTGACTACTAATTTGGAGATCACACGCGATCTCGTTATTTAATTAAAAATACGACGACTCAAATAAACGTAAATAAAATTAACAGATAAAATTAAATAAATACGCGGTCCTATATTTCCGTTCCACGCTGCATCACAAAATATATAACTGATAAACTCCTTTCCTTTACCTTCCAACACCTTTGATTTGGTTGGAAAATGTTTTAATCCAATTAATCCTTTACAAACACCTTAATTAATCCTTCTCATTCCCTCCATGTATTTGCACCCGGAGAAAATCATTCCCCTTTCCCTCTCTTTCATTTCTGTTGCCTTCTTGTCCATTCATCCACATACAATTAAAGTGGTTCACCAGTTGGTAATGAGAGATTTTGTCTTTTGTTGAATAACTAGGTTTACTTCCTGAAAAGGAATGGATTTCATGGGTAAAGTTCTGAAAAACTTTGAGGTGGATTAAAAAGAGTGCTCTTAACAAGAATGAGATATTCTCGAGGCTGTCAAGGTGAAAGCTTCGCTGAGAGAAGAATATGTAACAATATTACCCTTTCCCGTATCACTCTTTATGTCAATTGCATATGTGATTTATATTTCCACTTGGTAAAACATATTCAAAAAGAAAATACATAGGTGAAACTGTCACTAGAGAAAGTAAGACTTGCAAGTCCTAAATCTAATAATATCTGGATTAGACTCAGGTGGAACAACTTGATGTTGAAGTTCGATAGTGGAGCAGCTTCTTTGTATCCAGCTTCGATGTTTTAGCTCTTTAATTTGCTATTTCAACCTGAATCTTAATTTCCTAGATTTTGCAAGTTACAACAAGTGAACTAGATTGACATGTTCTCTAGTTTGATATATTGCTGGATTCTCAGCAGCACCTCACTTCAAGCCTTCAAGGTTCCATGTGGTTTCTGAATGATTTTTTGACAGAAATAGCAATTGAGTTATATGCTATCTTTGACAAAAATATTATTTATCTTAAACAAAAAATATTATTTACATGGGTTTCAACTTTTATATTTTGTACTTCCTGTGTGGGTCAACTGGAGCCATTAATATAGACACAGTTGCTAATTTGTTAATTAACTAAAAGCCAGATTGTTTTGACTGCTTTGTAAGGCTGGGGCAATGTTAGGGGATGCATTTCTTCATCAACTGCCTCATGCTTTTGGTGGTGGACACTCCCATTCCCATGATCACGGAATGCATGATCATCATCACCACAAGGGTGAACATTCACATGGCCACTCCTTCAAAGATCTGTCTGTTGGGCTTTCCATTCTTGGTAAGTAGTGGGACTTCCTTTTATTTCAAAAATTTCAGGAAGGCCATATTCCTCAGTATAACTGATAGGCCTTGCAAAAAAGAAATGGTTTGACATGGATTATTACATGAACTTTCCATGAGCCCTGTTGTTGATGCATTAGTTACCTAAGCTGGACATGATTCGATATGATCTCTTCTTTATATGCCAAGATTCTAGTGATTGCAATATAGTTCACATCTTATTTGCTTAGCACTAAATTGATACAGTGTTTTTTCTGAAAATAATAAGTATACAACTTTATCTGGGCATCACTACATGATTTAATGTGGATTATAATATGGACATGTCTATTCTATAGTTTCAAGGTTGGTTGTCTCATTTTTTTTCTCTTCCGTTAAATATCATTTAGCAATTTACTGAAGATATGATCAAGCACCAATTTGCATATAGATGCCCACAAAAGTAACATGGAAGAGTTAGTCAGGGAGGTCGTGCAGTATCAACTGATCGAATATGCTGGAGGTGGTCAGTTGTGCCTTTCTGTATTATCAAAATTTTAAATACAATAGCTAATTAACATGTGCAAGTCAATACATACAAAGTGAAAATGGGAGGCAGGGCTGATTTTTGTTTCTTTGAAACAAGAAAAAGTGGCAGAAATAACCAAAGGAGAGAGTTAGAATTCGTAATGGAGGAGAGTTGTGTCGAATGAGAGAGCTCTGCTTTCAGTATGCCCAGAAAGTTATTATGGAAGACAGCCAGGGGAAGTCATGTAATAGCAACTGATCTAATATGCAGAAGGTGGTCGGTTATGCCTTTCTGTATTTTCTGAAATTTCAATGTAAAGTAGTAAATTAACACGTGTAAATTAAGAAGTATAAACAGAACATTTAAGGCTTGACTGACTTCCACTTCTTTGAGACAGGGAGGAGATTATTGAAAGAGAGGGTTTGAAATCATTTGTGTATGTGGTTTGGGGGGGGTGTTCGAATGAGAGAGCTCTGCTTTCATATGCCCAGAAATTTAATATGGAAGATTTACCCAGGGAGGTAATGTAGTAGCAACTAAAATCTAATGCGCAGGGGTGAACGCCATTGAGCGTCTCCCCCTTTCTTGGCTTCAAAAAAAAATCTAATGCGCAGGAGGTGGTCAGTTATGTCTCTCTGTATTTTCCAAAATGTAAAATATTAACATGTGCATGCCAAAAGTATAAAGAGAACATGGGAGGCAAGACTGGTTTCTGCTAGCTTGGAACAAGGAGGAAGATGAAGAAATCGCCAAAGGAGAAAGTTCGATATCACAAGGGAGGAGAGAACAGTGTCAATGAGAGAGCACTCCTTTCAGTGGAACTGAAAGGTGAAAAATGCTACTGAAGGCATTCTTTTGGGGTTTGGACTGCGAGCAATGTGCTCAGTCATTAGGCAACATTCTTCCGTAATATATCAACTTCTTTATAAGTGATGGCACCTGTGTGAAATCTTCTTGCATAAATCCAGGTAATAGGCTTTTTCCATTTCAGCAATAGCGGGATTGTCAGTAGAGAGAAACATTAGTGCATACAAGGTTTGCAATAATCAGGTATATAAGTCGTATCCAACCGTATCATTTAACTTCCAAGGGCTTCCAACCTTTCTTGCCTTTCACTTCCCTGGCCTGATAAGCTGGTTTATCAATTATCATCGGTGGGTATGCAATCCAATTCATTAATCCTCCTACTTTTAACTGGTATTTTGAACACCTTTCTTTTTTTTTATGATAAAACGGGTGAGTCCCCACTTCGGGGATCACCGCCTGAAAATTTTCATTAAAAAAAGCTTAGGGTACATTACCGTGAGAGCCATAAATTATAAAGTGCATTATAGTGGGTCACTACATTCTCACTATAAAATTTCCGATTCTTGAAGATCAGGTCGTTACGTCCGATCCAAATGGCCCAGAGAACAACAAACAGTTTTGAGCAGTTGTCACCAGAGTTGCTGCCGAACCTCTGGACCGAGCTCCAGAAGGCCCCCGCCCCATCGCACGCCACCCAAGGAATCCCGATCTCTCTCCATACCCGCGAGGATGTTGTGCACTTGAAAAACAAGTGATCAACATCTTCCTCGGTCTCCTCACATCTGTCGCATTGCATGTCCATAAGCCGTAGGAGACGCCCCCTCCGAGCCTTATCGCACAAGCGACCCCTTCTTAGGCACCAAAGAACGACTTCTACTCTGATTGGAATCCTCGCCGCCCAAACCACTCTCATGTCCTGGCACAGCTCCCTGTCAAGCTCCTGATACCTCCTCCTTAAGTCAATGTATGCTTTCTTGACCACGAAAACACTGCCACTCCAGGAGAAATGATCTCTGCCTTGCGAGAAATCCTCGGACTGCGGAAGAACTGACAACAAGGCGAGGTAATCGGCCGCACGTTGGTTGGAGAGGTCACCCAGGAACAGCGGTGCCCACGCTCCCCCAACCGCCACCTGCGTGCCAACGAGAAGAGGCGAGGGAATCTGACCTCCAAACTGCCCTCACCAGTCTAATCATCGTGCCAGAATCTGAAGATTTCTCCATTCCCCCCTTTCTGTTTGAGCCTAGGCGCCATCCACGACATGACCACACGTATACCGGCCCAAAGCGGACATTCGTATCACACTCTCCTAGGCTCCAACTCGCCTCTGACACCGTAAATCTTCCTCAGAAGACTCACCACCAACGAAGAGACATTTCAAATGTGATTGATAAGAGATTAGACTTGGATGATAATCATGTTAACCTAATGGCTGTGGTTTTTTATCTTTGCAATATTGAATAAGACAATTTTGTGAATTCCATTATTCGCTTGAACATTTTTTTAGTTTACTTGGCCGATACATCTGATGGTGGCTTGGACACGACTTAGAAAGAATGGCTTAGAAAGGCAAATTTGACGATCATTGTTTTCAATGTTTTTGCGTAGATTTTTTTTTAAAACTTAAAGGGCGATGCACTTTAGTTAGGTGTTCACCCAAAAACATTATTTCTCAACCAGAACACAATCAGTACACAAGCCAACAATTAGAAAAAAAATGTATTTTGTAGTTGAGAATGTTCTCAATATAGGGATTTCCCCTAAAAGACCATATCATTCCTGAACACTAATAATGCCTATGAAAATGTAAAGTTGCTCATTCAGTCGACCTTTATCCATCTTCAAACCTTCTGCACAAATCTACATGAAAAAATATGTCCCACTGCTTCATGCTCCTCCTAACAACACACATGTAATATTCGATGTGCAGAATATACAATCTCTAGGCACATTCATCAGCACCTTGGATCTTAATCACACATATCTTGTCTGCTAGGGGTACATGTGCTATCCATGGCTCAAATTTCGACGAAAATTGGTCTAATATAGCCGAAATTTCTGTTTTTCCAAGTCTGGTCAGGGAAATCAAAATGCTATTTTATTTCTTTTTTCGGGATTTCTGCAAAATATCAGCGAATTTCACCAAAATTGCATGTCATTTCGGAGAAATGATAAAACTAATGGAATCTAGTATTTACTTTCATCGAAACTCACTGATATCGATGAATTTTCACCTATTTCTTTGCTGATGTGATGAGTTTTTAGGGATTATATTTGCATGAACACACTTCGTTAGTTCCGAAAATCAGGGTCTAAATCCAATCTAAGTTAGTTAGATACAAACTTCAAGAGTTAAATTCAACTTTTAAGCTAATACCTTTTTTTATTCTTTCTTTATTTTGATATGTACGTTTTGTTCAATTGTTAACTTGTTATTGCATGTGCTACTGCATACGTGCTGAAAAGGTGAATACCATGGCTTGTGCTTCTAGTTCAGAATTCAGTGCTGACCCTAAGCAGCGTGCAATGATTACATATTAGTATGTGCAGTGATTTTGATGATGATACTTTGTCAAAACTTATATATACACCTCTTATCTTGTAACTTATTTATTCATTTAAGAATAGTAGAAACCTTACTGGGAAAACACGAGCTTCGAATCATTTCAACGAAATTTTGGCGAAATTCTCTTTCTGGGCTTTGAAAAATGAACTCGAAATTCAAAATTTAAGGGCTTGATGCTATCTATATTAATTTTGCAGTCCCTGGGCAAGACCCACCTCTTAAAACCCATTCACACAGTGCCATGCAAGCCTTCATTGCTAGAAATCCCCTTCTCACAAGTCTAATGATCCTAAGTGTCAAGAGAGGAACCCTCCACATAGTTGATCTCACAAAAAAAATACTAATATTTGTGAGCTTGTTGCCCCAAGAGCTTCGAAGAGAAATTAGGATCCTACCTTCCAGAGTCCAACAAACAATTCACTTCTCTTGCTTCTTAGTATCAGTTAGACAAACAATTGTGGGAAGTGATGACACATTGCACTCCCTTCCATCCAATCATCCCTTCAGATGCTAAAGATGCTGTAGCAACCAACAATAGCATTGTGTCTAGTCTAGATGAAAAATTATAGACATCTTTGTGCTGTCTGCATATGAAGTCAACACCAGATCCGTGATTCCCTATAGACTTACCACTCACTTCAAAAGAAGTGTCTTCATCTCTTCAAGCTTAAACACCCTAGCCCACCCTCATTCAACGGTCTAGTAACATACTCCAATCCATAAGTGCAATATCCCTTCTATAATTCCCTTAAGTGGACTAGTAAAACCTTTGCATCAAAAGCCTCCAACCTATGATGTACCCATACTTGTAGCCTATGCATAAATAGGTAAAAAGTTAGGATCACCAAAAGCATGTGCTTTAGAAGAACCGATCTTTCTCCTCTGATGAACTCCTTACTTTCTAACCAACCACTTTACTTTCTATCTTTTCCAATAGGGATCTCATGTTATCTTTACCGAACTTTTCTCAGTTAGGGACAAATCCTTTTAGCGCAAAGCGACCTTCTGGGTGGTGGTAAAAAACACAACCATGCTCCCTTGTCTTCGCCTCTGACAGATGAATAACACCAAATAAGTCTTCTTCCGGTTGATTTGTAGTCTTGAGAAACCATTAAAAAATCTCCACATATGCAGATACTAACATATTTCTCTTTGAACAAAAGCGTATATTCAACATCACTGGGATTGGCAAACCATATGCCATAAATTCTATGATACAGCCACCATGAATTATAAGATATGTTGTCAAAACTCACAATGAGCACATAAAAAACTAGAATAAATAGAAGAGGTGTGAGCGGGTATACGTGTTTGCCACCTCTTTGCAGCTGAAAGAAGCCTCCTTCCTGGTTCCCATTAATTATCATGGATGATGAATCAATGTTCAACCATTGTCCATGCAGTCCATAAATCAAGAAAGCCCATCTTATTTATAGATTTCTACAAAACCCCCTTAGCCCACAGTATGATAAGCCTTGTAACAGTCTACTTTCTAAACAAACCTGAAATATTCCTTGTCCTCCAATCCGCCACCATCTCAGAAGCCATGATGATGCTGTGTCATTAGTATTCCAAGCAAAAAAGCCATCTGTTGAAGGCTACTTAAATAATAAAAAATCAAGCATAGCTTGTTAGCAAGAAGCTTTATAACGATTAGATAGATCATATTGGAGAGCACGATGGGATTGAAATCTTCAACCCTGGGCTACCTCCTTAGAAAATATGAAGATTAATGCCATGTTCAACTTATCAAAGCCAACATTCCTTTTTATTGAGTTCTTTCAAAATAACCACGACATTAGCATTGACCACTTCTCATAATTCCTTGACGAAAAAACGGAGAAACCATCAGATTCAACAATCCCTCATCATTTAGATCCGCAATTTCCCGCACTCATATTGCTAGAGATTATCGTGATCAGATTGTCCTCTTGCTCACCTCGAATCCTGTTGGTGCCCCTCCCAGATGACCTCCGATCTGCCTTCCGTCTATGCCAACTAATTTGCTTCAAATACTTAAAATATTAGCCTCACAGCCTATAGATCCCACTGTTGTTGGGTGATTTAAAATGTTGCCCTCCCAACACATGGATCCCTGTGATATTGGATGCCAAAACCTTGAAGAAAGTAAATGGGGTTTCTCTTTTGTCGATTGCTCGTAAAAGAGTGAAAGCTGTAGTCTTAAGTTCTTAACATCCCCCTCCTTAAACTAGGTCTGCCTAAATCACTACCTCCACCCAATCTCCCGCCTTCAATCTACCTCCATTACCACTTTATGACTATGTATGCCCTCGAATTATTCTTCCGTGAATGCCCTAATGTCCTATCTATTTATTCGATCAATCTCAACCTAACCCATTGCCCACCTTTGCTCCAGCAGTTGTATGACATCCTCTTGTATTTATGAAGATGTTTTCTCTCAGTCATGAGCTTTTAGAGCTCCTGGTAAGCAGCGGACCCCTCTATCATGACTCCTATGGCAATCCTCCACAATCTCTTTGAACTAGTCCCTCATAATCACGCCATCTCAAATTTGAAATAGGAAGAGGGGTGGCTCCAGTCACCTGACTCCCTAAGCATTGGCATGTGATCAGACAACAGATGGCAAGTAGAACTATTGTAACATCTCCAAATAGGAGAAATTTAACCAACCATGATCTTGAGATTGAACTATGCTAGGTAAATTTGCCGTTATAAGCAAAACTCTCTATTCACATCCCGAAATCCTGAGGACTCTAGATCATGATCTCTTTAGTCTCCAGGCCTTTCTCCATCCAACAATGTACTTTAAAATCACCTCCAACCGATCATAAATAGAGCAAGAACTTGTCCTTGGCCACCCTCAACTCCTACCACAACTCAACATGCAATGCCACATCAATCAATACATGCACTCCAATTGCTTCAAAATGAAAATCATTTGACCTCTTTCTCAGCGGGATGGAAAGTGTCTTGCTCTTCAGCACCGAGTTCAAAAATTCAAATGCGTATTGATTCCTACTGACCATAAGCTACTTGCTTACTTAATGAAGCCAATGCTTGGGAGTATGTCGGTCTGGTTCCCCTCAATCCATTCCAAACACATCAGTCGTACTCCACCCCATTCTCCTCTACAACAATACCACACAATTGACCACTTACCAAGATAATGACCCATCATTGACCTCCATTCGAGGTTGTGCAGTCCTTGCATGTTCCATAAAGTATCTTTATAATGGTATTTAACAATTTGTTAGGATCACTAATATGATATGTCCCACCTTCGTCACAACAATCAACACCATCCTATGTAGTCAACATCTCCATGCCAACTCATTAATGATGGCACTTTGAACACCCCCTTTCTTAATTTCCTCATGGACCAAAACCTCGATACAATCCTCAATCAAACACTACCCTTCCCCTTCAGGTTGAAAAACCACCCCAACATCCCCTATCCGCTCTCCCACCATAATGTTACTTTTACACTCATGCATTAGGAATTCTACCCTAGTTCCTCATATATTTAAGCATTGTTGCGTTGGATGAATCAATCCCCTAGTTGCATTCATTACAACCCTCTATGGGACCTCTACAACAACCACACCCTTTAAATTCCCTTGCCCCACCATTATCTTCACAAAAGCTGAAGGGTCCCGTGCCTCCTTAATTATTGACTCTCCTTAACTTAAAATCCCAAATCCCCTTTGGCGGCTGGCCCTCTCCCCTCGGCTCGCGTCTCGCCCCCATCCTTCCTCCCCTAGCATGGTGGCTCGCACACCTGCTTGACTATAATCTTTCTGTAGTGTTTTTTCTGGATGCATCGGCTCTTTTGTAGAGATTTTTGTATTACTATAATCTTTCTGATGCGTCACCCATCATGTCATTTGCCATATCACATTCTCCAAAAGCATGAGTAGTGTCACAAACTTCCATGTCCTCTAGTTAGAATGGGGGATCGAACATTGGCAACCATATCACAACCATCACTTCTCTGTTATCCATCACAAGAGCAACCTTCCCAGAAAAACCTCTCCGTATTGTTTATATTCATTACTATTCTAAGATTGTAAAACAAACAAGCATATGCGAATTGTGTGGAATGTTTACAGTACAATCTTGCAAGTTTTGAAACTGCTACTCAGTGCAGTAGTATAAGCAAAATTCAGAGGTAGCTTTCTTGTTTACGTTAATATTTTGATATCATTATCAACATCATCTTATACCTGCTCTGGCAGGCTGGCACTATATTCTTCAAGTGCAGAGTGCAGTACATGGGGAGCCTTTACTTGGGGGTACATAGAATTACATGGGGAACCTTCACTAGTTCACTGTCTGCTGTTTCATCCAGTGAACTTAAGTGCATCATCTGCAACCTTCCCAAACTTTTTTTGCTATAAGTTGTTTCTACTACCCAAGCTTATAATTCTTGGTAACATAATAATAGCTTCTATCGTTGCTAAAAAATAAACAGAAAGAATAATCAGTGCCGTATAAATCCTTCTCTTCGAATCTTCAAAAAATAAATTGTCCCTCTCTTTGAATAGTTGCCTGTATTTTTTTGCAAAAATGCTAATGCATAAATAGCAAAAGATTTCAAGCCAGGATGACTAAAAGTTGAGCTAAAGTAAATGCAGCAATCCTGTGGTTACCATCGGTCACAACCAGTATTGGGCCGGCCCGAGCCCGGCCCGGCCCACTTAACTGCAGGCCGGGCTCGGGTTTGGGCCACATATCCAGAAATTTTGCGGGCTTAGGCCCGGCCCGTGAGCCTGAAAAAAGGAATCGGGCTCGGGCTGGGCTAGGCTGGGCCCGGCCCGACCCGGCCCGATGCTCATCCCTATCCTTAAGGGATCATGCCACTGAAGAAGACATTGTAGCCTCTGATCATGGCCTTGCCGCCTTTACTTAATCTGGTTCTCAACAATCACAGTTAAAAGATCCAAACTAGAGGTTCAAAAGTAAACCTCTCGATTACACCCCGAAGGAGAATCCTAACTAATCCATTGACACATGCGTGAAAATTGAGTTATTTTTTGTCCTGGAGTATTGATAGGTAGAACAACCGTTTTTAGATACGAAACCACCCCCCCTCGACACATCGGATTCAGGATGGCCACACATTGTTCAGAGATTTCTAGAAGCAAGGGGGATTTGACCTTATGACCCACCAAGTCAAGATAATGTTCGTAGACCCGACTCAGATCCGTCAACAAGGGAGCACTCATGGATTATGATATGGCTTAACAACCCTGGCTTGAAGTTTGGATCATTGTTCCATGATGGCTTGGTATTTCCTCATTCGTCTTCTAAGCCAGTAGGCGAGAAATGGGAGCAAGTCGATCTCACCGACCTGTGAATGTGAAAGCATAATAAAAGTAGCTGCAGAAGTGCGCTAGCCATTTCACCCTCCATGAGTAATACCTTAAGAAGAGTTGTCCCCATAATGAAGCAGAGGTTGTTCTAATCACATAGACCTTATGTCGACGTTTCCCGTTCATGGATCGCCACCATCGAATAATGACCCCCCCCCCCCACGCATGCACACCTCCTCCTCCACGACAAGCACCTTGAAGACATGGATTTTTTTTGTTAAGGCATATCATAATCCATGACAAGCACCTTGAAGACATGGATACCCACCAGAAGGAATGAAGCTGAGAAACATGCCTCCAACCCCATCAACCACAACAATATGCTTGCATGACTTTGGCCAACCTTGTCACATGCACCCATTGGAGTTGCCTTAGAGATGCAAGCAACTAAACCAAATAAGGTTGATCATGACGGCACACAGGAGTCCATGGTGACTGAATGGGTTCATGCAAGGCCTTAAATGTCGGTTTCGGTCACCATTTCGGTATCGATCAAAACAGAATTTCGATGGAATTTCGGTGGAATTTCGACCGAAATTTCAGTCATTTCGGTCATTTTTTGTACTAGGACCCCCATATTTCGGTCATTTCGGTCGAATTTCGGTTTCGACTGGATATCGATATTCGACAGAAATTCGATCGAATTTCGCTGAAATTTGAGGCCATGGGTTCATGATGCAGACGGAAAAATTGGAAGGAATGAGAAGAGAAATTATGATCACGACGTACTTCATGTGGTTGAGAGAGGAACATGATAGAGGAGAAACCCTAGAAATTGGGGGAAGGGGTATAATGGTGGAGGTTTTCTCCAAACCAAAACTCACGTTTTAATTCATTACCTGATCTGATTTACAATGGATATATATAGAGGGGGTCTAATTAGAAAATTGATAATCGAATAAAGTAACAATTAAATAAAATCATAATTGAACTCTAATTGACTCACTAACTAAATTAAGCTACCTTAAATATTAATATTACCATCAAAATCTCAATTTATTTAATGTATATAAAATTAATTGATCAACTAATTTAGGACGAAAAACCCTAATTTTGAAAAATCCCCAAATATGCAATTTGCTTCAATTCGATCCGATCAGTCAAATTGGGAATAGTTGCATCAATTCTCTACCGCTTAAAAAAATTCATCTTCTGATGAATTGCTCGATCTACGGTTCGTCGTGGAGAATTTGATCTAAAATCGTTTCTTCAATCTGCCCAATTTGAGCCATTTTTCCTCCGATTCAGTGTTATGTTTATAATTTTTCTCGACCATAGGACGTGACTGTAATTTTTCTACCCTTTCAACGTAACTCTACTCCAATTGGTTTCGTTTAACTTTACCCTTGTGGTAAAGAATTTTTGGAGGGGCCTGCTTGAAAAATCCCCAAATCAGACCTTTTTCTTTTATTTTAAGGGATATGTCTGGAGCCGAATCCCCAAATTGATGGGCTTTGTTTCCATTTCGAGAGAAGCCCTTGACTACGATTGTTGCTAGGGTTTCGACCCCTCTCGAGGAGCGGCAACCTGGGAAGTGAGGCTACAAGCGGTGATGACGTCGAGGTTTGTTCGTTGGTGCAGCAGTCCCATGTGTGGGGAAGGTGAGGGTGGTGGTGGTAGGCCCATCATCGGGTGCTGCAGTAGAGAGGTCGTCCCCGGGTTCCGCAACAAGGAGTTCGTTGAGACTCGTTATACTCGTGGTTTTCAAGCAGTCGAGCTCATGAAGGTGACGAGGTTCGCAGCGATAAACTGAAGACATCGTTGGGGTGGAGGCGCATGGCTGGTGCTTAGGAAGAGGTCGCACAACTGGTGTGGGTGTTGTGCTGCGACCAAGGGTTGTGCCGAGGTCGTCAGGGGCCTGTTTTGCGTCGCCTGTGGTGGTGTTGATGTTGGTGTCGCGGTTGTGACATGTGACGAGGATAGGGGTGACGTGCATGCCTCTTGGACCACTTTGGAAGTGACCAGATCTAGGTCTTCCCATTTTTCAACGTAGAATACCTCTTTTTTTTCATCTTTTTGTTCCTGGACAACAGCTTCGACCGTTAAAAATTTGAGGATTTCATATCCTTCATCCGCTCCTACGTCGAAGATTGGTCATGTATATTCATTGTTGATTTGTACGAGAGTTGTATCAGCAAAATCTTCATCGGGACTGCAAATACCTTCATTTTCTTGATCAAAATCGGGTTGCACAGAAGATGTGACGATCTGATTTTTGTTGTTGATGAATGATTTTTCCTTGGTTAACATGTCCAACCATCTTTGAACTTCGAAACTTGCTAGGAGGCGATTCTTGAACTTCTGTTGACGTGAACACGAACCATGAGAGAGGCGGCTTAAATTGAACTTCAAGCGCCAATAAATGAGATGATCGTCGAATCGTAGAATGATTTGGTTTCCATGTTCGGATACCAAATATTGTAGATGGAAAATCGGAAGGGATGAGAAGAGAAATTAGGATCGCGACGCGCTTCACGTTCTTCATAGAGGAACGGGATGAGAGGAGAAATCCTAAAAATCAGGGGAAGGGGGATAATGGTGGTGGCTTTCTCCAAACCAAAACTCACAATTTAATTCATAACCTGATCTGACTTACGATGGACTAGTGCCCCCTTTATATAGCGAGGGGGTCTAATTACAAAATTGGTAATCGAATAAAATAACAATTAAATAAAATCCTAAATGAACTCTAATTGACTCACTAATTTAAATAAGTTACTATAAATATTGAGGTTTTAATCAATCTCAATTTATTTAATGTAAATAAAATTAACAGATCAACTAACCTAATTTTGAAAAATCCCCAAATTTATAATTTGCTTCAAGTTGATTCGACCTGTCAATTTGGAAATAATTGCATCAGTACACTTCGAGTAAGGCATTATCCCCACATGCGTGCTGGCACACAACTAAGGCCCTCGAACATAGGGTCAAAGAAGTCCTTGACATGGTTGGTGTGTAGACCCAAGGAGCTCCTCAAAAAAAGGGAACGTGCATTGCACACTGAACACATCCTTCGAAAACTTGCACCCCAATGACATATCCAACAAAGATTGTGCCTTTTCTGCAACCATCGTAGAAACCTTCCCTCCGGTGAGATCCCCAACAAAACATGAGTGCACCCGGAAAGGCTTCATCCCTCTCTGCAGCCACCACTGTGAAAGCTCATTCTAACAACAATTGACGGCCAATGCATGAATAGCTCCATTGCTGTTGACCTAGACCCCAATAACTTAACATCTAATCAGGTCATGGCAAGCCGTTGCACGACGACCTCAACTCCCCGACAAACGACCACCCATGAGCCATATTCTCACCTCCCTTCTATGCTTCATCTGTACTCTCCTCCCTTCTCTGCTCCCTCTTTGTTCCAGTGTTGCGAGAATTTTTACGTCATTACTTTTTGTAATGCATACATTTTGTGCTCCTCTTTCTTCGGTTGATTGTTCATCCCCAACAGTATTTTATGGTCATTTGCTAGTACGCACATGATTTTGCCATTCTATTGTTTGGTTAGCATCCAATAGTGAAACCTGTGCTTTGCTTCACAGCCGGAATCGTACTATTTCTTCTGGTAGAGAAGTTAGTTAGATACATTGAAGACTTATCTGGCAATGGAGGCCATGCTAGGGGGCATGGTCATCACCATCATGGCAATGGACACAACAAGCTGAAGGTTGATGATGACACTCATGAGACCAATCTATGCAGTGAGTCAAGTGATTCTGAAAGGAGAAACACTTCCGAGGTAGAATCTAAAACAATGTTGCCCGATGGAACGGATGGCTCTTTAGATGACAAGAAGCAATCACAATCTGAAGCCTCACTTCGTAAGGTAATTCTGAACTGCAACTTATTTTTTTAAAAATGCTCTGGACTATAATCACATCAGAGTGAAAGAAACTGTTTTAAATCAGGGGCATGCTTTATTATAACCAAGAAAAGATATTTTCTTTAAAAAAACAGGGTAGAGTGGCATGCAACATAGAAGCTTGGATTATGAACTATAAATGCACTACATATGTATGCTACTGCTGAGGTTGGAAATTTTGTATACTTGTTTAAAGTAATTTGACATTTTTGTACAAGATGAAAAATAAAAGTGCAAATGAAGTTGTATTTCACATGCATTTTGGGTTGCTAAGCTTGCCATGAACTCGATAGCATTTTAAAAATGTAAAGCACTGTACCATGGAAACTCGATCCCACAACTCATTGATTTTATCTTTGCAAGTTAAATTGTGCGATAGATCTTTGCCAACCATCTCTAAATTTTCCATGCAGAATTGTCCAATTTGGGACCTGACAAATTTCCAACTTAATTTTTATTTTCAATGAATTCATACATCATCTTATAAGTAAAGAAAATGAGTCCCATATGATGACAATGTCCCTATTTTGAAACAGCGAGTGCAGAAGAGCAATGTTGATGGAATTGCCAAGGTTTCTGATTCTGAGAATTCTTCTTTTCTCAAGCAACAAACATCCTCTAATGGCGATTCATCTTCACACTCCAGCCTAGTATTTGGCTACCTCAATCTCTTCTCAGATGGTGTTGTGAGTTCCGCCTCCACTTTCTTGTGTGCCTTTTTGGAGCAAAGAATATCCTTAATCTATAAGTGCATTTGATACATAAATGTCCTCATTTTTTTTGCCGATGCAGCACAATTTTACAGATGGAATGGCTCTAGGCAGTGCCTTCTTACTTTATGGTCCTGTTGGAGGGTGGTCTAGGACTTTATTTCTGCTTGCTCATGAACTTCCACAAGAGGTTGCTTTCTTTATTTCCTTTCCTTCGTGTAGCTCTCTTTTCATTAATAATTCTTCTACAATCAAATTTACTGGTTTAATGCTGATTCTGATATCAATTTATTGGGGAAATCTACGGTTTTGGCATTTCTATTTGTAGATTTATTTGGTTCTGTAAATATATTTAACACTTTGTAGAAGAGTTGGATAGAACTGTGCCAATGTTTTTGTCATCTCGACTATAGAATTGAAGGCAACCAAGGCAATGGATTGGATCGTTTGCCTATGTTTTAACAAAGTAATATTCAGACTATGATTGCTATCTCTTCCTGTTAGTTTCGATTAACGCATTTGGAGTTGTAATAATGTTACACGCCCTAACCATTTTCTTTTATAAAATCAGATTTTTTGACGTACCTTCTGAGCAATTTGATCTGTTGCTTCTTGTTTCACCCTGAATCTTCTCCATACTCTTTTCCCGTAAAAAATGGTGCTAGTTTTTTTCCTGGACCAAAAGATGGGCACTAGAAACTTTTGAGTTATCGGTCAACCAATGTTTCATGACAGTTTACTCGGAGATTTGTTTGCAACCTAGATATGATCGACCATCAAAAAAGTGCTTGAAAGAAATGGCAAATTTTTTTGTGTGGGAGGATTCATATGGTTAAAACCTCTTATTTGGAATAAGAAATGGTTGACCTGTTTGAATTGGTGCAGTATGTGACAAGAATAGTTCAGAAAAAAAGAACGTTTAGATGCAAGTTAATTATGACAGCAATATAATTGATTGTGATTCTGTAAAAACTACATTGAAGTGATATAAGAATAAGACATCTTTCAGCATTTTCCGTTTTTCTCCAAAAACTGTTATACCAACCTTTATTAGGGACCGGAGTTTGATGGTTTGAGGTCACTATGTGCAACTTTTGTTACATGGTAGATATGGTCAAATGCTTAGATACTGAACTTTCAAATTCGTGTGGGTCGGTATATATGGAGTATGAAATATTCTCTCCTATTAAATAGAATTTGAATTTCTTCATCCTGATTTTTTCTGCCTCCATATTCTATCAATTGTTGGTTCATCTACCTACCATTTCTGATCTAATAACCAGAGCTCATGGTCCCGCTTTACTTTTGATCCTCAGATCGGCGACTTTGGCATCTTGGTACACTCGGGCTTCACTGTTTCAAAGGCTCTTTTCCTCAATTTCCTTTCAGCTTTGGTAGCACTATTGGGAACTGCTTTGGTATTTCATCTTTCCATGCCCATTCTGTTTAACTCCTTTCCTTCCATTTGGTCAATTTTTGATTCTGTGAAGCAAGGAAGAACTGCACACCATAAAACTATTTTCTTGCATTAACTTCTAACATTTTCTGCGGTTTTTCGTCCCCTTCTTGCAACAGGCATTGCTTTTAGGGAAAGATCCGGGCCACTCTTCGCTTATAGAGGTAAGATGATCATGTTTGAATGAATTTCGGTATTTCGCCGTGGAATCTAAGATCATTTGTTGGAAACCTTTAAGTTGCCAGTTTCATTGACAATGCCTCATGCAGGGGTTCACTGCTGGTGGGTTCATCTATATTGCGGTTGCCGGGGTCCTCCCGGAAATGAACAATGGGAGCACGACATTCAGAAGCTCTGCAGCGCAGTTGGTGTCGTTAACCCTGGGAATTGGGGTTGCACTCCTCATCTCTCTTGCAGAGTAGTCGCAATTGCTTCTGTTGTGGTCTGTATACAAGGGTTTTGTAATTTAAGTTATATTTTGACACTGAGAGGTCTCTGTTCTTCATCGGCCGCAATAAGCAGTTATACGGAGAGGACAGTTGATTACACAATTAGTGCCTAACGTGAGTTCCCTCCCATACTTGGTTTTCAATTTTTTTTGTGATATCTTGATTTTTGAGAACAAGGATATGCATGACCAGATTACATTGGCAGTTCCTTGAACGTACATCGAATATGTATCCAAGGAACGATCTACATTAGTATTTCATGCATCTGGTCGTAAGTTTTTGGTCATGCTTTGTAGAACTGCATCTGTAACATGAAATTTGAAATTTCATCTGAAAAAGTTTCACTTGCCTTTTTTTTCAAAAAAAAATTCTTTCTTGTGGTGGTCTCCGCACATCTAACGAATTGCGGGATTCCTATATCAACTCGATGCCCCTGAGATTTGACGGAGCTTTAATGAGTCTGTGTCAGCCTTCTTTGTATACATAGGCCCTTAATTGGATCAAATAAATTTAAATATTTACCTATTAAACGACCATATTTTATAATTTTAGCCTGTTGAATTTGAAATTGTGGGGAATCAAAGTGCCAGATTTGTCTCGAGGAGACGCTTTAAATGAGCCCATATTTGATATCGATTGTCTCGAAAAAAAATGCAAGATGGAAATTTGAGAGATTTTATGCATATATAAATATGTAATACAAAAGGGGCAGACATGAGCACGCATTTCCATGTCATGGATAGATTATTGCCATGTTAGGACATGCCAATCAACTACTTTCTAGTTAGGGTTTGTTTGGTTGCCAAGTTACCTCGAGGTAACTGACATACGCCATGCTCTATAATTGCATTCGTGGGTTTGAATTAGTTGTACGGATCATATAATTTCTTTGTTATAATGTTGTTTAACCACATTTAAATAAAAAAATTAACATAAAAATATATTATAATTATTAAAAAAAATTAATATAACACATAATAAATGTCATGTCACATTACATTTATCGTTCCAATATTCTTCAACCCTCCAGTCATCTAAATAGGATACCCCAAAACAACCCAATTACCAAACATGAGTGTGCGTACGGACGGGGAAGTTTTTGGACAGTGTAATGATGAGCTTGTGAATATCAAACTAGTTTGAATATTTTTTTTTGTTGCACTGTCATTCAATATTGAACATTGTTAACGGTAAGTATAAATATCCGGCAAACACCAATGAGTCGAAATCAAGTTTCTAACACCTCCCGAGTAGGGAACCTGAGCGAACTTACTCAGGTTTAGTTCGGTTCGTTTAGCATTTCTAGAGGTTCGGGTTCGATTTATTTAGCATTTTTAGACGTTTGGATTCAGTTCGATAAGAAGAAAATAGTGCTCAGGTTTGGTTTGACTCGACCCTGATTTGTAAATGTTCGGTTTGGTTCTTTTAAGGTTTAACCAGCAGTGAAACTTATTGAAATTTCAGTATTTTGGGAATATGGAATGATCACAATCCTTTCGATGTCTTAATCAAGGGCCATGAACTTTTATACATATATCCAATTTGTATCATGATGCGAATTCCTCATTCCTCATTATTTTTTCAAAGAAAAAAATACATAATATATATATATATATATTATTGCATATCGAACTTTTAACAAACCGAACTTGAGCGAACCTACCATTTCAAGGTTTGATTCGTTTAAATAAACAAGCTCAAACCTATATTAATGTCCGGTTCGCTTCTTTTCGAACTGAATCTGAATCGAACATTTAACGAATCTAGCTTAGCGAATATCAAATTCGAGATTTTTATAACCCCCCTTCCCCCCTCCAATAATGGTGCCACCACCTTGAAGCTCTTCCCTTCTTATTCTGGATCCATACCTGGCTCCGATCGTGCAGCAAAGTGCTAACTTCTCCATCAATAAAGATGACACCATCTACTTGGAGCACAACAAATGTTGCGAGGATCTTCACCGCCTTTCGCCCTTTCCTCTCCGTCCTCCTACGAAAAAGAAATGCAGAGACAATAATGACGTCATGGTCTTCACCAAAATCGCCTCCTGGTTCTTCGATGCCGACATCAGGATCAAGCTCAAAGACATCCCCTTGGCATCTACGTCAAGGATGCCGAACTCTAAACCTCGTGATGCAGAGGATAGGGAGATTAGCGAGGGCTTGGACGATGTTGGGACACTGTGAGGGTCGTGGATGGAAGAAGAGATGCGAAGAGGAAGGAGAAAAAAAGAGTGAACAGACCGAAGCTGCGAGAAAGGGAGAACCAAAGAGGCTAAAGCATTCCAAGAAGAGGGCGATCGAGAAGGTGAATACTATAGAAGGTCACATCACCTTCAATCATCTGGAAAGATCTTGGCCTTTTGCTTCCCCTCCTGACAGCGCATCAACCAATATCTCGATGACATTTCAACAACATCCGACAAAACTCCAATGAGATCCCCGACGAGGAGAATTGTGGCTGTGATTGAAACCAAGGTTTTAAAAACCGAATCGAACTGGCCAGTTGAACCGGTTAAAACAAGAACAGGAGGAAAAATGATCCAACTAACTAGTTTTTATTTAGAAAATAAAAATCAGTTAAAACCGGTCAAAATCCGATGGACGGCTTAAACTCGGTTGAACCAATTGAACTAAACTATCGGTTCAACCATCCATTTTTTTTGACAAAAAATAATTTCTAATAACTTAAAAAATACAAACTTATTCAAAAATATTTATGTTCTAGTCTCATTCTAACCCATAGTATAGTACCCCTTTATCTCTTCTCCTTCACATGTATCAATGACTCATTATCGCTTGTCCCTTCCTGTCATATGATCATTGTCTATCTCTTCCCACATTGTGTATGAGGTTGTCAACATAAACAATAACAAATGAAGAAGACGTTGTCATAGTCATACTATGAGAAACAATAAATTAACAACAATTGCCATTAATTAGAGTTTAAATACTTTTAAAATTATTAATTTTTACATCACATGTATATATTTATATAGATTTTATGAAATATGATTATTATGCCCTTTTGAGTTTTTTAATAACATTATACCCCTAACTTTTAAGCAATTTCATTTGTGCTCATATATTTTCTTAAAAAATTCACAATATCATCCTTATCTTGGTATAAAATGGGAGCACAAGTGTGCTAATAAAAGGCCACTACTATTGATTTTGTAAAAATATAGGAGACACATGCAATTGTATTAAAAATAAGGGTATAAGGATTATTGGAAAATAATGAGAAGGACATGAGTAACAAAACCTCAAAAGATATGATGTAGTATTTTTCGTATTTATTTGTATGATACACCGGTCTAACTCGGGTTCGACCCGGTTGAACCGTAGAACGAAATCAATAATACAACGGTTCGGTCTTTTTCGATTTTTATGAACTGCTGACGTCATCACATGTTCGACCGGTCGGTCCTATTGGTCCGACCATAAAAACCAAAAACCCATACATACCCGGTTTGATATCCGGTTCGATTTTTAAAACCTTGATTGCAACGGTTTTAGTTCAGCCAACATAGTACGCACAAGCCCTTTAATTGGATTAGATCAGATGTAAATGGTCAATCAAGATCCATCTGTAGTCAGATGTCCAATATCTCGCACTGCCGATTTCAGATCACGCGAAAACATGAGCTCTAGATTCATCTCAATGAGATGCTTCTAATGAGCCCGCATTTGATATAAGTTTATCATTAAGAAATAATATTTATATTTGAGAGATCTTATATATTTGAGAGATCTTATATACGTATTATGAAAAAGACAGCACGTAAACTAAATAACAATAGCCTCTCCATCAGTCTGATGTGGATACTTCCCTTCTTGTCCATCTCATCCCCTCTCGTGGCATCACTAAGCTAGTCATCAAATTAGTTAAGGGACATGTAGATGGCAGGAGGAATGCGAAATCAAAATGATAAGGAGGTACCAAAAAGATCACATTTGATCTTGGGCCGATCTAACTCCATGAACCCGAATCTCAATTTGATCTATTGCGAGGAGAAAGGATTGGCAAGTGGCCGGAAGCAATCAAGGATAACAGAGAGATTTTTATTAACTCTCATGCCCTGTTCGTTCGGAGAATAGGCACTGAAATAAGCTAATTTTCCGCCCGTGTAATTCTCAAGAATACGGTTATTCTCATCCATATTCCATTATTCCACCCTTATTCCACATTACATATCCTTATTTCACCTTATTCCTATCTTTCCAGCCAAACAAATAATAGACCCTTATTCCACATCCGTATTCCTGATTATTCCCGAACTGAACGCCCCCTAAGAGAGAGATCTCACGTCATTAGTGACGGAAGGGAGAAAGAGCCATCAATTATAATCCTGAAAAACAACATTGAAACTAGATGAAGAATGTTCCTATATACTGCAACCGCTGGAGTTTATCAGCCAAGACTGGTCACAAATATTGTATTTTGTTATGTACAATATGTAAGCCGCTTCTTCAAGAAGTAGCTTTGCCTTTATATTTTTTATAGATATGGTATCGATGACAAGTACCCACTTAATGGTCTAGTGATAGTACAGTGTGTCTACCCCACAAAAGACCAGGGTTCGAATCCCACTCTTGCAGGGGTTGCGTTAGGTAAACGACGGCCATCGTAAAAAATAGTTGAATCTTTCAACATGGATTTGAGCAAGAATCCACGTAGCCGACCCTACTTATTGTGGGAGAAAGCTTAGCACATTTTTATGATATCGATGAGAGCCGCATATTCAAAAGGCGACTTTGGCTAAAACTAAAGCTACCTCTTCAAGAGGCAACCTCATCCCGTGTTTAGTAATAAATCGATGGGAAGTCGCCTCTTGAAGAAGCTGCTTTCATTCGATACATAACAAAATACAATATTTGTGACTAGTCATGGATAATAAACATTGGTGGTTGCGGCATGCATAAACTTTCCTCCAAACTAGATCCATAAAAAATATAAAACCTAAACATTGGTGGTTGCGGCATGCATAAACTTTCCTCCAAACTAGATCCATACAAAATATAAAACCTTCAAAAGGCATAAATAAGGCAACCATTATCTCATGCGCTCGAAGTTGATTGGGTTATGGCATATTTTAAAACTACAAGGACATATTTCCAACACTAGTTTTCCAGTTAAAACGCCCTCATCAGATCAGATCTATCAAATTTCTACAAATAGTTGGACTTAAAAAAGGAGAAACTCATACTACTAAAGCTTGAAGCAGCATTTGACCTAATCTATCACAGGTCAGACAGTCTTTGCATAACTTACATTAGCAAATCTGGGATTACAATTTCATCTGGAAGGAGTTGAGGTCAACTAATTCCAAACTGATGTAAAACAATAAAATAAGTACAAAATTGGCCAACGTAAGGTGTTGACTGGTAAGGAGATTCAGAGAATGTTAATGAGATTTTGTGTCAAAAAACTTCACCAGGGAAACTTCATGAAGAAATTAGCTATTTTATTGACCCTTTCAACTGTCCTCAAGATGTTCAATTGCTATAATCACGACTGCCGAATAACATAGAATGTAAAAGTGGGCGCAAAACTCGCTTTCTCGGCCTGGTACCATGGGAATGGCGCAAGCGGAAAGCCCCAAAATTGAATGTGAAGACAGCAGCGGCCTACTTACTCTGTGCAGCATCCACATAGGCGATGATGCTGAGGAATACGCTAAAAAAATACATCATGCAGGTTGGTTAGTCTTGACAGCCATGGCAGCAGCTCTGTACCATGCAGCTGCCGCCATTGCTCCAGGATCCGGAATGGTAGCAAGTATGTCTCCAGCTACGTAGGAGGAGCGGCCTGCCTGTTATCATTCAGTCATTCCACGGGGTCGAGAAAGTAAGAAACTTAGAGAACACATTTAAGGCCTTGGCTATAGGTTGGTAATAATGCAGTGTAGAATAACTCTTAAAACTTTTTCGATATCATGTGTATATATGCCAGGTACACTTTTCAGTAGAGAAGAACCGGCAGAAGGTCATACCAGTGCCGGCATTTGTTTAGTAGACTCGGCTCCATCAGATGCCGCTTCAGATGAGAGAATGAAAGCTGTGATGGGATCATCGCCAGAATTTAGCCTCTGGAAAGAGAAGGTCATAGTGAGACTCAGCCCAATTGCTCAAACCAAACATGGAAACGTGCCTCTTTTAGAACTGTTACAGCCGGAATGAGGGCATCAAGCATAGTCCTGTAGCCTGCAGTGGCACCTCCATACTTGCTCACTGCAGCTATGGAAGCTTCTAGAGCATTGGCCCCTGAAATAGTTATGACGCAAGAAAATATAAGAACGCATTTCTGGAGTTAATATTGGCAAAAAATAACTGCATCTCACATTGCTTTGATGTAACTGGTGAGCACTCTTTCAATTTCGCATACGCAGCTCTGCAGAATATATCGTATCTGAAGTAAAAAAACAAAAAAAAAGGAAAAGTTGAAGATTAATTTGAATACAAAGACCAACCAGAAATAACTGCGTATTTAATCAGGTAAGGGAACTGAATAATCTGAGATGAAGTATTGGTGATCAAGACGAGTCTTTTGTACAATGAGACTGTACAACAATCGAAAAAAGGGATGTAGCCCAGCTTGGTAGTGTGTTTGTTTGGGTACAAAATGTCACGGGTTCAAACCCTGTCATCCCTACCTATCTTCTCCTATGGGCAGTAGCGGGGTATTAAATAATATAAGAATAATAGTAATAAATATTAATTGAGATGAACTAAAATTAACAAATTTTCATTCAAAATATATTTTCAAAAAATATTTTTCATTGGTACAAAAAGAATGTTTTTATTTACAGTTGTGTTTTCTGTCATAAAAAAATGGATCCTCCGCAACAGCCAAAGGAGGGTTTCTTAAAAGTTTTCATTATAATGGCGTGAAAAGATAATCTGTGAAAATGAGAGACTGGCTTAAATGCCAAAAGAGACAATACAGAATTCCACTGGTTCCTCCCATCACCCTCCGGATTGAAGCCCCGATCTCATAAACTGTTTCAGCAGCATCGTTCAAAGGATATCTGGTTAAACAAAAAGGCCTTATTAGAAAGATAACTGTAGAGAGAGAGTCGTAAAGAATAGAACAAATCAAAAGAAGCTGTTTCCCTTCCCAAATTCTGATTCCTCTTTTAGAGAACAAAAAAACTACTCTACCAAGTAATCCTGAATAACAACTTTATGAGATAAAATTCAATTTTTAGCAGTTGATTGAAAAGCAAGTCCTGCAGATATTAATCAATATCTCTGTTTGCCAATCTGATTTTCAGCATCTGAATTTTAAGCACTGTCAAGAAAACTGAAAAAGAAATACCTTGACAGAATTGACAAAGAAACAAGAAAGAGGAGGTATGGTTTACCTTTTCCTCATGTCCTCAAGAATAGCTGTCGCACCTCTGGACAGCTGCAAAAATATTTTAAATTAACACACTTTTCTAGCACAAAGGATATCTATAACATCATTACTAAATTGAATCTCCTGCAGAGGGTTTTAAATAAAGTTACCGTCGACCCACAATCGCCATCCCCAATTTTTGCATCCCATTCATTTAGACTGTCTTTGATATTCATAACTTCAGTAGCTGCTGCTTCAATAGCCATTCCAAGAATACGGCCCTGCTCATTCAACTCCTCAGGTTGGCTTAATATCTACATGCCAACAAATAGGAGCTTAAAAGACTTTATAAACATGATCAGCTACCTAAAATTAAAGGGTATACATGTTTCCACATCCACTAATCTATGGAAAAAGTATAGAAAATATGCTTTCTAGCATGCCAATGAATTAAACGATGTTTCCTCAAGTTGACTTTAGTACCTACATGCCAACAGTTAGGAACTTAAAAGACTTCATCCACGTGATTAGCCACCCCAAATTCAATGGTCTACATGTTTCCACACCAACAACTGGGTGACAGCACTTTCCTCTGCATTGCCGGCCTTGGAGAGAATGATGAGGTCAGCAGCGATGACAGAGAATGACGAGGCCAGGTGCCAGTGTTTAGTGAGGAAGGAGGCATATTGGGGTTGGGGTATCCGACCACCGATCTTGGACCATTGCTTTGATACATGTTGGAAAGAAGACTTATTTTATTATGAGGGACCTATCACGCCATATAAGAGGGATGATGCCATAGTGGCCAAAGTAGTATATACACGACGAGAGACGAAACAATGAAGAAAACAAGAGACAACTAATATGCCTTCTTAAGAGAAACTTAATAAACACCATTAATGCTGGAAGAAATGATTAATCGGTTTATTAAAGGGAACACTAAGGTTTAGGGGAGAGATCCAAAGGGTAAATTACATACTGTAGATGAAAGAAATAGAAAATACAGATACAATAACATTAAAATATCTCTACACTCCCCCTCAAGATGGAGCATAGATGTCGATCATGCACAACTTAGATGAACACCTCTGAAAGGGTCCTCTGGTTAATGCCTTGGTGAGGATGTCTGCAGTATGCTCCCCTAACTTACATTGGAAATGGAAATGAAGAATTCCTTAATCATATCACACGTATAGTGACAATCCACCTCAATGTGCTTCGTTCTCCCGTGAAAAGCATGATTATTAAAATTGAATAAGGTTGCATGGTTGTCACATTGTAATTGCATAGGAAGTGGCACATCAATGCCTAGGTCACTAGAAAAGATCTGACTCACATCATCTCTGTGCTCCCATATGCCATAACTTTGTTTTTTGATTCTACACTAGAATCTGATAACAACTGTTTGCTTCTTGTTCTTCCAAGACACTAGAGAACCACTAATGAATACAACAAAGCCCGAAGTAGACCTCACATCCTTAGGACGACTTGCATAGTCTGCATCTGCGCCTGCTGTGACAGTAAGGGATGTCTCTTTTCTGAAAAATAATCCTGCACCTGGAGATGACTTCAAGTACCTCGGAATCATATGGATTGCATCCATATGCACATGTCTAGATTGCTCTATGAACTGACTGACCCAACTAACAACGCATGAAGTGTCTGGCATGGTGATGGTAACATAAAGTAGTTCCCCACAAGTTCTCTTCATTTTTTCCTATCCACTTCCTCTGTATCATCATCGTATAACCTCATGCTAGGATCCATAGGAGTAGTAGAACGTCTGCACTCAATCATGCATGTTTCAGCTAGAAGATTTATAACATACTTTCTTTGGGTCATCACAAGATCCTACTGGTTCCTGGCAAGCTCTAATCCCAGAAAGTACCTTATGGTGCCAAAGTTCTTGGTGACAAATTGTTGGCCAAGAAACCCATTTGCCTCGCTAATCCCTTGCATAACATCTCCTGTAATGATGATATCATCAACATAAACCATAATAACAACTGTACCTCTGTGGGTCATCTGAACACACAAATAATGATATGCATTTGACCTCGTGAATCACTGTTGTCAATCAAGTACGAGAGCTTCTGGAACCATGCTCTTGGACTCTGCTTGAGATCCTAGATGGCTTGTGAAGTCTACAAACCTGCTAGCACTCCCTCTCAACAACAAACCTAGGTGGTTGCTGCATATAGACTTCCTCCTGAATATCACCATATAGGAACGCATTCTTGACATCAAGTTGAAACAAAAGCCAATCACGTACCATAACAGTAAGAAGAACCGAAGAGTGGAGTGACGAGCTACTAGAGAGAATGTGTCCAGATAGTCCACCCCATACATTTGGGTGAACCCACGAGCAATCAACACTACCATATGCACGGTGTTTCATAGTGAACACCCACTTGCAACTGACAATAGAGGCTCCCAAAGGAACTTGAACTAAACTCAATGTGCCACGTGACTGCAATGTGGTCATCTCCTCTTTCATGGCAAGATGTCACCGACTATCTCGCAATGCCCTCCAGGTAAGTCCATGGAATCTCCACGGCTGAAAGTCCAACTGCAAACTTTTTGAAATCAGCAGATAAGCAGTCAAAAGAAACAAGGAAAGCAAGAGGATATGATGCACATGTACGTCTCTGTTTCCCAATGACAATAGGCACATCCAGGTCATTTGGGATCTCCTCAATTTGTATACCAACCTCCTGCAAAGGCACCTGCTCAAACGGTGCAGTAACTTGCTGCAAAGACAAATCTCAAGGGCCGCTAGTAGAAACAATATGCTCAGAACATACTTGGAATATGCTGGATGATTGGGGAGGCCCATGAGAATAGGATGGCCTACGAATGTAGAATCGTGGAAGGAATTTAGCAATGACTGGTGGTCGTGGTACGGGAGGAGGTGGAGGTGGTGAGACAACTTGGGAAGTTGGTGATGTGATTATGGTAGTTTGAGGCGGTGGCATGTAGACCTCTTCTTAAGAATCAGATCGAGTTAATCGGTCACCTGTAGGAGAAAAATACATTACAGACACAAAAAAGGTGACATCAGCATTGACGTAGTACTTCCTACGAAGATGATCATAACATATATATCCCTTCTGTGTCCTGAAATACCTCCACAAAAATACAATTGACAACTCTAGAAGAGAGCTTGTCAAGACCAAGTGACAACTGATGCACAAAGGTGACTGAGCCAAACACATGAAGAGTGGGTGAGAACAAATCCTTCTCAGGAAAACAATAAAGAGTGAGATTTTCTCACCCACACAGAAAAGGGTATGCGGTTCACTAAATAACAAGCAGTGAGAACCACAACACCTCAGAACGAATGTGGAGCATGGCTCTGAATTAGAAGAGTCCGAGTTACATCAAACAAGTGACAATGCTTACATTCAGCAACACCATTTTGTTGGAACGTATAAAGCACATGAAGTTTGATGAATGATGCCAAGTAATGAGAAGAACTGCGAAAGCCCACGAGTACAAAATTCCAAGGCATTGTTAGTTCATACAAATTTAACCGTAGAGGAAAAATATTACTTATTTCATTTATAAAAAAAATTATCATAATCCCAACCCCGAACTTATTTTTTAACAAGAAAATCCACGACAATATAGAAAAATCGTCTACAACCAAAAGATAAAATCTGTGTCCCTGGTGATCAGGAACACGACTCGAAGCCCAAATGTCTACATGAATCAACTCAAAACAAGAGCTACTACTCTGAACCCGATGACTTGGAAAGGCAGACCGATGATGCTTTCCTAACTGACAAGCCTCGCACTGGAAAGAGCAAGGAGAAATCTGAGAAAGCACGTGACACATCTTCCGAAGAGGAAGGTGACCAAAGCATATATGCCACATAAACGAGGAGTCTGGTCTTGTGAGAGTAGACAAGACACCAGTATACTAAGTGCATACCAGTTGATAGAGGTTGCCCTACTTACGGCCACATCCAATCACCTTGCCCGTAAGAATGCCCTGAAACACAAGTGAAGATGGTTCAAAAATATCACACTAATGCAGATCCTTAGTAATCTGACTAATAGACAGTAAGTTCATTAAAAAATCAAGGGCATGGAGCACATTCTGTAGATGCATGGATGGTGTCAGAATGATCGTCCTATGCCCTACAACTGAAGAGTGAGTACCATCAGTTATGATAGCCGATCTACCATGGGGTAATTGTCTGTACACTGCAAACTGACTTCTGTCTCCACACATATGATGGAACACACCAGAGTATGTAATCCACTCTGTCATGTTAGTCCTATGACAACCGATAAGAGCATAAGTACTACCTGAGGTACTGGCAGACACAGAAGCTGCAACATCTGAATGGCTTCCCAGAGTAGTCAAAGATGCATGAGAACTAGCGGGAAGCATAATCTCACTCAAGCGAGCAACAAAAACCTCAAATCTCTGATCGGACGTGGAAGCCGCAGGAGGCTCATCCTGTTCAACTACATGAGCAGAAGCTGAAAAGCCATGCTTGGAGTAGCATGTATCCTCCGAGTGACCCGGACGGTGGCAATAGATGCATGGCTAACGAACGCGGTCTCCCCTACAACGAGGACCACAACCACGAAAATAGAAGTGTCTCCCTTACCATGAGATGCGACCATCGTAGAGGAGCTTTGGGTAGAGATAGATGATGGAACAGTGACCTTGCTAAGCATGCGATATGCCTCCTCCATGGGAGGAATGGTGGCATCCGTAAGTATCTGTAAGCGAGCATCATCACACTCCGGGTCAAGTGGTGCTAAAAACATGCCAACCACGGTGGTGTTCCTGTATGTCTTCTGTTGCTCAGGGTTGGTTGCGAGAGGTATGAAGTTGCGAAGCTTCTCGAACATGCTGCGAAGAGACGTATACAGAGAATGCATGGGACACCCATGCTGCTTGATTGTGAATATGTCATGCTGCAACTGCAAGATCTTCATCTCATTTCTCGCATGGGTTTATGTAGCAACGAGAATGTTACACGTCGCTTTGGTGGTTGGTTGGTGCAGAACATCATTGGTGATCTCTACTGTCAGTGTGCCAGACAATCACACGCGTGCATAAGCATCGCCAGCCTCCCATGAGGCGTTCACCCTAGTCTTATCAACCGGCTCTTTGCCAGTAAGAATATGTTTTTTTTACCTGTAGACTGCATTAGGCTCATGAATTGCATGGTCCATAGTTCATAATTCGTCTCGTCCATATTCACTATTGACGCTGGACCTCGAAAACCGCATGTGATGGGGATATCGACTTCACTTTTTGACATATTGTTGAATCCAAAGACTGAGGCTTGTAGACCAAAGAAGTTTGTCTACACAGACATGTAGGGAAGTGGTTGCATGTGCAGACTCAATGCAATCATTTCCATCATTTTATAATGTGCCTTGCACCAACGAGTGATATACGAATCAGAAATCACCCAAGAAACGCCAAAATCAGACTGACGAGATCTTGCGATCACGTTCTCAAAGCCTTAGGAATGGGCAAACGGGCCACACATAGCAGCAAGCGGCATCACAAGCGACAATGGGTGACCCAAGCGACGGTAGTAGCCGTTGGAGGCACCGCTGGCGGTGCAGGAGATGCCGCGTGGGGTAGCGGCAGTTGTCGGCAACGCAGAAGGTGTGGCAGCCACTAGCGGTTGGAGGTAGGTGGAGTGACGGTACAATGACGAGGGATAGAGGAGCGGAAGACGGGTGGGGTAGGATTTTCTTGGATATAGGAGCTTCGGTCTAGGATCGCCACTCTGATATCATGCTGTAAGAAATAATTAATTTGTTTATTCAACGGATCCCTAGGGCTCTTTTATATAGGGGAGAGATACAAGGGGTAAATTACATAATGTAGATGAAAGAAATAGAAAATACAGGAAGAATGCGGTAATATAAAAATATCTCTACAATTAATATAAGATGGGGTGATTTTTCAGATATTCAAGTAAATAGGCGATGATTTCTAGGGTGTGTACATGCATCTATATGATAAACCATTAATTTATTGTTTTTTAATGTTAAATCAGGAGTAAAAGAAGCTTCAACCCATCTGTTATCATTTTTCAAAGCTAAATCAGGAGTAAATGCAGTTTTAGTCAGCAGCCTCACCTTTATAACTCGTAAAGATATGGAGATTAACTAAGAGACTAGCATAACCAATTGAGATAGCGGTGCTACTTATTTTAGATTCTAATAATTGACGCGTTTGCTATCATTTTAGAAACAAATCTTTACATAAACCATCAACTTTTTTCCAAGATACTGGTCCAATAACCCAATTAAATTGTAAAAGCAGATCCCTGCTGCATGACATGATCATTATATATTGCAAATAAACTTTTATGAATAACAATAGAGAGCAGGGGAAGTTAGTTCTAGCATATCAGTTAAAGAGTACCCATCTTCGATCAATACTGGGAGAGAATACACCAAAAGTCATGTTTTTCTAATACCATAGAACACTTCACGTGTACAGTAGATAGATACGCCCAACGAACAGATCCAACCAAACTTACAATGGGGACAAATAGATGTGGATCATCCACATTGGAATCTTCACTGATATCTGCTATAATCTTCGTATTTTCCTCTAAAACTATATAGAGATATAGATGCATTTTTCATGTACGTAACTATCCCTATGAGCATATGAAATCCCATTATTAATCTTTATTATAACTAACATTTCAACTAAAACCATATATTATTCCATTTTAAAACTAGTTTTGAACACATTTGTTATGGTTAATAATAAAGTAGATAAACATACATATTTAAATCATCGTGATTAACTTGATATATATAATTAGACTTATTTGCAAACTACATTTATTTATTCATCCCTAGATAACACAGTCTGATTATTACCAGAAGCACATCAAGAAACAGATTCAAATAATAGATAGACTATAGCACGTCAACGCATTACTTCAGTGCTTGTAATATCTCCTTCAAAAAGCAAGGAAAAATAATTACAGGTCCACATGTGTCCATGGGTGTGAGGAAATGAATCTAGACCTAAATTACAATAGTGAAACTCAAAGTCTTAAATTTTTTAAGCAGTATTCGCATAGTATTAACAGAGTGATGATATGCCTTGAATCCTCATCATCTGCTGAACCAGTTGATGAATCGTCTTATGCAAACCCCCCATCCATTTGTAGGAGTCGTATATAAACTCCATATAGGGTTAGGGCTCTCTGTATTCTCATTTTCCATTAAAAAAACATGTAAGCACCACGTTCCTCATAAATGAGGACACACGATATCCAATGAACTAACGAACAAATGTTGAAGAAATATTTCTAACCAAAATCATGTCAGTTTATCATTGTTACCTCAGATTTTGCTAAACCAGATGGTGGTAAGGGGACAGGAATCTTGGCAGGTGGACGATCCCCTGCAAAATGATAGTAATCCATCATACTAAAAATATTAAATATAGAAGAAACGATTTGAATGGTAGTAAAAAATTGTTAAATGGCTAAGTTGCATTGTTCCTCAACATCTTCCTCTAAGAGGAAGACATGGAAAAATGTCAAATCAATTGACGGAAACCATAATCGACAGTCTAACAAGGAATTTCAGAAAAAAACAAACTTGCAGTTCATTCCAATTTTTTGGAAGGGTTCTTTTGAGATTTGTCTCGAGCTTTTTATGGGAAAAAAATTACCGCATTTAGAGGCAGAACAGCACCACAAACAAACATGTTATCACCGACCAGAATGAATATTCCTACCATCAGTGCCGACAGGCCAATATGGAGCTTTTGTTGGTGCATCTAGACGGGTCAAGATATCAGGATCTGCCTTCATAATAGATATGGAAAATCCTATGCAAAATTGGTGTCAAATTAGCTTCTTGAAATTTCAAATGCCTCAGCTCGATACCAACCTGCCATATCAAGAGAAGTCATAAAAGATCCTGTATATACTCTGTCAACAGCAACTCCATGTTCCAGTTGAAGCTGTGGAACTGCCTTGCGGGCAGCAATCATTAATTCCATTGCAGCCGTTGCTCCCAAACTGTGAATTTAACAAAAAGATAAGCTGATTAAGCTACATAGTTTCCATATCACAGCATGTCGGTAGTCCGCTGGACCAAGTCCCTGGAGGTTGTCTAGATCACATCATTTTTACAGAACCTTGTTG
Organism: Ottelia alismoides; assembly: GCA_037367405.1. Taxonomy (NCBI): domain Eukaryota; kingdom Viridiplantae; phylum Streptophyta; class Magnoliopsida; order Alismatales; family Hydrocharitaceae; genus Ottelia; species Ottelia alismoides. Next base: position 313,623 of record JAZKJV010003964.1, on the reverse strand, counting down.
CTTTAGGAAAGAGGCTTTGCTTACCCATTAATCATGAGAACCACTCGGTTTCCCCTGGTAATGGGCACATATTGCGTTTCCTGCATATATTTTTACAATGAGCTCATCAATAGCAAATAACTACGTTACTGCAAGATGAATTTAAGGAGCTGACCACATTAAAAAATGGGACCCAGTGAAAAGACTAAATAACATGCTTGGAATCTGGTTCAAAGGTGAGATTGTATAAATAGTCAAAGGCCACGTGGTACAGAAGCTCCCTTTATGCGGGGTGAAGAATCTCATCTATTCGCATCACCAAAACACAACGCAAACAATCTGGTGATATCAGTTCAACACCCCATCAAACAAGCCAATAGTAAAGACAATATGTAAACCAGTGGAACCACATGACATATATTAAGAAGGTTTATTAGTTGTCTCTTTCTTTCTTCATTGTTTATGTAAACATATATTATTTACTTATGTACTCTTTTGTTATTTTCTGTTCCTACCGTACTCTTTATGTATTTTACTCATAGGCTACTCTCCTATATAAGATAGTCTAGGGCTGATGGAATAAACAAGTTCTTTTATTTTCCCAACATGGTATCATAACGACGGTCCTAGACCGGAGTTCTTGAAACCCTAACCCTAGCCCCACCGTCGAGCCTCCCTCTCTCTCTCTCTCTCCACGTACCGCCAGCTGTGCGCCTCGGCCTCCCGCGCGCGCTGCGCCTGCACGCTTGCCTGCGCATCTCCTGCGCGCTCACGCCTGCGCACCTTCCGTGCATCTCGTGCATCACGCCTCTCGCGCATCTCGCCTGCGCACCTTCCGTGCGCTGTGCGCCCTCTCGCGCGCCCTTTGCGCGCCTTCTGCACGTGCTCTGTGCGCGTCTGCCGTGCGTGCTCTTTGCACTTTTACGCGCACTTTGCGTGCGCCTCCTGTCTCGCGCACTCGCCTTCTGCGCGTCGTGAACCAGCCCTGCACGTACCTCTAGCGTGCACACCTCCAAAGGAATGGGTTTGGTTGCTTGAAGTCTACACATGCAACTAAACCCATCTATGTCCGTGTAGACGATCATATCCTCAGTCTACTACTCCAGTCTTCGGTTATAAATATGTCAGAAAGCAAGGCAGATATCCCATCTGTAGGCGCCTTCTGTGGTCCAGCGCCGATTGTGAAGATGGATGGTTCGAACTATGAACTGTGGGCTATGCAGTTCATGAGTATAATGAAGTCAACCGGTAAGAAGCACATTCTTACTGAAGAAGAGCCTGCTGAGAAGACTGGAGTTAATGCCTCGTGGGAGGCAGATGATGCATATGCCAAAGTATGGCTATCTGGTACTCTGGCAATCGAGATTGCCAATGATATTCTTCATCAGCCCTTAACCAAAGCAATGTGGGATATTCTGGCCGCCACATATTCTCAAGCGAAGAATGAGACAAAGATTCTGCAACTCCAGCATGACATATTCATTATCAAGCAGAATGGACGCCCTCTACACTCATTGTACACATCTCTACGAGGGATGTTCGAGAAACTGTATAGCTTCATGCCCCTGACAGCCACACCAGAGCAACAGAAGACCTACCGGAATGCTACTATGGTAGGAGTGTCTCGCTGCCCTTGATCCTGAGTATGAGGCAGCACGGTCCCATATCTTGGCATATTCTACCATTCCTCCTATGGAGGAAGCCTTTCACAGATTGAGCCGGATCATTGTTCCCTCTACGGCTACAAATCAGACTGCTTCAGCCATGGCTGCCAACAGAGGCCGTGGTGGTCACCATCATACCCGTGGCCGTAGCCCTCGTGGTAGAGGAGGTCGTGTTCGGCCAACGTGTACCTACTGCCATCGCACTGGACATACTGAAGACACATGCTATTCTAAGCATGGATTTCCTGCATCTGCACGAGTCGCTGAGCAGATAGAGCCTCCATCTGCTGCCTTTTTGGATCAGCACTTTGATGATCTTGTTGCCCGTCTAAGGGGCATTATTCCTCCATCTGGCCCAGCAGCCACTACTGAGAACCAGTCTGATGTTGCTGCATCCGCCTCTGCATCTACTAGTGCATCAGGTAGCACACATGCATTTACTAGTAGTGGATCAGATACTTTAGCATGGATTATGGACTCTGGCGCCACACATCATCTATGTGGCGATCAAAGTGTACTTACAGGATACAGACAGATCCCTCCAGGTCGAACAGTGGTCATTGCCAATGGTACACATTCCCCGATTACTGGCCAGGGGGAGATTAGACTGACAACATCTATGCAGCTCAAGAATGTGTTACACGCACCTGATTTTTCAATGAATTTATTATCTATCAGCCAAATTACAAAGGATTTGCAGTGTCGGGCGATTTTTGATCCATCTTCTCTTGTTTTTCAGGACATCCTTACGGGCAACGTGATTGGGCGTGGCTATGAGCAAGGAGGCCTCTATCGCCTCGGTCAGACTTCTTTTGCTGGAACCTCATCTCTACCTACTGGACCCGTCTCTCCTCTGCTATGGCATCTGCGCTTTGGACATTTACCACTTCAGAAGCTGCGTCATGTGTTACCCCAGGTTTTGCCTCACACATCTATCCAATACGAGGCATGTCAGTTGGGAAAGCATAATCAGTCTACCTTTCCCAGTCGTCAGTGTCGGAGTAGTACCTCCAAGTTTGAGTTATTTCACATTGATATCTGGGGTTCGAGTCGTGTTCCTGATCATCGGGGACACAAGTTTTATATAGTTATTGTGGATGACTTCTCTCGTGTGTCATGGATGTTTTTGTTAAAGAATAAATCTGAAGCAGGGAATATTATTATCAATTTTCTTAATGAGATTCGTAATGTTTTTTCTGCATCTGTTAAAATTGTGAGAAGTGATAATGCCTTGGAATTGTGTACTCATGTCCTAGCCAGTTATTTCTCATCCCAAGGGATTATCCACCAGACATCCTGTGCCTATACCTCCCAACAGAATGGGATCGATGAAAGGAAACATCGCCACTTACTGGATGTAACCAGGTCACTCCTTATACAGAGTCATGCTCCTCATTCTTACTGGGGTGACGCTGTTCTTACAGCATGTTACCTAATCAATCGTATGCCGTCATCTGTTCTAGGTGAAAAGATCCCTTTCTCCCTTATCTTCCCTGGAAAATATCTATTTTCCCTTACTCCTCATGTGTTTGGTTCGGTTGCCTTTGTACACCAGTTGCCTCCTGGGACTGACAAGCTCTCTCCTAGGGTTGTTAAGTGTGTTTTCGTTGGGTACTCCGGAACTCAGAAGGGGTACAAGTGCTATGATCCAGTGCGCAGGCGGTACCTTGTCAGTGCAGATGTTAGATTTTTTGAATCTGTTATGTATTTTTCAGCCTCAGGTGATCAGCTGATACCCCCAGCTAATACTGATGCCATTTACATGTCACCACCAACACCATCTTCTGCACCTCCTATTACTATACATGTTTCACCACTACCATTTCATTATACCCGCATGCTTGCTTCAGCTCATGGTCATTGCTCATCACCTAGCTCGCCTAAGGTATGTTCTGAAGATATTACTATTGAAGGATCTGATGATTTTTCTGAGCAGGATATGTCACAAAGGACAGACGAGGACACAACTGATTTAGATGTTCCTATTGCTATACGAAAGTCGAAGCGGAGCTGTGCATCATATCCTTTAGCAGCTTCTGTGTCATTTGAACGACTAACTGGAGATTTCAGGAACTTTGCAGTCGCATTGTCAGCTGTAGCTATTCCACGGAATTACCAAGACGCTATGAAGGATAGTAGATGGCGTCTAGCAATGGAGGAAGAAATGGCAGCACTTCAATCTAGAGGAACTTGGAGTCTGGTTCCTATACCTGCTGATGTGTCACCAGTGAGCTGCAAGTGGGTATTTACAGTCAAGCAGAATGCAGATGGCAGTATTGACAGATACAAGGCTCGTCTTGTTGCTCGTGGCTTTACACAGACATACGGGGTGGACTATCTTGATACATTCTCGCCAGTAGCCCGCCATTCCACTCTACGGATCTTGTTGTCAGTTGCGGTCACTCGTGAGTGGCCGCTATATCAGTTGGATGTGAAGAATGCGTTCTTATATGGTGACTTACATGAGGAAGTCTACATGCAACAACCACCTGATTTTGCTGTTGAGGGGGAGTGTCCCTAGGTGTGCAGACTTCATAAGGCTATCTATGGCCTTAAGCAGAGCCCCGAAGCGTGGTTTTAGAAGCTCTCAGACCTCTTTGAGAAACAGGGATACAAACGTTCTAATGCTGATCATTCCTTGTTCGTACAAAAGACTTCCAGAGGTATTATTGCAATCATGGTCTATGTAGATGACATCTTAATTACAGGTGATGATGTACAAGGAATAAAGGAGGCGAAAGAAATGATGGGTCGTGAATTTGTTACCAAGGACCTTGGAGTTCTTAGATATTTTCTGGGACTGGAGTTCGCCAGAAATCCGCATGGGTTGGTAATATCTCAGAGAAAATATGACACTGACTTGTTGAGTGAAACAGGAATGCTCGGTTGCCGACCTGTTACCACACCAATGGACCCTAGTACGAAGCTATATGATGATGATACAGAGGAGGTGGATAGGAGAAGATACAAAGAACTGGTGGGCAAACTTCTGTATGTCACTATCACTAGGCCTGATATATCCTTTGCTGTGAGTCGAGTGAGCCAGTTCATGGAGCAACCACGCCAGGTTCACATGGATGCCATACATATGATACTCAGGTACCTCAAGTCGTCTCCAGGTGCGGGTCTGTTGTTCAAGAAAGGCAAGGTGATTTCTATCTCAGCCTATGCAGATGCAAATTATGCAGGGTGTCCCAAGGACAGGAAGTCTACCTCTGGGTTTGCTGTATACGTTGGAGATTCCCTAATCTCATGGAGGAACAAGAAACAAACTGTGGTAGCAAGGTCTAGTGTTAAATCTGAATATAGGGCTATGGCCCAGGTTAGCACAGAAATGATGTGGGTAAAGGTTGTGCTTACAGATTTATATATAGAAGTCCCACTTCCTATGGCTTTAGATTTGACAATCAGGCGGCCTTGTTCATTGCAAACAATCCAACATTCCATGAACGAACTAAGGACATTGAAGTTGACTGTCACTTTATACGTGACATAATTCAGAAGGGATTCATTGCTACATCCCATGTTATTTCAGAGAATCAAATGACAGATATTTTTACCAAGGCATTACTGCGAGGCCCATTTCAGAAGTGTGCGTCCACGCTGAGCATGATTGATATCTATGCTCCATCTTGAGGGGGAGTGTAAACATATATTATTTACTTATGTACTCTTTTGTTATTTTCTATTCCTGCCGTACTCTTTATTTATTTTACCCATAGGCTACTCTCCTATATAAGATAGCCTAGGTTGATGGAATTAACAAGTTCTTTTATTTTCCCAACAGTTTAGTATCATGTCACCTATATACTATTTTCACCATCATCCATCCTCCTATTTACAAGGAGGTATATGTCCCCCATAATAAACAAGACTCCTAGTTTATTCTTAACATGATATCAAAGCATCGGTTCTACGTTGTTAATAGGATACCCTACCCTTGGGGCATCGAGGAAAACGCATCGTCAAGCTCACCATTCCCACAAGGAGGACATCACTTACCAACAACTTAAGAACCGCCATTCAAGCACCATCCGAAATACTAGTGCACAACAAGCGCACAAACATAATGTGATTTTATTTTCCCTTTTTTGAGATTTTTTTCTCATGGGTCCTACAAGAAGGCTTCTGACTGACACAATAGTTTCATACAGTTAACCACAACCCAACATTGGAAAGATGAAGTCTCCCTTCTTTTTGCATCAACCGTCAAATTTGCACCCAAATTTGGTGCAAAGTATCATTAATGTGGTGGATGAACATTACAAAGGGCATACTTTGAAGGAGAAATACCCAATGAGAAAAAAGATAAGTATTTATTAATGAGGTAATACATCATCCCACTATCATACATGCGAGCACATGCTTAGAATACGACCTCCTCTACCATGAGGTCCATGCATAACACTATCACACATGGGTGCACCTGCTTAGAATACAACTTCCTCTACCATGAGGTCCATGGCCAGAAACTGAGAAGAGTCCCCCTTCAGTGGGAAGTTGCCATCGCAGAAGATGTCTGAATGGAAGCAGGAGATGAGACAGTGATCCTGTTGAGTCTGCGGAAAGCTTCCTCCATGGGAGGAATAGTAGCGTTCGTTGGTACTGTGAACAGATCACCTCATATCTTGGGTCGAGTGCTACTAGGAATGCACCAACCATGGTGGCATTCTTGTATGCCTTTTGCTGCTCAAGAGTCGACGAGAGGGGCATAAAACTGTGAAACTTCTTAAACATTCCACGTAAGGACGTGTATAGAGAATGAAGGAGTTGTCCGTTTTGCTTGATGGTAAATATGTCGTGTTGTAGCTGCAGGATCTTTGTCTCATTCCTCACTTGGGAATACGTGGTTGCGAGGATATCCCACATCGCCTTGGAGGTGGGCTGATGTAACACATCATTAATGATCTCTATCATCAATGTACAAGATAGTCAAACCTTGGCATACGCATCATCTGCCACACAGGCATTGACCCTAGTTTTCTCAAGCAGCTCTTCCTCGGTAAAATATGTTTCTTACTTGTAGACTTCATGAGGCTCATAAACTGCATGGCCCATAGCTCGTAATTCGCCCCGTCCATCTTGACAATTAGCGTCGGACCTCTGAAAGCATTTATGGTGGAGATATCGACTTTGTTCTCCGACATACTGCCGGATGAAGAAAACTAGGGTTTTTATACCAAAAGAAGTACGTCTACACAAACATACCAGGATTTGATTGCATGTGAAGACTTAGGATGCAACCAAATCCATCAACAAGAAATGAACCGTGACGCCGGCGGAGACGGAGACCGCAAAGGATCCATCGATGGTGGCAGGCCCTCGGCGGTGCCGCATGCGAGAGAGAAAAAAGAGAGGCAGGTGGGGCGACGACAATGACCAAGTGAGAGAGAGGGGGAAGCCAGCGGTGGCGTCCAAGAGGGAGAGGCCAGTGGCGGCGTGTGAGAGGAGGCTTGCGGGTGGGGTTTAGGGTTAGGATTTTTCAGGCACAAGAGCTCCAGTCTAGGATCACTGCTCCGATACCATGTTGGGAAAAGAATGAGAATTGTTTATTCCATGAACCCTAGGGCTTTCTTATATAGAAGACAGACCTATGAGAAATTAAATGAGATAGACGGAAATAAAATAAATAGAGAAAAAAGTACAAAAACATAAACATAAACATATCTCTACAAGGAAAATAAGCATTGCATTTAAAATTTTGTCCGAGTATACCTTGCCCCATACAAGAGCAGCATTTGATATAACAAAAAGAAAGGAAGCCATCTACAGAAATGGGACAGAGATAACAAAAATTAGATACCGTTGACAAAATCTGCTTCAGAACATGTGCGACAATCACATCAACAGGTTGAATGTCCGCAACAGCAGCCCCTGGTTCACCATGCTGAAAAAGAATAGTGCTTTAACACCCAGAAATGTTGAGAAACTAAGTCGGCAGAATCAAGCAAGATAAACATAACATAGCTTGTTAAAAGTAAGTGAGCTGACAAACATAAACAAATTTTGGACAAAAGAAATCTGAATATCTACACTGAGAAGCTCCAAGCAAGTGATATGAGGGAATAACTTACTATTCCAAGACCCAGTTCCATCTTTCCTGGACCCAATCGATCAGAAGTTATGTGGCCCGGCAATGTGCAGACCGATAGTGCAACACCCATAGTTCCAACCATTTCTGATGCATGTTTGGCTTCTGACGTGACCTCCTCAAGAGAAAGTCCAGCATCAGCGGCAGCTCCTGCAACCTATTACAGGGAAGAAAATATATAACCAAGATGTCTACTCACTGATGGAATCTCACATCCAATGACACAAAATATATTACACCCCACCTCCAACCAAACACACACAAAAAGAGGAAATGCAAGATGAGAACTTGAGAGTAGAACTTGGACGATCTCCAATCACAATTTTATTCTAATGCACAAGCAAAAAATAATGGATTTTAAGAAAAAGGTTGGGAGTTCCAATCAAAACAAACCAGTTAATTGTAAACCACATGTTACTTCCATGGATCTGAGTTACATTAACAAATCAGTTATACCCCAAAGAAAATTTGATGCATGAAAACATATCAGCCATCCTTTCGTCACAACCTACTACAGAGCAGTGCTTTGCTTCGAAAATGTCTGCCTATGCAGGAGGAAATTGTAGATTCCTAAATAAAACCAATTTCTAGCATACCATGTGCTGAATTATTTCATCATAAAAGATGGTTAAGACTCATATTTTTGGTTGATAATTATGGTCCCATGTCTGAATTTCCTTTATGTTTAGTTCCTAATTTTACCGAATAAATTGTTTTATTTCCTAAAAGAACAAAGGGAATAACTCCATACAGATGCTCACACAGTATTGTGGACCAAGCTTCTAGTATTCGGAGGGGTCAATGCTGATTAGAAAGGATGGAATTGATATGCAACCAGATCGACAACTTCCCTCTGAAAGTTAAAACAGGAGCATTATTATAGTCTAGAAACTATTGGCAAAGTTTTTGTTAAGAAAAAAGGGACGGGCATCCAAAATGATGTCCATCCATCCATTTTCAATTCTTTCTGTAAACCTTCCAAAGTGGTGGCAAATTTATTTCATAAACCTTCCACATTTGGAAGGAAGAAACCAGCTGAAATAACATCAGATTTCTAGCCAGCAATTACGGACATGTGTACTCCGAAGCAGCAGAAATAACATTTAATGGTGAGAAATAAATATGAGGGATCGTGGCAAAGGAAGAAAGGATTTAAGGTTAGAAAGACCAGCATTCTCCAAAAATGAAGAACTTAAATAAGCAACTATAGCAACAACAGCATAGGAACAGTATCTCAATTGGGATGTGATTTTCAAGTGGCCATGCCTAATGGTGTACACCCCTTTATATTATTAATAAACTCAAAAAGATGTATATCATCCAGGACTCACGAGAGCCTTCACATACCAATGAACATTCTCCACATACATTCTCTCTTATAGAAACACTACACCATATCTAGCTAACAATAGAGCCAAGATGATAATAATATGGGCTTCATACGATCCCAACGAGACCCGAAACAAGCTGGACCTAGAGAGGCTCGTAAGTCTGCTATCTTAATTGAGTCCACCCCATAATTTGTCACCCCTGTCAGACTTTTGTAGCATAATTGCATGAAAAGAACAGATGATTCACACCCTTTGGAATGGAAATGCATTGGGCACGAGGAGCATGATCTGAATGAGCCCTATGTAAAGTCCATATCTCGATCAACGATAATAACTATAGCATCTCCAGAGTTACTAGAAAGTGGTCAATATGCGATTTGAAGGAAGATTTCCTCCATGTATACATGCCATCTAAAGCGTCCAAAATTGCCAAATGTAGTTCCCCGATCAAAGCCCTGAACTCCTTCGATCCATGATCATGGCCACTGCCCCCCCTTGGTCGATCACCTGACAGAATTTTTTTTGAGAAGTACCTGACAGCAAATTACATTAAAATCACCTCCCACCATCGAAGGGATATGCAAGAAAAGCAAGCATGCCTCCACTCTCTCCATAGCATCATTCAGATCATAGATGCAAGTAACCCCAAAAATCAAATCATCAAAAAACTTTCTTAGTATCCCCCATATGGCCAGCTAACCAACCACCTCATTCTCTAATTGAAAACTATCCTTGTGTTGTCCTACGGGGATCTTGCACGAACTCAAAACCGAGTCCACTTGAAACTCTAAAAGCCATGGGCCTGCACATCATGTCATTCCAGTCCCCAGACTTCATCTCCTTTAAAAGCACCATGTCTGCCAACCATTTTGCCAATTGACGACCGATTTCCGTCCTCTTCTCAGGCTTCACCAAAGTAGTCCATGAGACATTCCAAGTGACAAACTTCATTTGGAAACTCAAGGCAAACCCTGATATGTGATATCTAACTACCACTATATTGTCGACCATGGAATTATAAAAAATCATCAACCACATACGTCTTTCCATGCCAAAACGATTTCATCATCAACCAAGGGCAACAAAGATTGTACTAATTCTGTCGACTCTTCCACAGTAATGGATTCACTTTTCATCCCCTAAACAACTCTTTCATGGTAAAATCAACATGTCGTCCACCGGATGGCCTTATATGTCAATTTTGATGTAGTTTCACCAAACTTGAAACCTGATATATGTCAACTAGTCTTCCTAGTCTGTCATTTATTGCAAGCTTGGCCCCACATCATCAACCTCGTTTATAGGAGGCACCATAGGGACTTTGGTGATAATAGGGTGGAGGTCCTTGCAACTGAGAGATCCTGGTTAGGAGTTCGGTACAAGGCCTTAAACGTTGATTTCGCTAGCATATCGATGACTTGGGGAAACCAAACCAAAATATCGTCGATATTTCTCCCATTTCGGTAGAAATCATGAAATGCAAAGAAGTCCTATCAAACTTCAATGTTGCGGTTTCGATTTCACCACCTAGGGAAAATAGAAATTTTGCCGAAATTTCGAGCCATGGTTTGGTAAGGGTCGCCAATCAAATGATGGGGTGGAGACTTGCTAACTAGGCAACAGAAGAGTGTAGGACAAAGATCCTATCAATTGGGAGAGAGGGGCCTATGGACCTATGAAAGGAGGAAGCTACAAAAGGAGGAGCCTAAGAAGTAGGTGTCTAAGAGGAGGAAGGGGGCAAAGAAGAGAAGAGGAATATAGTTTTTCTACAACAGCAAAAAGAGAAATGAAGTGTTGGCCCTTTCCTACAAAATTGCCTGTTTTAATGCGAAAAAAACAACAATTATAGAAACTCCGATTAAAAATATGTTTTAGATGGTCATCATATTGATTATGCATCGACGACCAAAGAGTTGTTTGGGATTCTACACATTTAAATGGATCTTAGTTTCCATTACATGTTTGTTTGAAAGATCACCCTTTGAATGCATTAGGATAAAGCATATGTTTGTGTTGCAAGTTAATCGGGAGTCTGTCTGCTCGTGGGTTTTTGCATGTGTTGTGTCTCCTTTGTGCTATAATCAATTTTTATGCGCGATAATTTCCCCATTCTACAGTTGAAATGTTTCTCCACTTGTGTCATGTGATCAATTCCTTTGTGGTTTCCTTCGCTTGTAGGGGTACGATACCCAGCTTAGTGCATAACTTTTATTCTTTATTTTGGTTTATGAAAATTTAAAGAACAATAGTGTACAATCAGGATAACACGTATAAAATTTGAAGGGATTAAAACATATATTTACTCCCTGGAATCATTTTGAATTTTAATTTAGCAAGGAAATTTTGTCATAGATCTTGGTCAAGAGAGCTCATTTTTTCCTGTCACGGTATCCTTTATATCAGTTAATCTGCAATGACAAGAAATCCACCTTGTGAACAAGAATGGTCCCAGCCAGCCCTCTCCGTCCAGCTATGCCTCTAGGTGGTGGGAGAGCACAATCATCTCCAACAATCACCGACTGCAGAAAAAATAATTTTAGTTCGTTGCATACTATCCACAATGATGTGAAATGGCTATTAAACTTCTACCTCTATTTTATATCCTTCAGCTTTTGCTTGCTCAGCTGCTAAGCCAAAATTAAGCCTGTCCCCAGTATAATTCTAGTAAAACCATTAAAGAAATCAATTGCAAGATAACTTAATGCACATAATCCCGGACGAAAAGGATAAATTTTCATTTTTTTAATGCCATGCTAGAAAAATATCCAATAGGAAACGTCCAACGTTGAAAATGATCAACTGATAGACCTGAAATCCAAGATATATAGAAGACATATTTCTCCCGATTCCCGAATGAAATTTAAGAACCTGAAAATATGATATATATACCTTAACTATTAGAAGGCATCCCTTGGGACCCGTTACAGCTCTAATGCCCTGAAGGGTTAGGGTACACAAAAGTTATACAATATATCTTGCCGCATCTAAATTGAACTTTCACCAAAATGAAACAGCAAAAACAATAGAGGAAATTACAGCTAAGATTGATTCAACCGTTGGGGAAGCAAAAACATCACCACAGATGGCAGCAGTAAGCATCCCAGGTCCAACGAACCCAGCATGTGCAGGTTCATGGCCACTTCCGCCACCTACATCAATGGGTATGTAAGGTGTCATCAATTGGGGAAGCAAATGAGAAAGGAGTTTTGAATGCTGTGTTTGGAATTAATGTGCATAGAAATAATGCATCAAATGATGCTTCATTCTCAATAACTGTTAGATAAGCTCAATATGGTAGAGAAATTCTCATGGCATGACACATGGCATTTTCTTTTCGTTTTTTTCTAAAAGAATCTTGTTGGTATTTTAAACCCGACTTTCGCATTCAGTATTAGACATGAAAATACTACGTACCTAATTACAAAGAGTCCTGGGACTTTCAAAAATCAAAACATTCAATGAAACTAAATTAGGTCATAGATCGTAGTCATGATGTTCAACTTTCAAAATGGGAATTGAGGGTGCCGGCTGATTTGCCTGGGATCCAATGGGAGAGGGGACTCTTTCTGGAGCTCGGTTTGCAGTAATTGTAGGGGATCAATTGAGGGCAGGATTACAGTGATTGCTCGCATCTGGACGATCAGGCTGGCAAGGAACGGACTGATTTCGAGGATTTGAGATTTTATCGTGAGAATGTACCTGAGCATACCAAGGCTCTTCACAAAATATGGTTCCTGTAAATTTCTGTTTATAGTTCTTAATGAATGTACAAAGTTTGGACATGCCTCTTTTGGAGGTTCATCATTTTAGTTCTAAAAGGAATGTAACACCGAAGTCAGTATATTGGGGGTGTCCATGGTTGGGACTAGGGGTGCACGTGGATCGGATTGGATCGGATTTTAGCTTAATCCATGTCCAATCCAATCTTAACCGATTTTTCAATCCAATCTTAACCGATTTTTCAATCCAATCCAATCCATCAAATATCTAAATCCAAACCAATCCAATCCATCGGATTACGGATTGGATCGGATTGGTTCGGATTTTGTATACGTTTGTATTCCATCTCAATTGTTTTCCCTCTCGTGTTTGTGTTTTATCGCACATTAGCCCTCAACATCTAAATTATGGCTAAAAAATTGGTAATATAAATCGGATGTAAAGAAAAGGATATTTGAAGACCACTCAATCAAATTAAAGTTGAATAACTTCATTGATCTGTAATGAAAAAGTTGAAGACCATATACTCAACGTAAAGGATTATATTGGATTTAGAATTTGAGATTCCTTCTATAAATGTTGCATTAGTTTTTTTTTTTTGCAAATGGTTTCCATCTAATGATTCAAGTAAGAATAATACAAGTTACCAAATAACGATCCAAAGATAAAAAGATAAGTTACACAAACAAAAAAATGTGATCTTTACAGTCACATATTGATGAAATCCAAGAGAGATGAAACTAGGAGTGAAATATTGAGGTCAAGAGTGAAATGAAAGAGGATGGAAACTAAGAGGGGAATAGTCAATTGGGATTATAACTTTACAAGGTATAATTATATTTTATTATTTAGGAGTTTAAGGGTGATGACAAGAGAACTTGTATCCACTGTAGATATGAAAAAAAGAGAAAAATCACATTGGTTATGGTCTTATTGGAATGGGTGCACATGCACGTACGCGTGTATATGCATGTAGGTATATGTATGTATGTATATGTTAACGGATTAACGGATTGGATCGGATTGGATTTTCATGATAATCCGATCCAATCCATACTTTAACGGATTTGAAAATTTTCAATCCAATCCGATCCATTAAAATGATAAAACCAAACCAATCCAATCCAATAACATCGGATAGGATCGGATTACGGATTTTATCCGATCCGTGTGCACCCCTAGTTGGGACTACGGAGATGAGGTTCTTGGAGGTGTAGGGGTAATGTTGTACTCTTTTGAGAAGAAGGCCTTCGTATGTGTTTAACAGTATCATTATTTGGATTTTCGTAATTGGTTTTTCAAAAAGTTACTGATTTTAATATGAAAAATGCTTTGTAAAATAGAGTAGGCAGTGTTATTCCCAAAAGTTCAAAAAAGAAAGTTAGCAGTATTAAGACTCTTCCAGCCGAATAAGACCACACTTAAACCGAATTTATATATCAGATACCAGAGCGTAAGTTTTGGAAGCACAGGGACAATACTGCAATCACGCATATAGTTTAAGGCCCTTATGTAGATTACGCAAAATAATTTGTGAATGATCCTGTAAAAGTAATGTAAAGAAGAAGCCCGTGAAAACTATCAAAGAAATATTCAAAAACAAGATCTCAGCAAAAGAAAGATCTACCCTATGCATACGAAAGCAGCATTCTTGAAAACTAAGACAAAATCAGATGTGCTTTTCTCTATTTAATGGCGAAGCCTTCTCCCATTTCAAAGAAGGTCAGTTACATGGATTCTTTCTATGTTGAAAGATCCGACTATTTTTTATGCTAGTTGCCGGGTACCTAACGCAACCCTCACAAGGAGGGACTTGAACTCTGGTCTTTTGGATGGTAGGCACACTGCACTATCACCAGACCATTGAAGTGGGTTTTTTTATTGTATTTGGTGAAGCCTTCTTCCACTATAAGAAGGGTCGGCTACATGGATTCTTGCTCAAAAATATGTTGAAAGATCCGATTGTTTTTTACGCTGGTTGTCGACTACCTAACGCAATCCCCACAGGGGGGGATTTGAACCCTGGTCTTTTGGGTGGTAAGCACACTGCACTACCACCAGACCATTTAAGTGGGTACAAGATGGCGAAGCCTTCTCCCACTTTTAAGTAGAGTCGGCTACATGGATTCTTGCTCAAATCCATGTTGAAAGATCCGACTATTTTTTAGGCTGGTTGTTGACTACCTAACGCAACCCTAACAAGAGGGTTTTGAACCCTGATCTTTTGGGTGGTAGACACACGACACGAGTTACCACCATACCATTGGAGTGGCTATTTTTCTTTATTTAATAAATAAAAAATGGCAAAGCCTTTCCCCACTTTAAGTAGGGTCGACTACATGAATTCTTATCAAATACATGTTGAAAGATCCAACCATTTTTTACGTTGTCTGTCGACAGCCTAATGCAACCCCTCTCAAGGAGGGATTTGAACCCTGGTCTTTTGGATGGTAGGCACACTACTCAACCACCAGACCATTGAAATGAGTTAGAAGAAATTATTTTTTAATATAGTTAGAAGAAGTTAATAAATAGTTAAAAGAAATTAATTTTTACAATAAAAATAGGGTAGATAACCTAAAATGGAATAAAAAATCAAATGTACATTATTAATCAATCCTCGTAAAGAGAGCACGAGGCACATTTCTACATTAAACCTCTCCTGACAGAACACTACTTCATTCATAGCAAACCACAAAGCCCAAAGAAAGACTAATGGCTTAGAACAGTCCCTACAAGAGCATAACATGGTCGCTCCTACGTAACCTCAAAGCAATGTTCAGGAAGGCGGTATGCAGTATTCAGTTGGAGGGGTCACTGCATAGCGTGTATGCAGTATGCGGGAGAGTATGTGGGGAGTATGCAGTTTTAAGTGTTTTGGTATTTTTTTCTTATCTAAAAAATAAAAAAATATTTAATTGATAGAATTTATTATAATTGATATTAAAACAAAAAGTATTTTATAATCGATTTTTTATAATCAAGCAATAAAACCTCACCAAAATCTCCAACAGTATTATGTACAACAATAAAACCTCACCAACTTAGATTAAAACCAAAGGCAATTTCGCAAAAGATCATCACAAGAAGTAAAGCTCGCGGGTGTTGGTTCAAACATTTAATTTGTATGCAAAACATTCTCTATAGTAATGTTCTTAACAACATAAGCAAATTAAAAAAGTACATGAATACATAAGAATATATATTAGACCGATGGCTGAAGAAATACAAAAGAAGAGAAAACAAAGTTTTATAAAATGAAATATTAAAAAAGAAATACAGGAACACATCAAGCAAATTATGCTATTATGTATTGATTATACTATTAAGCAAATTTTTATAACAGAGAAAACAAAGTTTAAAAAGGAAATACAAAAGCAAATTATGCTATTATGTATTGATTATACTATTAAGCAAATTTTTATAACAGAGAAAACAAAGTTTAAAAAGGAAATACAAAAGAAGATTAAAAACATCAATTACATGATGGGTGATATTGCAATATTACAGAGAAACATATTAGACTATTAAGCAAAATTTTATAAAATGATATACAAAACAAAAAATTTAAGCAAAAACATGAATTAAACCTCACCAAAACCCCGATTTCGGTGTTGGCGGAGGCCATGGAGGTGTTGGCGGAGGACCGAAGGTGTTAACGGAGGCAAGGGGAGCGAGGGGAGCTCGCGAGCTGGTGCCTGGTGCTGTCGGAGCTGTTGGTGGAGCCCGTGGAGGTGTTGGCGGAGGAACGGAGGTGTTAGCGGAGGCGAGGGGAGCAAGGGGAGCTCATTAGGGGTGTGGAGGCGGTGGAGGTGAACGTCAAGCAGAGCCGTGGAGGTGGTGGAGGCGGGCGGAGCTCGAGACTCTCGAGTTAGGGCTCGGGGTCGGGCGATGCTAGAACAAGAGGTGTGAGGGGTGTGGGATGCGTGGGATCTGGGAGGGGGTTTAGGGTTTAAGTCGGGGGTGGGGGGTTGAATATATCGAGGCGGTATCTCCCAACTTGGGAGACTACCCAACGCGTTTTCATAAAAAAAAGGTCAGGTGGGGTTAAGGGTTAAAAAAAGTATATTCGAAAAACGACCAAGTAGGCGGACACATATACGATATACTCGACCGAGTATGCAGGCTGACCTGCCTAAATGCCCGTTTGATCATACTCGGAGCGACAAGGCTCTCGAGTACGAGTATGCGGCCAAATATATGGTATACTCAGCCGCTTTTCTGAACATTGTCTCAAAGAATGTTTGCACTTGAAGTATCATAAGTAAAGAACATGTGAATCATCATTGACATCCTCTTGGTCATTAAAGTATAATGAGCAAAAGATATTTTCCATTTGAACCGGTCATATCCTTGGCACTTTTGACCACACCCTCCCTTGACACAAAAGTCGCATGAAGACCTACACGTCCAGGAACCTTCGTTATCCATACCATCCTATGGTCTTCGAATCTCTACCCAACAAGCATCTTGAGCTAACGTCGAGGAAATCATCTCATACACCTTCTTAAAAAAACCACCCATCAAATCACACCCAATGGTGCCAATAAAAATTGGGTCCATAAAGCTCGAAAGGTCGAGAAGAATCAGAAATCCCAACAATCTCTACACAAGATGTTGAGGAAAGATAAAGCACGTCCCATTTACTAAATTAAAGCAAAATCAAGCCTCCACAACCATCTCGTCACGAGCATGAGCCATCATCAAGAGACCAAGGAAATATCATAAAGAGTATCCATCCTTCCATATCCTGAAAAGTGCACCATCACTCAGAATCGGGTATAAATAGAGCATCCATCCGAAATGATGGATTTAATGTATCTCCACAATGTCAACAACGATCCAAAAGACCTCATCAACCCTACTTTTTATACAATTAACCGGAAATGCCTATTAGAAGTTTGATGTTTCGATATTTTTACTAAAATTATTTAGACCTTTGTTAACACATATTCATCTTAGTCATATTAATATATGCATGTTTAACTCTATTAAGCTAGTTAGTTCACCTCTATTTTTATAATAAAATAGGGTATACAACCTAAAATGAAATCAAAAATCAAATGTACATCACCAAACATCAAAAAGAGACCGCATTATCTGCATTTTCTACATTAAACCTCTCCTGGCAGAACACTACCACATTCCTAGCAAACCACAAAGCCCAACGAGAAAGTAGTGGCTAAGCATGATCCGTACGGGAGCAGAACACTGTTGCTCCTATGTAGCCACCCAAAAAGGTTTGCACTTGAAGTATCCACCCAATCTAACCTCATCTCTATCTAGAACTCCCTTACAAATTTGTAGGTAAAGAACATGTGATTGACATCCTCTTGGTCATTAAAGTATAGTAAGTAGAAGACATCTTCCACTTGAACCAGTCTTATCCTTGTTTCGATAACAACCTCCCTCGACATAAAAGTCACATAAAGACCTACACCCACATGCACCTCGGTTATCCATACCATCTTACGGTTTTCGACTATGTACCTAGATTCCAATCATTCCCTGCATCTTGGGCTAACGTCAAGGAGATCATCTAATACGCCTTCTTAATAAAAAAAACACACCCATCACAATATACCCAATGGGGATAGAAGAAACTAGGCCCTCCACAAAGCTTGAAAGGTCGGAAATGCCTCTTAAAAACTTGTTACCACTGTTGCAATATTTGGTCAAATAGACTGGATATTCTGTTGGGGGGCTGGGCGTGATCAAAGATAATATTTCTATTCGCTTAATATTTAGTCCAACCCGAACCCCATATTCGGGCATTTGACCGGCTATTGCAACATACTGCCGATTTTTTTATTTTTTTAAAGTTCTCATTTATCATGGTATCACCACAAATGTTAAAGATCCATATATGTAACTTATTAATTGGTACTTTTATCTCTTTTTTAATTAATGACCATATATGTATAAACATGGCCTCAAATTTCAGCGAAATTCGGTCGAATTTCTGTCGAATATCGATATCCAATCAAAATCGAAATTTGACCGAAATGACCTAAACGACCGAAATATGGGGGGTCCTAGTACAAAAAATGACCGAAATGATCGAAATTTTCGGTCTAAATTCCACTGAAATTCCATCAAAATTCTATTTTGGTCGATACTGAAATGGTGACTGAAACCGACATTTAGGGTCTTGTGGATAAATATATAAGGATATACATTAAACATAATTTTTAGATTTAAAATAATTTAAAAAATACATAGCCAAATAATTCTGAATATTCTTCCAAATACCGAATATTTTTTATTTAGAGACCCCCCCCCCCGATTGAATATCGAGTATTGACTTTGGCAACATCCGAGTTACTTTGATATTTCCGCTTAAAATTACTTGTTAGACCCTTGTTATCACATAAAAACCCACTTAATGGTCTAGTGGTAGTACAGTGTGTCTACCAAACAGAAGACCAGGGTTCAAATCCCACTCTTGCAGGGGTTGCGTTAGGTAGTCGACGGCCAGCGTAAAAAATAGTCGAATCTTTCAACATGGATTTGAGCAAGAATCCATGTAGCCGACCCTACTTATAGTGGGAGAAGGCTTAGCACTTTTTTTTAGACCCTTGTTATCACATATTCATATTAGTTATACATGCATGTTTAACTTTATTGAGCTAGTTAGCTCACCTCTATTTTTGTGATCCACCTTGGCTGAGCACGTGGAGATAGAGAGCATTTACCATGTCATGTATCACCCATTTAACAAAAATTATGACATATTATGACCAAATAAAATACATCCCCATATATTTCAACCACAAGGAATCAACCATAGAACAATAATCACATATGCACAATTATTTTACCATATAAGCCTTTCCTGGTAAAGATCGTGATCTAAGTCTCTTGACTTGGAATCATGATCGAGCATTTTTCAACTATGACCAATTAGTCAAATAATCGTTATAAATTAAAATAATGACATTTAAAAAGTGATCGGATCTTCACCCCATATATCCCCACCACCCACTCCCACGTCATTAGCATGCCCTTGTTCATTATCTTCTATTTCAAAATGCCTAGAACACCTTCCTCCATTAATTACATAATGTTAGGAAACGGGAATACGGAAGCTAATATCATAAATAAAGATAAAGAAATTGAGAATGCAGGATTTACCGTGGAACCCTACTCCTTAAGGAGCGGGATGAAACCACGGGAGAACGCCTCAAAGGGCGGGTGTGTTCATTGAACTTTCTCATCGGATACATGGAATGAGGGGCTTTTTATATAGTCTCCACATCTCACAACTAGTATATGTCGGACTAAAGACTTTGATGTGGTAAATGGATCCTAGAGTGATCCATTTACTCATCTCCCACATAAGTGACGCATAACCAAATACTCCAACACTCCCCCTCAAGCTGGAGCATGCAATGCTCAGCTTGGATAAATAGAAAGAAATCTTAACTTCACAATACAAGACACTATAGACAATATCAACTCAACATGCACAACTGTCAGCTGTTGTCGAGGATGTTGCTTCTCATGACGTGCATGTGAGGAGAACGAACGGGCTGGAGTGGGAGTTGAACTGAATCTCCTTGTCGAAGAGCATGTGCTTTGTACTGCACATGTCAGAGTCACTGCAACTGAAATGAGTCTCCTCATCGAAGTACTCTACCCTGCCACAACATGTGGACAACTGCTCCATCTCTGAAAAGGGTCGAAAAGAGCGTCACTAATTATCCATACGCAAATATCTGAAGATGGGTCTCTCTCATAGGAACCTCAGAAGGATCTCGTACTGGAGTTCACGATCGCTTGAGAATGGAGTATGAAAAGTCTCATCGTCGGAGAACTGGGTTTCTCCCATCTGACTCAGAGAATGGTACTCTACTCTGGTGTTCGTATGAAACCACATGAAAACCCTAGCCTACATGGCATAGGGAATGGGATCTCTACTCTGGAGTCCCTATGGAACACATGAAAACCCTGGCCAAAAAAATAAAAGAATGATGGGGACCACAAAAACATGGTGGCAAACATGTGCTCATCTGAAAAGACTGCATACATGTGCGTGTATGAAACTGAGGACTCGGAATCAATCGTCGAGTCTGAAACCGCGCATCACACTGTGGACTTGGAATCATAACATCGAGTCTGAAACTGCGCATGAGAATCTTCATCTGAAAAACTGTAGAGTATGGACATATGCTTGTCTGGAGAATCTGACATCTGAAAGGACCTGTGACTCTACACAATACTCCCCCTTTCTCCCATGCTTGTCGGAAAATAGAGACATCGACAAAGTTGGGAGAAGACAATAAAATGGTGGGAGAAACCAAATGAACCAAATAAGCCGTCACATTTTTCTCTCGGCTTTTCTCAATCAAAAAAATTTATCATTTTTTTAATAGCCGTTCACTTTTTTCAGCTTTTTCTTCCCTTTTTTGCGATGTTTTTTTCGCTTGGCTATTTCCTTTTATATATATAGCCGTCACTCTTTTTTTTTAATATGAACCTCGGCTCCTTTTTTTTGAAACGCAACCCGTCTTGGGCTCAAAAGAACTCTCCTCCCTTTTTTTACTCAGCCTAATTGGGCATGATCTTTCCTTCTTTTTTAAACTTCGGTCCATACAACAAGGCTCAATGCATCCTTGTAGTTAGGGTTATCCCCAATGGGAACCCTCTATTTGACCTGCATCGCCGATGGAGATCGGGAAAGAGAGGCACACGAGGAAGATCACCTCGATGGAGGAGAAGCGGCACCACGTGGGATCGCCGCCGCCTGGGAGCGGAACCCATCACCCACGAGCGCGAAGAGGAGATGTACATCTGAGGCCGCTACCCAGAGCTTTGGTGCTTCTAATCACGTCGCATCTGAAGGAGGTTGTCGCAGGGGTATGCTCGGATTGAGGGCGTTGCCTGCGTGCTTGAGTGCACGATGCGAGGAGACTTCGTCGGGGGAGTCGTGCAAGGGCTGCAGCAGTGCGGGGTCTTGGGATTTGGAAGCACGGTAAGGGTGTTGCCTTAGCTTGTTGCAACGATGGTGATGGGTCACGCCTAGAGATCAGTGCGGAGAGGAGGAACATCGCATGGGGAGTCGTGCACGAGGGAGGCAATCGCTTGAAGAGGCGGAGGTGCCGCCGTTTGGAGAGGATCGTGGCTTCGCCTGGAGCTACCTCAGGAGATGTGAAGGAGCTATGCGACCACCCGGTCTGGAGCAATGCGGGGATCAGGTGCCCCTTGCAACTAATAAAATAGGGTTCCCAAAGGAACCCCTCATCTTGCATCGCCGCTGAAAGATGCTGGAGATGGCACTGGATATTGCTGCCAGGAGATGGGAGCGGTTGTGCCTGGAAGTAGTGCTGCCTGGACTGCGAAGAGTGCCTTGGAGAAAAGTCCGATGACTGCTCCTCCTGAGATCTTGATCTCCGCCACTTGGTGATATATGCATGCGAATTTGATGATGATAATTGACGGGCAGGAATTAGGGTTTCAATAGAAACCCTAGAACTTAGACAGAACTTGAATCAAACAATAATTATCTTTAAGAAACAATCGAATCTCAAATAAATCATGAACATAAAATCCTCGAGAAACGAACCCGCTCTGATACCATGTTAGAAAATAGGAGCGCGGAAGTTAATATCAGAAATAAAGATAAAGAAATTGGGAACACGGGATTTAACGTGGAGCCCTACTCCCTGAGGAGCGGGATGCAATCACGGGAGAACGCCTCAAAGGGCTTCTTATATAGCCCTCACTGAATCTCTACTCCCTGTGTTCATTGAACTTTCTCATTTGATACATGTGGTGAGGGGCTTCTTATATAGCCCTCACTGAATCTCTACATCTCACAACTGGTAGATGTGGGACTAAAGACTTGGATGTGGTAAATAGATCCTGGAGTGATCCATTTACCCATCTCCCACATAAGTGAAGCATAACCAAACACTCCAAACATAACATAACCCTAATCCACCATTACAATACCCCCACTCTCCTACCCAAAAGTTAACATGAGAAGTCTTCTCATCATGATATCATGCATCATCTGCACCTCCATCAAATTCGATGAGTAGATATACGAAAAATATGATTTTTTGACAAGACTACAAAGGCATCAACCTTCCTCCTCTGAAAAGTCATATAGTTTTCTAACCAACCACCTTACATCATCTCTGATCGAGGTTCCCACCAGGATGTATAAGCATGTCCCAAAAGTAAAAGATGGGTAGGGAAGGCACAAACTATTCATTAATGCGCCCAAGATTCGTCCGCATTCCTCACCTATGTACTTGTCATAACGCAAAGGCAACCTTCTCACTGTTCACCTTTAGTCCTGAGGGCATGCCATAAAACTCCACCAAAGTCGAGATACCCTTTAGCCTCAAATGCAACTCCCTCGACAAAAAAGAGGGTATCATCCATGCATTTCAAAATTAAGATAGAAACCCTTTTAGACATGTATCAAATAACAATTCCCTACGACAACCTGATACGTGACAACATCCAAGGCATCAACCACAAGGTCAAATGAGAACGAAGCCAAGGAGCACCCTTGCCAACCCCTGGTGAAAGCCTGAAAGAACCTGCCTTCTAGGTATCTATTCATTAACACTAAATAGGAACTCGTAGTCATACATCTCTTTATCTAAGCCAACCGGATATGGAAGAACCTCGTTTATTTTTTTGAGAAAAAAATAGGAAGGACCACATTTATGGAGAAACTGTCGAAGGGATATCTGAAGTTTCAAAACAACATAATCATATGCTTTGAAGAAATCGACCTTCCAAAGTAAATCTTGAATCCGACTCATTCATTATGGGCCTGTTTGGTTGCTGGGTTGGACTGGGTTGGGTTGGGCTGGGTTGGGGTGGGTGAATAGTAATCTGTGAGGAGAAAGTACCCTTGTGAATAGTAACCAGGGTTGTGCCAACCCAGTCCAACCCAGCAACCAAACAGACCCTATATGTCACCATCTCAAATGCCATGACAATGTTGTCCAACATGGTTCTGTCACGCACAAAATCCATCTGTTGATGGTTAATAAGATCTCTTGAAGTCTATTTGTCAACCTTCACTGTGACCAAGTAAATGGTATCTGATAGCTTAATGGGCATGCAATCTTGTACTCTTTGGGCACCAACCTTCTGAATCAAAATAATGAAATAAAGGCTATGTTCGCCTTGTCAAAGCCATCATTTTACACTCTAACACATCAATTATATCCATCATATATGAGTCCACAACCTCCCAAAATTCCTTAAAGAAAAGCACCGGAAAGCCATCCAACTCAGGAACTCGTTCACATTTAGCTTAACGTTGGGAAAAATGAGCAACTAGTTTATTCCACGGAACTCTAGGCTCTCTTATATAGAGGAGAGACCTATGGGTAAGTAAATTGCATATAACAAGCAAAAGAAATGAAGAATAGACCTGACCACCACAATATGTTTCTTACTTTTCCAAGAAACAATTGAATCTCCAACAAATATGGCAAAGCCTGATGTGGACTTCTTATCCTTCGGGCACCCTGCATAGTTTGCATCTACGCATGCTGAGGTAGTAATAGCTTCTCCTTTCCTGAATAGCAACCCTACACCAGAAGATGATTTAAGGTACCTTAATATCATATGTATAGCGTCCGTGTGTACCTGGCGAGATTGCTCCATGAACTGACTAACCCGACTGACTGCAAAAGAAATGTCGGATTTAATAATGGTTACATGGAAAAGCTTTTCCACCAGCTCTCTATATCTCTTCTTGTCTAACTCATATGTATCATCATCATACTATCTCATGCTTGGATCCATAGGGGTAGTAGTAGGTCGACATCCAAGCATGCATGTCTCACGTAGCATGTTAGTGACATACTTTCATTGGGTCATCAGAAGACCCTGTTGATTCCTGGCAAACTCCAACTCCAGAAAATATCTTAGGGTCCAAGATCCTTGATAACAAATTGAATGCCTATAAATTCTTTCACCATTTTTATCTCTTGACTATCATCTCATGTAACCAGTATGTCATCAACATATATCATAATAGCAACTGAACCTCTGGAGGTTTTCTGTATAAAGAGAGAACGACCTACATTCGACTTTTTAATCCCCAGATTTTCAATCAAATCTGAAAGCTTCTGAAACCAAGCTCTTGTGCTATTTTTAAGGTCATATATTGGCTTATGAAGTCTACACACCTGCTGACACTCCCCTCAGCAGCAAACCCCGGAGGTTGCTGTATGTAGACTTCTTCCTGAAGATCACCATACAAAAAAATATTTTTAACATCAAGCTGGAACAAAGTCCAATCACGTACCACTGCAACGGATAGGAGAACCTGTAGGGTAGAGTACCAGCAACAGGAGAGAAGGTGTCTAGATAACCAACTCCATATGTCTGGGTAAAACCGCGAGCGACCAGTCTGGCTCTGTACCTATCAAGGCTCCCATCTGCATGATACTTCACAGTAAAGACCCACTTGCAACTCACAACAGACGACCCACTAGGCACAGGTACCAGGGTTCATGTACCACGTGACTGTAAAGCAACCATCTCCTCGTCCATGACTGTGTGCCATTGATTATCCTTCAAGGCCTCCTGATAATTCCGTGGGATGTCCACCGTAGATAGAGCAACAACAAGTCGCCGGAACTCTCCTATAAGATGATCGAATGACACCTGAGAAGCAATAGGATATGAAGCACAAGAATGCCTCTGCTTACGAATAGCAATAAGCACATCAATATTGCTGGTACTTGTGTCACCAACAGTCTCCCCGTACGACATCCTCCTGCAATAAATCCTGCTGAGATACATCTCCAGATCCATCGTTAGAGACATTGTATTCAGGACATATCTCAAGCGTGCTAAATAATGTGGTATGAACATGAGTAAGAGTCGGTCGTCGACTGTAATGAAGGGGTAATGGTAGAACAGGGATAATGGGTAGTAGGGTAGGGGATGATGGTGACGATGACATACGAGACAAGGATGATGAGTGTGGTGGTGAAGGTGGTGGTGATGATAGAGGCGGCGGTGGGATGTATTTTTCATTATCGGAGTCTGAAGGAGTCAATCGATCACCTGCCGGAGAAAAATACATTACTGACTTAAAAAAGGAGACATATGCATTGATATAGTACTTCCTGTACACGGAATCATAACATCTATATCCCTTCCGATTCCTAGAATATCCCACAAACACACATTTGAAAGCTCGAGGAGAGAGCTTGTCAACTCTAGGAGAAAAGTTGTGGACAAAGGCAATTGATCCAAAAATGCGATGACCGAGAGAATAACTCCCTCTCTGGGAATATGATTGAGAAGGGAACTTTTTCTCCCAAGACAGACGACGGCATGCGATTAATAAGATAACATGATGTAAGGATTGCATGATGCATCCTCCCAGAACGAGTGAGGAGCATGACACAAGATAAGAAGGGTACAAGCAACATCAAGAATATGGTGATATTTTCTTGCAGCGACACCATTTTGTTGGGATGTGTAAGCACATGTTCTTTGATGAGTTATACCATGTGAGGAGAAGAACTGAGTAAGAACATGAGTACAAAATTCTAAAGCATTATTAGTCCTCACAATCTTGACATTGGTAGAAAAAACATTCCGAACTTCATTGATAGATGTTTGAATTAAGTTTCCAGCTTCAGACTTATTTTTCATCAAAAACACCCATGACAAACAAGAAAAATCATCAACAACAACTAAATAAAAATAGTATCCCTGATGATCGGGAGCCCAACTCGGACCCCAACTGTCAACATGGAACAACTCAAAAGGGGAGGTACTACTCTGACTCTAACGACTGGGAAAGACAGACAGATGATGCTTTCCCAACTAACATGCCTCACAATTAAAGGACGTTCGAGACTAGATCTGAGGAAGAACATGATGCAACTTCTGGAGGGGAAGATGACCAAAACACAAATGTTAGGTAAATGGAGAAGCAGAGCTAGAGGATTGAGATGATAATCCAGCACATGGAGTTTGAACCAGTCTGTAGAGGCCTCTCTGCTCACGGCCACAACCAATTACCCTGCTAGTTAGAATGTCCTGAAATGCAAGAGATGATGGGTCAAATATAGCACGGTGGTTCAAATCTTTAGTAATCTGACTGATAGACAATAAATTCATAGAAAATATGAGGCATGCAACACATTCTGCATACGCATGGATGGCGTCAAACTATTCTCCCCATGTACTGTGATTGAGGAATGAGTCCCATCGGCTATGACGACAGTTTGTCTTCAAGGAATCTGCCTATATGCAGTAAGTACATCTCTATAGCCAAACAAGTGATGTGTTGCCTCGGAATCCATAATCCACTCTGTAAAACCGGGGCCATGATAAGAAGTAAGCGCAAAAATGCTACCTGAGGTACTGGCTCTAGCAGAGGCCGTCACATCGAGAATAGATGAGTCACCGGAATTGGCAGGAGGCATAAGATCCCCCAGACGAGAAACAAGATCATTATATCTCTGCTCGGAGGAAGACGAAGGTATTGGAGAGGTATCTTGTTCCGCAACACGTGAGGATGCTGGAAAACCATGCTTGGAGTAGCATGTATCCTCTGTATGACCAGAGTGATGGCAATAGGTGCAAGGTGGATGAACACGACCTCCTCTACCATGTGGTCCACGACCACAAAACTGAGAGGCACCCCCCTTCCATGGGAGGTTGCCATAGCAAATGAATTTGGCATTGGAGCAGGGCATGAAACATTGATCCGGCTCAATCTGCAAAAGGTTTCCTCCATGGGAGGAATAGTAGTGTATGCCAAGATCTGTGAATATGTTGCCTTGTATTGTGAATCTAGTGATGCAAAGAAAACACCAACCATTGTAGCATTCGGATATGTCTTCTTTTGTTCAGGATTCGATGTGAGAGGCATAAAACTGTGGAGCCTTTCAAACATCCCTCGTAGGGTCGTGTAATGTGCATGAAGGGATTGTCCGTTTTACTTTAAGGTAAAAATATCATGATGCAGTTTTAGAATCTTGTCTCATTCTTTGTCTTTGAATAGGTTGCGGTAAGAATATTCCACATTGCCTTTGCAGTGGGGTTGATGCAGAACATCATTTAATGCACCAGATAGCCAGACTTGAGCACAAGCATCGTCCGCCTCCCATGAGGTATCTGTCCCTGTCTTCTCCACCAGCTCATCTTCGATAAGAATGTGCTTCTTACCCATAGACTTCATAAGGCTCATGAACTGCATGGCCCATAACTCGTAATTTGACCCATCCATCTTGACTATCGGCATTGGACCACGGAAGGCGTCTGTGGTGGGGATATCAACTTTTCTTTCTAACATGTTGCTGGCTAGAGAAGACAAGGGTTGTAGACTAGAAAACTTTTTTCTACACATGCATAAGGGGATTTGGTTGCATGTGTAGACTCAAGCAACCAATCCCATCAACTAAGAGTAAGAGGCGGCAGTAGAGAGAGAGGTGCAGCGGCAACACACCCGAAGGAGAGGTGCGGCAACGACGCACCCAATTGGATGGAGGTGTGGTGGCGCACCCTAGGGAGAGAGGTGTGGCGGCACACCCACGGGAGAGATGCGACGGCAACTCACTCGATGGAGGGAGGTGTGGCGGTGCACCCTAGAGAGAGGGGGGCAGCGACGCACCCAAGAGAGAGGGGACGGCGACGCAGTGGAGCCGAGAAAAATAGAGAGAGGGTGGCGTGGTGGGGTTGGGTTTTCTAGGTATGAGAGCTCCGATTTAGGACCGTCACTCTAATACCATGTTGGGAAAAATAAGCAACTTGTTTATTCTAAGGAACCCAAGGGTCTCTTATATAGAGGAGAGATCTATGGGTAAATTACATATAACAGACAAAAGAAATGAAGAATTGAAAATAAGCATAAAACATAAATATATATATCTCTACATTCCGTGATAGCATCCTTGACTATCTTACACTACAAAGACATGCACCATCCTACATGCCTGATTTGAACTTGACCTAGCAGCTCCCCCCACCTAACATGGGCCTCTCTCCCTATGATTATATGCATGAAACAATTTGCCACTACCTTGTCAATCAATATACTCCCCGAGATGGTGGCCCTACTAACCTCAATCAAGTGGATGTAATTCCTCTTCTACCTAATGACGTGTTTATGCCTCCCTCTTTAAACCAAGTCTGTTTGGAGTAATGTCTCAACTCAACCCATGCTTTCTATCCTCCTTCGATGCTATTGCAACCTTCTCTCCCATGTTTCTCCTCAGTAAGAGTTACAATGTCCTCTGTAAGATCCAATCTGTCCAGCCACTTCATTTACCCCAATCTTTCTTTAAATATCTGCACTCTTGTGTGCTTCATTTACTCTTACATCACCTTTTATGTATGTTGCTAGCTTGGAGACCACTCGGGCAATGACAGTCCCGTTAACGTTCCAAGTTGACCAAAAATCTATGGATACATCCCTAGAGTCATCTTCTAACATCCAAGCATCGTTGTGATAGTATCAACTAGACCGAATATTCGGTTCAAATATGCAGTACGGGGGTTACCGATTGAATACTCTCTATTCGGTCTGTTGGGAAAAAGATCAAAATCTATATTCCAAAAAACCCTAGCGCTCTTATATAGAGGAAACGCCCATGTGCAAACTACATAAGATGGAAGAAAATAATATAAAGTGTGAAAACAATACAACAACAACAACAAAGCCTTTTCCCACAATTAAGTAGGGTCGGCTACATGGATTCTTCGCCTCCATTCAGATCTATCTTGGGTCAATCTCGGACTTATATCCAAAAAGCTAAGATCATGCTCAGCATGGATGTACACTTTTGAAAGGATCCTCTAAGTAAGGCCTTGGTGAAAATGTATGTAGTTTCAGTTTGTTCCGCTGAGCTTACATGGGAAGTAGAAATAAAGCATTCCTGGATCATATCCCGTGTATAGAGGCTATGTACTTCAATATGTTTAGTTCTCTCATAAAAGGCATGATTATTCACAATGAATAAGTCTGCTTGATTATCACATTATAATTGCATAGGAAGTGGCACATCAATATATAAGTCAGCTAAAACAGTTCAGACTCGCATCATCTATGTGCTCTCTAGTGCCATAGCTCTATATTCTGATTCAACACTAGACTTAACAACCACAATATGTTTCTTGCTCTTCCAGGATACTAAAGAGCCGCCAACAAATACAGCAAAGCCTGAGGTAGACTTCCTATCCTCAAGACATCATGCATAGTCTGCATCTGCGCAAGCTGTAATAATGAGAGATGTCCCTTTTTTGAATAACAATCATACATCTAAGATTGACTTCAGGTACCTCAAGATCTTATGGACTGCATCCATATGTACTTGTCTGGGTTGCTTCATAAATTGACTGACCCGACTAACAACAAATGAGATGTATGTCCTAGTGATGATAACATAAAGTAGCTTTCCCACAAATTCTTTGTATCTTCTCATGTCCACCTCTTCTATATCATCATCATATAGCCATATACCCTGGCGGCAAGCTAGGAGTTGAAGAAGGAGAGCGATCTTGGAAAGAACCAAGGCTTCACATGTCAGCTAGGACGATTGGGCCACGCACTCTCCGGGCTTATTGATTATGATCCCGAAGTCATCCTCAGATTCCACTCCTACCACCCTTCCTGCTCATGCCGACCCGACATATCATGCTCATATCCATAGGAGTAGCAGCAGGTCAGTGCCCAATCATGTCTATCTCAACTATCATCTCTGTAACATATTTTCTTTGGGTCATCACAAGGTTCTGCCGATTTCTGGCAAACTCTAACCTCCGAAAATATTGTAGGGTGTTAAGATCCTTGGTAACAAACTATTGACTAAGAAATTCTTTCACATGTTTGTTCTCCTGCACATCATCTCTTGTAACAAGGATATCATCAACATAAACCATAATAGAGATCATACCTCTGTGGATCCTCTAAACAAAAAACGAATGATCTGCATTTGATATCTTAAATCTATGTTTATCAATCGGGTCTGAGAGCTTTTGAAACTAGTGCCCTTGGACTCTACTTAAGGTCATAGATGATCTTGTGAAGTCTACAAACCTACTGACACTCCCCCTTAACAGCAAACCCCGAAGGTTGTTGCATGTAGATTTCTTCCTGGAGATCGCCATACAGAAATGCATTTTTGACATCAAGCTAAAATAAAGGACAATCACGTACCATTGCTACAGCAAGGAGAACTCGAAGTGTGCAGTGGCGAGAAACTGGGGAGAAGAGGTCCAGATAGTCTACCCCATATGTTTAAGTCAACCCACATGCAACTAATCTGACCTTATAACGATCAGTACTTCTATCGACATGGTGTTTGACAGTGAACGCCCACTTGCAACTGACAATAGACGCTCCAGTAGGAGCAGGAATCAAGCTCCAGGTGTCACATGACTGTAGTGCGGCCATCTCCTCTTCCATAGAAAGATGCCACCTATTATCTCTCAAGGCCCCATGCTAAGTTCGTGGAATCTCCATTGCAGATAGATCGACTGCAAACTTATTGAAATCCCCTGTCATGCGATCAAAAGAAACATGAGAAGCGAGAGGATGCGATGCATACATACACCTCTGCTTCCGAAGTGCAATAGGTACATCCAAGTCATTGAGAATCTCCTCAATCTGTATGCCAGCCTCCTACAAAGATTCATGCTCAAATACATCTCCAGATCCATCAGTAGAAAAACAATGCATTCATAACAAACCTGAGGCATGCTAGATAA
Source organism: Ottelia alismoides (assembly GCA_037367405.1). NCBI lineage: Eukaryota > Viridiplantae > Streptophyta > Magnoliopsida > Alismatales > Hydrocharitaceae > Ottelia > Ottelia alismoides. The sequence goes on along the minus strand of JAZKJV010003964.1, from coordinate 282,127 downwards.
CGGGCGAGGGCCATGAGCAGAAGCCAACCGACGAGTATAGAAGCATGGCAAGGGTGGAACAATGGAAGTGGGAGGTGGTGGTACATGAGGAAGTAGTGGAGGTAGAGCAACATGCGCAACTGGAGGTGGTGATGGGCTTGTATGAAGAGGTGGCATGTAGACATCATCATCTGAATCAGATGAAGTCAATCTATCTCCTATAGGGGGGAAATACACCACCGACTCAAAAAATGAGACATTAACACTAACATAATATTTCCTGCACAATGGATCATAGCATCTATATTTTGTGTGTCATTGAGTACCCAACAAAAACACATTTGGCAGCTCTAGGAGAGAACTTGCCAAGACCAGGAGACAATTAATGTACAAAGGCAACCGAGCCAAAAACACGAGTGAGTGAGACAAATCCTTCTCAGGAAAAGCAAGTGAGAAAGGAATTTTCTCACTCAGTTTAGGCGAGGGCATGCGATTCACAAGATAACAGGCAGTAAGAACCACATCACCCTAAAATGAAGTAGAGCACGAAACTGAATGATAAGGGCTCGAGTAACTATGCAACATCATTTTATTGAGACATGTAGGTACATGAAGTTTGATGAACAATACCACGAGATAAGAACTGTGAGAGTGCAAAAGTACAAATTCCAATGCATTGCCAGTTCATACAAATTTGACTGTACAAAGAAAGATATTCTTTACTTCATTAATAAAAGATTTTATCACATTTACATCCTCAGATTTATTTTTAATAAGAAAACAAATAATAAATGAGAGAAATCATCTACAACCACTAGATAAATATGTGTCTCTGGTGATCGGATACACAACTTGGACCCCAAATGGCTACATGAATCAATTCAAAAAGAGAGCTACTGCCCTAACCCTAACAACTAGGAAAGCAGACCGATGATGCTTTCCTAATTGACATGCCTCGCACTGGAAGGATGAGCGAGGTGAGATCTGAGGAAAACGTGACACATCTTCTGAATAAGAAGGTGACCAAAGCGCATGTGCCACATAAATGAAGAGACTGATCTTGTAGGATGAGAAGATAGACCAATATATGAGAGTACGGGCTAGTCGATAGAAGCCACCTTGCTCACGACCACATCTAATCACCCTGCCCGTAAGAATGTCCTAAAAATACAAGGGAAGATGGATCAAAAATAGCACGCCAATGTAAATCCTTCGTAATCCTGACTAATAGACAATAAATTCATAGAAAAATCAGGAGCATGCAACACATTCTGTAGATACATTGAAGATGTCAAACTGATCTCATGTCCTGCAATTGGAGAATGAGTCCTATCAGCTATGATAACTGATCTGCCAGGGGGAACCTGTCTGTATTCAGCAAACTTGTTAGAAAATAGCATATCTCTGATACCATGTTAGAAAAATAAGAATGCTGAAGCGGTAATCAGAGATAAAATATAAAACATGAAGAACAAGGGATTTAACGTCGAACCCTACTCCTTAAGGAGCGAGATGAAACCACAGAGAAAGTCTCAAAGGGTTGATAATCTATTGCTTTTCTCATCTGAATACAATGGGTATGGGGGTCTATATATAGCCCCCATTGAATCTCCACATCTCCAAACTCGTAGATGTGGGACTAAACTCTGGATGGGGTAAGTAGATCCTGGAGAGATCCATTTACCCATCTCTCACATAAGAAACGCATAACCAAATACTCCAACACTTCCCCTCAAGCTGGAGCATGCAATGCTCAGCTTGGACGAATAGAAAGAAAACTCAACTCACGCTACAAGACACTACAGACAATATCAACTCAACGCGCACAATTGTCGGTTGTTGTCGAGGACGTTGCTTCTCATGTCGTGCAGATGAGGAGGACGAATGGACTAGAGTGTGAGTCAACTGAATCTCCTCATCGGAGAGCATGTGCTCTGTACCGCGTCTGTCAAAGTCACTGCAACTGAAGAATGAGTCTCTATATAGAGAACTCTGGCACGTCACAATAATGTGGACAATTGTTCCATCTCTGAAAAGGGTCGAACTGAAAAGCCGTGGAGTGTAATCCTTGTCGGGGTCCACGATCACTGAAGAATGGAGTCTGAAGAAGTCTCCTCGTCGGAGAACTGGGTCTCTCCCATCTTGCACATAGAATGGTACTCTACTCTGAAGTCCCTATGAAACCACATGAAAACCCTAGCCAACATGGCTAGGAAATGAGATCTCTACTTTGGAGTCCCTATGGAACACGTGAAAACTCTGGCTCAACAAACAAGAATGATGGGAACCACGACAAAAGATGGTAAATATGTGCACATCTGAAGAAAAAAAAGACCGCATACATGTGCGTATTTGAAACTGAAGACTCGGAAACATTTGACGTCGAGTCTGAACATCTGAACAGTAGAGTCTGGAAATCTGGCTGGTCGAGAATCTGGAGAATCTGAATATGGAACCTGACATGTGACTCTACACAATACTTCTCCTTTCTCCCATACTAGTCAGAATACATGACTTCGACTATGTTGGGAGAAGACAATAAAATGGGGGAAAACCATGAATCATATTGGCCGTTCATTTTTTTAAACGGCTCCTCTCGCTTTTTTATAAGCCGTACAACTAATTTTTTTCACAGCTTTCTCGATTTTTTATTTTTCAGTTATTTCATTTCAATTTTTTTAATAGCTAGCAAGCTTTTTTTTCAAATAAACCATTCACGTTTTTTTCGGTTTTTTCCTTTTGAAAAAATCTTGCGTACGCCTTTTTCTTGTATACGTCTCTTTTCTTTCTTTCCTTTTAGTCTGATATCACGGTCCAAGGGCCCAAAGCATCTCACGGCTCCCCCCCCCTTTTTTCCAAACACTTACTCTTTTTTTTAAAATAACTCATGGCCTACCTTTTTTACTAAGCCAGGGCTCTTTAAATAACGCCCCTTTTATTAGGGTTCCCTACGTGGGAACCTTCGACTCAAAAAACCCGTTGCCCCCAACTTGGGGCTCTTCTTCGCCGCCCTCATCGGGGCTTCTTCTTCGCCCTCATCAGGGCTTCTTCTTCGTCGCCCCCATCGGGGCTCTTCTTCGCCGCCCAGAGTTGAGGGAGGAGGGGCTACGGGAAGCTTGGACTGCAATTACGAGGGAGGAAAGGGAAGGCACTGCCAATAGGGATGTTGCTTGAGGTTGCTATCGCGTGCGGAGGGGAGACGCGGGTGTGATCGCCGCCAAGAGGGGGTTGCCACCTGCACGATATTGGGGAAAGGTGCCTGGAACTGGAGGGGTGGTGCCGGTCTGGAGGCATTGAAGATGTGTCGCCGCGATCTGGACTTCGCCTGGAGCATTGAAAGAGGAGGTGCGGCATCGCGCCGCCAGGAGGTGCGTGCGGCTTGGATCGACCTAGAGTTGCGGGCTTTGGAGACGTGCAAAGGAGGTGATGCCGAGGTCTGCAGCTTGGATCTGCTCAAGAGCCGTGCATCTGGAGTTTTAGAGTTCCCAGACAGGAACCCTAGCCGCCATAAACATAGATGTAGGGTTTCAGGTAACCCTAGAAATTGTTTGAACTTAATGATGGTGAATGATCTCGTGCAGACTTGAATACGAACACTACTAAATCTTCAATCAATAATCGAAACACAATCGAATCTCGAACAAGAATAAGAACATGAAAAACTCCGAGAATCGAACTCGCTCTGACACCATGTTAGAAAATAGCATAGCTTTGATACCAAGTTAGAAAAATAGGATTGCGGAAGCGGTAATCAGAGATAAAATATAAAACATAAAGAACAAGGGATTTAACATGGAACCCTACTCCCTAAGGAGCGAGATGAAACTACGGGAGAACGCCTCAAAGGGCTTATAATCTATTACTTTTCCCATCTGAATACAATGGGTGTATAGCCCCCACTGAATCTCCACATCTCCAAACTGGTAGATGTGGGACTAAACTCTGGATGGGGTAAATGGATCCTGGAGAGATCCATTTACCCATCTCTCACTTAAGAGACGTATAACCAAATACACCATAGATCCATTTACACGTTCAGTAGACACATTGAAGACATCAAACTGATCTCCTGTCCTGCAATTGGAGAATGAGTCACGTCAGCTACGATAATTGATCTGTCAAGGGGAACCTATCTGTATTCAGCAAACTGACTTTTGTCTCCACACATGTAATGGGAGACCCCAGAAATGATAATCCATTCTGTAATATTTGTTCTATGAACTTGTAAGAGCATAGATGCTACCTGAGGTATTGGCAGAGGCTGCAGCATCTAAATGATCTCCCGACGCAGGAAGGAAAGCATGAAAAGCAACAGGGACGTAATCTCCCGTAATCGAGCCACAAAGTCGTCAAACCTCTGATCTGATGTAGGAGTAGCAGGGGGTGGCTTAGCCTACTCAGCTACACGGGCAGATGTGGGAAAGCCATGCTTGGAGAAGCGTGTATCCTCCGAGTGTCCTAGACGGTGGCAATATGTGCATGGCTGACGAATACGACCTCCTCTGAGGTCCACGACCACGAAACTGAGAAGACCCTCCCCTACCGCGAGAGGCAATCATCACAGAAGAGGTTTGGCTAGAGACAGACGATGGGACAGTGATTCTAATGAGTCTACGGTAAGCCTCCTCTATGGGGGGAATAGTAGCATCCACAAGTATCTGTGATCGAGCAGCATCATACTTTGTATCAAGTGCTGCTAGAAATACGTCAACCATAGGGTCGTTCATGTATGCCTTCTGCTGCTCAAGGGTAGTAGCAAGAGGCATAAAACCATGGAGCTTCCCGAATATGCCGCGAAAAGACATGTATAGAGAATGAAGAGGGCGTCCATTCTGTTTGATGGTGAAAATGTCATGTCGCAGTTGCAGGATTTTCGTCTCATTCCTTGCTTGGGAATAGGTTGTCGCGAGAATGCCCACATCATCTTGGTGGTAGGTTGATGTAAAACTCCATTGACGATCTATATCGTCAATGTACTAGATAACCAAACATGTGCATAGGCATCGCCCTCCTCTCATGAGGCGTTCACCCCATTTTTCTCAGTCGGGTCCTCAGTAAGAATATGTTTCTTACCGGTAGACTGCATAAGGCTCATGAACTGCATGGCCCATAATTCATAATGTGTCTCGTCCATCTTGACAATCGACGATGGACCTCGAAAAGTGCATGTGGCGGGGATGTCAACCATCTTTTTGGCATACCGTCGGATTGAGAAAAACTAGGGTTTATAGACCAAAAACAAGATTCGTCTGCATAGACATACGGGGAAGTGGTTGCATGTGTAGATTTAAGATGCAACCAATCCCATCAACGACCTCTACTGCAAAACGTAGCCGCTACTGGAAGAAGATACGGCAATAGTAAGTAGTTAGCGGAAGCCGCGGGGAGCGACAGAGGTGGCGGATGCTGTAGGCAGCGGCGACGGGAGCCGCTTGCAACGCTCTGGGAAGATGGGACGGCGGGTGGGGGCTATGTTTTTTTCTTGGGTATGAGAGCTTCGGTATAGGATCGTCACTTTAATACCATGTTGAGAAAAAGATCAAAATCTAAATTCCAAAGAACCCTAGGACTCTCTTATATAGAGGAGAAGCCCATGGGTAAATTACATAAGATAAAAGAAAAGAATATAAACTGTGAAAATAGTACATAGTACATAGATATAATAATATCTCTAGATGGTCAATATTAGATCCAATTGAATATTCGATCTGGCTCTTTAGAACAATGTTTTAAAAACTGGATCGGACCCCAACCTGACCCAATCGGTTCGTCTAGTTTCATGTAAGTATTTTTTAATAAAAATAACAATCAATCAGGACAGACTGATGATCGAACTGATTGGATCGAGTCCGGTTGACCTGAGCTGGATGGATTTTAATGGTTCTAAATTAGCCATTGGTTGCTAAACGTTGGCAACTTGGCATAACAATATCATCAGCAAATAACATACATCAAGGTAACTCATCCTGAATGTGACTTGTCAACTCGTCTATAATTAAAGTAAAAAGAAATGGACTCAAAGTTGAACCTTAATGTAAACCAATGTTAATGTGAAAATAGTCAGTCTTCCCAGACGGGGTCCTTACACATGATAAAGCCCTATCATACATGTCCTTTATGAGGTTAATGTATAGGACATATACTTGTCTCTTCTCCAAAACTCTCCACAATATCTCTCATGGGACAGAATCATAAGCCTTCTCTAAATCAATAAAGATCATATGGAGTTTCTTCCTTTTAGCTATATAAATCTCCATTGTTCTCCTCAGCAAATGGATGGCTTCAATAGTTAAGCGACTTGGCATGAATCTGAATTGGTTTTCTTTTACGTTGGAAACTTTCCTCAGCTTTCTTTCGATCACACGTTCCCAAATTTTCATAGTGTGACTCATTAGCCTGATACCTCTGTAATTTAAACAATTTTGAATGTCTCCTTTATTCTTATAAAGAGGCACCACGATACTCCTCCGATCAATTTCCCCATCATGTTGAAAATAAATCCCAAGTATCTAAAAGAATCTGTCATCTGAATGTTGTCGTCACCAATCTTCTCATCGATTCCTTCATCATTACTTCCATCAAAAGTGCACTCCATATATTCAATCTTAGCCCTACTTATACAAAATCCTTTAGTCTCCAATGCATGTCTCCACACCTCAAGCTTCTCACTTACTCCATCTCTAGTCTCATCAATCAATACAATATCATCAGCGAATAATATACACCAAGGTATCTCATCTTGAATGTGACTTGTCAGCTCGTCCATAATCAAAGCAAAAATGAATAGACTCAAAGCTGAACCTTGATGCAGACCAATGTCGATGTCAAAATAGTCAGTCTTCCGAGAATGTATCTGTGGAATGTGAAAATGAAAGTTGTATTCCATTAACCCTAGAGCTCTCTTATATAAGAGAAAAGCTCAAAGGGTAAATTACATAAACAGGACTAGAGAAATAAACAATATAAATAAAGAGGACAAAACGTAAGAATCTTAATACTCCCCCTCAAGTTGGAGCATATATATCTATCATGCTCAGCTTGGAACAACAATGATGAAATGGATCTCTTGCAAGAGCTTTGGTAAACATGTCCGCAATCTGATCACCTGAAGCAACATAAGACGTTGAAATAAGCCCCTTTTGGATCAAATCACGAGTGTAGTGACAGTCTACTTCAATGTGCTTTGTTCTCTCATGAAATGCTGGATTATTAGTTACGAACAAGGTTGCTTGATTATCACATTTGAGATGCATAGGAAGAGGCACCTCAATAGTTAGGTCAGTCAGGACAGACTTAACCCACATCATTTTTGTAGTCCCTCGGGCCATGGCCCTATAGTCTGATTCAGCACTACATCGAGGAACAACAGTTGTCTCTTACTTTTACATGAAACCAATGAGCTACCAACTAACATAATGAAGCCTAAAGTGGACTTCCTATCCTTGGGACACCCAGCATAATTTGCATCTGCACACCCAGTAACTGTAAGAGATGTATCTCTTCTAAAAAGAAGACGTGCACCTGGAGATGACTTCAGATATCTCAAGATCATGCAAACTGCATCCATGTGTGCATGCCTGGGTTGCTCCATAAACTGGCTCACTCTCTGTTCACAGCGAATGATATATCAGGGCTGGTAATAGTAACATATAATAACTTCCTTACCAACTCTTTGTATCGTCTCTTGTCTACCTCCTCAGAGTCATCATCATAGAGCCTAGCATTAGGATCCATTGGTGTAGTAGATGGTCTACATCCTTTATGCATGTCTCAGATAGAAAATCAGTAACATACTTTCTTTGCGTCAAAACCATACCCTGCTGATTTCGTGCAAACTCCAAGCCAAGGAAGTAACGAAGTGTGCCAAGGTCCTTGGTAACAAACTGTTGTCCAAGGAAATCCTTAGTTGCTTGAATGCCCTGTTCATCGCTGCCAATGACAACAATTTCATTAACATAAACCAAAACAACTACTATACCTCTTTGATTTCTCTTAACAAAAAGAGAATGATCTGCAGTGGATCTGACAAATCCCTTCTGTTCAATCAACATTGAGAGCTTCTGAAACCAAGCCCTCGGACTCTGCTTAAGGCCATATATAGCCTTATGAAGACGACACACCATACTGGGCTCCCACTCAGCAGCAAACCCAGGTGGCTGCTGCATGTAAACTTCCTCCTGTAGATCACCATACAAGAAAGCATTCTTGACATCTAATTGGAAAAAAGTGTCATGATCCACAGCAACAACAATAAGAATCTGCGGTGTAGAGTGATGTGCAACGGGAGAAAAAAGTGTCATGATCCACCCCATAGGTTTGGGTGAACCCACGAGCAACCAATCTGGCCTTCTATCTGTCCATTGTACCATCAGCCCGATGCTTCACAGTAAACACCCACTTGCTACCAACAACAGACGCACCTGGTGGAGCACGGACAACACTCCACGTACCTTGAGACTATAAAGCTGTCATCTCCTCCTCCATGGTCAGACACCACTGACTGCTCTGCAGTGCCTCCTGATATGACCGTGGTATCTCCACGGCAGACAATCCCACAACAAACCTCTGAAAATCCTTGGAAAGATGCCCCAAGGAAACATGGTATCAGAGCAGGTTCGATTCTCGCGGACTCATTTGCATTGTTGTTCGAGATTCGGTTTTATATTCTTGGAGATTTTTGTTTATCATCTATGGTTTAAGATTCTAGGGTTTCCTGTTTGAAACCCTAAAATTCATGGGGGTGCATATTGTTCTCCAAGTTTCCAGGCTACAGCAGCCCCATCACGTTTCAGGACATGCGAGGCCTCCTCCATCGATGGGTGGTATCAGAGCCTAACCCTAGGTCTCTCTCTCTCCACCCGCCCCCCCACCCTTCTTCTTCCTCTCTTTCCGCCGTCGCCGTCACCGCCCTCTTCTCGAGCTCCTCTCCGCCGCCCTCTTCTCGGGCTCCTCTCCGCCGCCCTACTCTCGGGCCCCTCTCCGTCGGGCTCGTTCCCCGGCCCCCAGTCGCCGGCCCCCAGCCCCTCGCAGGCCCCCAGTCCTGGCCCCCAGTCCCGCCCCCTGGGATCCCGCCGCCAACCCAGGGGCTTCCGCCTCCATCTCCCGACCGTGCCCTAGCCGGCTCCCGGTCCCCGCCCTAACCGACCCCGCCACCCGCCGTCGGCCGACTTTTGTTCTATAGTCGGTACCGCGGCGCCTCCTGTCGCCTTGATCGTAGCCGTCTCTTCCTCCAGATCTATGGATTTGGGTGCGTAATGTCTACATACGCACTCGAATCCTATGCAGTTTGTGTAGACATCTGTTACTCTGTCTACAAACCCTAGTTCTTCTCCAGCGGCGATATGTCAAAATCCAAGATTGATATGCCCTCCATAGGTGCGTTCAAAGGTCTCGCGCCAATAGTAAAGATGGACGGGTCAAACTATGAGCTCTGGCCGATGCAGTTCATGAGTCTCATGAAGTCGAACGGTAAGAAGCGCATTCTTACCGAGGATGAGCCAGCAGAGAAGACAGGGATATATGCCTCGTGGGAGGCTGATGATTCGTATGCCAAGGTCTGGTTGTCAGGTACACGGTCGATGGAGATTGCTAATGATGTCCTCCATCAGCCCACTGCCAAGGCAATGTGGGATATTCTAGTTGCAACGTATTCCCAGGTGCGGAATGAAACCAAGATGTTACAGCTTCAGCATGATATATTCACGATGAAGCAAAACGGCAGACCTCTTCACTCCTTGTATACGTCACTGAGAGGGATGTTTGAGAAGTTATACAGTACCATTCCACTCACAGCGACTCCTGAGCAGCAGAAGACATTTCAGAATGCAACCATGGTGGGCGTTTTACTTGCAGCCCTAGATCCTGAGTATGAGGCCGCCCGCTCTCAGATTTTGGCGGATGCAGTTATTCCTCCAATGGAGGATGTTTACAGGAGGCTCAGTCGCATATCAGTTTCCTCCAGCTCATCTACTCCACCCCCATCGGCGATGGCAGTATCGCGTGGGAGAGGTGGTCAGTCTGGACCTCGTGGTAGGGGTGGTCGATTTCGTCAGCCGTGTTCATACTGTCACCACACATGCCACTTGGAGGATACATGCTACTCTAAGCATGGGTTCCCAGTATCGGCACGTGTAGCCGAGCATACTCTGCCCCAATCAGCATCCACTGCAGACAATCGTTTCGAGGAACTTGTGACACGTCTACATGATATTATGCCACAATCATCTGGTGATCCTTCTGGTGAACCTTCAGATGTTGCTGCTACAACATCTGCTAGTTCCTCTGCTGCTGCTAATACCTCAGGTAGTGCTACTGCATTTACATTTTCTCATGATATATCTGATTGGATTATAGATTCTGGTGCCACACATCACCTCTGCCGAAATCGCGACAGACTTGAGTCTTACAGGGATATTCCCCATGGCCGTTCAGTACAGATCGCAGATGGTACTCATTCCCCCTTGTTGGACAGGAGGAGGTCTTCCTATCTCCTTCTATGAGTCTACAGAATGTTTTACATGCTCCTCAGTTCTCCATGAATCTATTGTCTATTAGTCAGATTACGAATGATTTGCGTTGTCGTGCTATATTTGACCCCACTTCTCTTATTTTTCAGGACATACTAACGGGCAGGGTGATTGGCTGTGGCTCTGAGCATAATGGTCTGTATCGGCTGGTCCGGAATTCTTATGCTGGCGTTTCTTCTCATTCTGTCGGACATGTATCTACGTACATCTGGCATCTTCGCTTTGGTCATCTCCTGCTCCAGAAAATGCGACATGTTCTGCCTCAGATCTCTCCCAGGTCTTCCTTTCGTTGTGAAGCGTGTCAGTTGGGAAAGCATCATCGGTCTAGCTTTCCTAGTCGTCAGAGTCGGAGCAGTAGCTCCCCGTTCGAGTTGTTTCACATTGACATTTGGGGTCCAAGTCGTGTACCCGATCATCAGGGATACGAGTTCTATCTAGTTGTAGTGGATGATTTCTCTCGTGTATCTTGGGTCTTTCTTTTAAAGAATAAATCTGAAGCAGGAGATGTGATTAAAAATTTGATTAATGAAGTGCAGAATGTTTTTTCTTCTAGTGTCAAATATGTTCGTACAGATAATGATCTCGAATTCTGCACACGGTCTCTCTCTCAGTTTCTCTCATCGAAGGGCATCATTCACCAAACTACTTGTGCTTACACATCTCAGCAGAACGGTGTGACAGAACGAAAGCACCGTCACCTTCTTGACAACACTCGAACTCTCCTTATTCAGAGTTGTGCTCCTATCTCTTTCTGGGGGGATGTTGTTCTTACAGCTTGTTATCTGATTAATCGTATGCCGTCATCTGTCCTTGGTGAGAAAATTCCTCTTTCTATCATTTTTCCTGATAAGGAATTATTCTCACTAACTCCTCGTGTCTTTGGTACTGTTGCATTTCTTCATCTCCTGACTCCTGGACTTGACAAACTCTCTCCTAAGGCCCTAAATGTCGATTTCGGTCACCATTTCGGTGACCGGCCGAAACGGAATTTCGGTGGAATTTCGGTCAAATTTCGACAAAAATTTCGGTCATTTTTTGTACTAGGGGCCCCATATTTCGATCATTTCTGCCATTTCGATCGAATTTCGATTCCAACTGGATATCGATATTCGACAGAAATTCGGCTGAATTTCGCTGAAATTTGAGGCCATGCTCTCTCTTAGAGCTGTCAAGTGTGTCTTTGTCGATTACTCTCGGACTCAGAAGGGCTACCGTTGTTATGACCCCGTCAACAAGAAATACTTTGTCAATGCTGATGTCACGTTCTTTGAGTTTGTTATGTATTTTTCCCCTGCAAGTGACCGAATGGTACCATCCACTACCAACGATGATATCTATGTCGCTCCGCCTCCTAGTTGGAGTTCACCTGAGTCCACTCCAGCTCCAGTTACCACACCATCTTCACCACCACCTCCACAACCTCCTATTCCACCTTTACCAAAATTCTATACACGTCGGTCCGGTCCTGCTCAGGCTACACGTCAGCCATCCATCACGCCTCAGGTATGTTCAGATGATAGTACTACTGACGGGTCAGATATGGTACATGTGCAGGATTCTTCATTGCAGGAGGAGACTACCCCATCCAGTACAGTGGACGATGACCTTGATATTCTCATTTCTATCAGGAAGCAAAAGCGGACGTGTGCATCTTATCCCTTTGCTTCTCAGGTGTCTTTTCATCGCCTCACATGCGACTTTCAGAGATTTGTTGCAGCTTTGTCTTCCGTGGACATCCCACGGACCTATCAGGAAGCTATGAAGATTGATTGCTGGCGAACAGCTATGGAAGACGAGATGTGTGCCTTACAGTCTCGTGGCACATGGAGCTTGGTTATTGCTCCTCCTGATGCATCCATTGTTAGCTATAAATGGGTATTCACAGTGAAATACAACGCTGATGGCAGTCTAGACAGATACAAGGCACGGCTGGTCGCGCGAGGTTTCACACAAACCTATGGCGTGGACTATATGGATACATTTTCTCCGGTGGCCTTTCTACTCGTCGCATTCTCTTATCAGTTGTTGTGGTACGTGACTGGACTATATCTCAACTTGATGTCAAGAATGCCTTCTTGTATGGAGATTTGCAGGAGGAAGTCTACATGCAGCACCTACCAGGGTTCACTGCTGAGGAGGAGAAGCATATGGTGTGTAGACTTCACAAGGCAATTTATGGTCTCAAACAGAGCCCAAGGGCGTGGTTCCAGAAGCTTTCTCATCTGATTGAGCGACAGGGATTCAAAAGATCAAATGCAGACCACTCGTTGTTCATTCAGAAGTCTTCTGCAGGTACGGTTGTCATCATGGTCTTCGTTGATGATATTCAGGTTACAGGAGATGATGTTCAGGGAATTGAAAGGGCAAAAGCATTTCTAGGACGTCAGTTCGTCACAAAGGATCTTGGAACCCTAAGATACTTTCTGGGGTTGGAATTTGCCAGGAATGCACAGGGTCTGGTGATGACCCAAAGGAAGTACATTACAAACTTTTTGACTGAGACAGGCATGGTTGGATGCAAACCATCGAGTATTCCCATGGATTTAAGCATGAAGCTGTATGATGATGACACTGCTGAAGTAGACAAGAGGAGATATAGAGAAATGGTGGGTAAGCTCATTTATATTACCATAACTCGACCGATATTGCCTTTGCAGTAAGCCGGGTGAGTCAATTTATGGAGCAGCCAAGTCAAGTTCATATGGATGCCATATACATGATACCGAGGTATCTAAAGTCTTCTCCAGGTTCAGGGTTACTGTTTTGAAAAGGCACAGATTTATCTATTTCAACATGTGCAGATACCGACTATACAGGATGCCCTAAGGATCGAAAGTCGACCTCAGGATTTGTCGTCTTTGTTGGGAGCTCTCTGGTTTCTTGGAAAAGCAAGAAACAAACTGTTGTGGCAAAATCTAGTGTTGAATCTGAATATAGGGCCATGGCGCAAGCAAGCACTGAAATGATGTGGGTTCGATCTGTGCTAGAGGATTTACATGTAGTCGTACCTTTACCTATGCAGCTTCAGTGCGACAATCAGGCAGCATTGTTTATTGCCAGCAATCCAGCATTCCATGAAAGAACAAAGCATATTGAAGTTGACTGCCACTACACTAGAGACTTGATCCAGAGAGGCTTGATATCTACATCTCACGTGAGCTCAGGGGATCAGACTGCTGACGTACTCACCAAGTCGTTGCTCAGAGGACCCTTCCAGAGATGTTCTTCCAAGCTGAGCATGATAGACATCTATGCTCCACCTTGAGGGGGAGTGTAGAGATCGATATTATTATATGTTATGTACCTTTTCATGTTTTCCTATTGTTCTCTGGATTACTTTGTATTTTACCCGTAAGGTCTCTCCCTATATAAGAGAGCCTAGGGTTCCCTGGAATAATAAGTTGCTCATTTTTCCCAACAGGATGCATAGTGCATGCCTGTATCTGCCGCCGTAAAGCAATAGGTACGTCTAGATCCTCATTATCCGCAGAAGAAGTATCCTCCAAGATAGCCTGCACCTCAAGCTGCATATGCAAATCACTAGTACCATTAGAAGAACTCAAATGCTCAGAACATACCTTGGACGTGTTGGATGGTGGAGGAGGCACATGAGCACGAGGTCGACGCTGGTAAACCTGAGGGTAGAAAGTAGGTGGGGGTGGTGGTGGAGGTGGTGCTGGTGTCGGACATGGAGTAGAATGGCGTGGCAATGATGTAGTGGAGATCATACGTAGAGGCATATAGACCTCCTCTCCGTCCTCTGAAGGAATAAGCTTGCCACCTGTAGGAGAGAAATACATAGTGGACTCAAAGAAAGTAACATCTGCACTAATGTAGTACCTTCGCCGAGGAACGAAGAAACGATATCCTTTTTGGCTCTTGGAATACCAAACAAACACACATTTGGCAGCTTTTGGAGAGAGCTTGTCAAGACCAGGAGACATCTGATGAACAAAAGCCACTGAACCGAACACATAAGGCGTAAGTGAGAAAAGATCCATCTCGGAAAACGCAATCAAGAATGGGATCTTCTCCCCTAAAACCGAAGAAGGCATACGATCTATCAAATAACAGGCAGTAAGAACCGCATCCCCCCAATACGAATGAAGAGCACGGCTCTAAATCAAAAGAGTCCTGGTAACATCCAAAAGATGGTAGTGTTTTCGCTCAGCTACCCCATTCTGTTGAGAAGTACGTACACAAGATATTTGATGCACAATACTATGGGACTTAAGGAATTGGGAAAGATGATGTAGAGGTTTATGTTATGTCATGATGTACTGTTACGTATTTCCTATTTATGTCATGTACGTCTATGTAATTACCCAAGGGTTTTCTCTCTATATAAGAGACCCGAGGGCTCTATGGAATAACATAAAAGAGTATTATTTACTCTCACATGGTATCAGAGCCAAAACCCTAGTCTAGGATTTTCTCCACCCGCCGCCCCCCCTCCCCCCTACCGCCGCCGCCTCTCTCCTGCCGGGTCCCCTCGCCGTCGGGACCCCCCCTTTGCCGCCGGGCCCTCCCGCCGCCCCTCTCCAGTCGTCGGGCCCCCCTCCTGCCGCCCCTCTCCAGCCGTCGGGTCCCCTCCCGCCGCCCCTCTCCAGCCGTCGGGACCCCCCTGCCGCCGGGACCCCCCTTGCCGCCGAGGCCCACCCCCTGCCCCTCCCTCGCCGCCGGGCCCCATCCACCGCTGATGGATTCAAGTGCATAAGTCTACATATGTACTTGGATCCTAACGTGTCTTTGTAGACACCGGTTCTGTTGGCTCTCATCCCTTGGTCTTCCTCTCCGGCGATATGTCAGACTAAAAGATTGATATGCCCGCCATAGGTGCCTTCAAAGGTTCAGCACTAATAGTCAAAATGGACGGGACGAACTACGAACTCTGGGCTATGCAGTTCCTGAGTCTTATGAAGTCGTGTGGTAAGAAACATATTCTTACCGAAGAGGAGCCGGCAGAGAAGACGGGGATTTATGTCTCATGGGAGGCTGATGATGTGTATGCCAAAGTTTGGTTGTCAGGAACGCTCACGATGGAGATTGCCAACGACGTCTTCCATCAACCCACCGCCAAGGTGATGTGGGATATTCTGGCCACTACATACTCTCAGGTGCGGAACGAGACGAAGATGCTGCAGTTACAGCATGATATTTTTACCACAAAGCAAAATGGGAGGCCTCTTCACACTCTGTACACGTCTCTTCGTGGAATGTTCGAGAAGTTATATAGCACCATCCCGCTCACAGCCACACCAGAACAACAGAAGACGTTCCGCAACGCCACTATGGTAGGCGTATTACTTGCTGCTCTTGACCCAGAGTACGAGGCAGCACGCTCTCAGATCCTTGCCGATGCCACTATTCCACCGATGGAAGAAGTCTACAGGAGGCTCAGTCGTGTCCCAGGTCCATCAAATACAGCGACTCCACCTCTCTCGGCAATGGCAGTCTCCAGAGGACGAGGTAGTTCGTCTTCATTTCGTGGCAGAGGAAGTGGTGGACGTGGCCGAGGAGGTCGTGTGCGTTCTACGTGCTCATTCTGTCGTCGTACTGGTCATTCTGAGGATACATGTTATTCCAAGCATGGCTTCCCTCCTTCTGCACGTGTCGCTGATCATGTTCAGGGTCCACCAGCATCTACTCCATATCACAGGTTCGAGGAGCTAGTGGCACGGCTTCGTGATATTATGCCACAGTCATCTTCAGAGGGTGCTGACACTTCCGACGTTGCGGCTTCAGCGTCAGCTAGTACATCTGCTACTGCCAGTACCTCAGGTAGTACTTCAGTCTCCTATCATAACCATGATCTCTCAGGTTGGATTGTTGATTCTGGAGCCACCCATCATCTCTGTCGTGAAAGAGATAACCTGCAGTCCTATAGAGCTGTTCAGCCTGGTCGCTCAGTACTCATAGCTGATGGCACTCATTCCCCTATTGTCGGTCAGGGGGAGACGGTTTTGTTGCCCTCCATGCACTTACAGAATGTTCTACATGCACCAGAGTTCTCTATGAATTTATTGTCAATTAGTCAGATTACAAAAGATTTGCACTGTCGTGCTATATTTGATCCATCTTCTGTCATTTTTCAGGACATACTAACGGGCAGGGTGATTGGTTGTGGTTCTGAGCACAATGGCCTCTATCGTCTCGTACGGAACTCCTACGCTGGCGTATCACTACACTCTCAGGGTTCTGTCTCTCCATATACATGGCATCTTCGCTTTGGTCGCCTGCCGCTACAGAAAATGCGTCAACTCCTGCCTCAGATCTCTCCGAATTCGTCACTTCGTTGTGAAGCGTGTCAGTTAGGGAAGAACAATCGGTCTAGCTTCCCCAGTCGTCAGGGTCGGAGCAGTC
Organism: Ottelia alismoides; assembly: GCA_037367405.1. Classification (NCBI taxonomy): domain Eukaryota; kingdom Viridiplantae; phylum Streptophyta; class Magnoliopsida; order Alismatales; family Hydrocharitaceae; genus Ottelia; species Ottelia alismoides. Next base: position 265,259 of record JAZKJV010003964.1, on the reverse strand, counting down.
GCTCCCCATTTGAGTTATTTCATATAGTTGGGGTCCCAGTCGTGTCCCAGATCATCAGGGGCACAGGTTCTATCTAGTTGTGGTTGATGATTTCTCTCGAGTGTCTTGACTTTTCTTCTTAAAAATAAATCAGAAGCAGGAAGTGTTATTCAAAACCTTATCAATGAAGTGCAAAATGTTTTTTCATCTACTGTTAAGTATGTGCGTACTGACAATGCTTTGGAGTTTTGTACTCGTTCTCTTGCTCAATTTCTTTCCTCTAAGGGCATATCCACCAAACCACATGTGCATACACATCTCAACAAAATGGTGTTGCAGAACGGAAACATCGACACTTTCTTGATATTGCTCGCACGTTACTTATTCAGAGTTGTGCCCCCTTAGCCTTTTGGGGGGATGCTATACTTACAACATGCTATCTAGTCAACCGCATGCCTTCTACTGTTCTTGGGGAAAAGGCTCCTATCTCTGTTCTCTTTCCTGACAAGGACTTGTTTTCACTTACACCTCGTGTCTTTGGCACAGTTGCTTTTGTTCACCGGTTATCTCCAGGACTTGATAAGCTCTCTCCTAAAGCTATCAAGTGTGTTTTTTGTGGGCTATCGAGGACACAGAAAGGATATCGTTGCTATGACCCCATTCATTACAAGTACTATGTGAGTGCTGATGTTACATTTTTCGAACCAGTTATGTACTTCTCCCCTGCAGGTGACAGATTGGTCTCCTCCACACCCACGGATACTAATGTCTATGTGCCTCCACCTCCAAGCCTGGGTCAATCCGACTCCACTACACCACCACCACCACCACCTCCAATTGTACCATTCCCTAAGTTCTACACAAGAAGGTCAGGCCCTGCTCAAGCTACATGCCAACCATCCAGCACGCCTCAGGTATGTTCTGATGTTATCACTAATGATGGGTTAGATAATGCACCGGTGCAGGAGCCTTTACTACAGGAGGAGGATCCGCCAGTCACCACAGTGATAGATGATCTTGATCGGCCTATTGCTCAAAGAAAGCAGAAAAGACAATGTGCATCATATCCTCTTGCGTCTCAAGTCTCATTTCAACGTCTCAATGGTGATTTCCAGAGATTTGCAGCAGCCGTCTCGTCGGTTGAGATTCCACAGACCTATCAAGAAGCCATGAAGATTGATTGCTGGCGTCTAGCTATGGAAGAGGAGATGCGTGCCTTACAGTCTCGTGGGACTTGGTCTCTAGTTCCCATTCCTCCAGGTGCCTCTGTGGTGAGTAGCAAGTGGGTGTTTACGGTGAAATATCATGCAGATGGACGTCTCGACAGATACAAGGCCAGACTTGTTGCACGTGGATTTACCCAAACTTATGGGGTAGATTATTTGGATACTTTTTCACCAGTGGCTCGACACTCCACTCTTCGCATCCTCCTATCTGTTGTTGTGGTACGTGACTGAACCATTTTTCAGCTTGATGTCAAGAATGTGTTCTTGTATGGTGATCTACAGGAGGAAGTCTACATGCAGCAGCCACCGGGGTTTGCTGCTGAGGGGGGGACTCAGATAGTGTGCAGACTTCATAAGGCTATCTATGGCCTCAAACAGAGTCCACAGGCATGGTTCCAGAAGCTTTCCCAGCTGATTGAACGACAGGGGTTCAAGAGATCAAATGCAGACCATTCACTGTTCATCCAGAAGACTCCTAGAGGTACGGTTGTTGTCATGATATATGTTGATGGCATTTTGGTTACAGGAGATGATGCTCAGGGAATTGATATAACCAAATCCCTGTTGGGAAGTCAGTTTATTACAAAGGATCTAGGCACGATACGATATTTTCTGGGGATAGAGTTTGCGAGAAATGCACAAGGAATGGTAATAACTCAAAAGAAAATATGTCACAGACTTGCTAGTTGAAACATGAATGACTGGATGCAGACCGTCGAGCACGCCTATGGACCCAAGCATGAAGCTGTATGACAATGATACCGAAGAGGTGGACAAAAGAAGATACAGAGAGATGGTGGGTAAGCTCCTATACATTACCATAACTCGACCGGATATTGCCTTTGCAGTAAACCGGGTGAGTCAATTTATGGAGCAGCCTAGGCAAGTTCATATGGATGCCTTGTATATGATATTGAGATATCTGAAGTCTTCCCCAGGCACAGGGTTGCTATTTAGAAAAGATACAGATCTGTATTTCAGCTTGTGCAGATGCAGACTATGCAGGATGTCCAAAGGATCGTAAATCTACTTCTGGATTTGCTATCTTCATAGGAAGCTCTTTGGTTTCTTGGAAAAGCAAGAAACAGACTGTTGTGGCGAGATCCAGTGCTGAATCCGAATACAGAGTCATGGCACAAGCAAGCGCAGAGATGATGTGGGTTAGAGCAGTCTTAGAAGATTTGAATGTAAATGTCTCCTTGCCCATGAATCTTCAATGTGACAATCAGGCAGCATTGTTTATTGCCAATAATCCAGCTTTTCATGAAAGAACAAAGCACATCGAGGTAGATTGTCACTATACTAGAGACATGATCCAGAAGGGCTTCATTTCCACTTCTCATGTCAGTTCAGAGGACCAGACTGCTGATATATTTACCAAGCCATTGCTCAGAGGACCTTTCCAGAGATGTTCTTCCAAGCTGAGCATGATTGATATCTATGCTCCATCTTGAGGGGGAGTGTAGAGGTTTATGTTATGTCATGATGTACTGTTACGTATTTCCTATTTATGTCATGTACGTCTATGTAATTACCCAAGGGTTTTCTCTCTATATAAGAGACCCGAGGGCTCTATGGAATAACATAGAAGAGTATTATTTACTCTCACAGATGAGAACTGCAAAATTCCTAATGCATTATCAGTACGTATAAACTTGACTTCTGTAGAAAAAAATGTTCTTTATTTCAAAAATAAATGACTGAATAACAGGACTAGCATCAGACTTATTTCTAAGAAGAAAGACCCAAGATAATCTTAAAAAACTCATTAACAACAACCAGATAAATCTATGTCCCTGATGATCTGGAACACGACTGGGACCCCAAATGTCAAAATGAATTAACTCAAATAGACCATGACTACTCCTATCCTGACGACTTTGAAAAGTAGACCGATGATGCTTCACAAGCTGACAGGCCTCGCACTGAAAGGTAGAGCGAGGAGAAATCTGTGGAAGAACGTGACATAGCTTTTGCAGAAGAAGATTACCAAATCGAAGATGCCATATGAAAGGAGAAACAGATCCAGCATGAAGAGAAGAGACACCAGCATAAGGAGATAGCACCAATCTATAGAGATCTTGCTCACGGCCAGTTCCAATCACCCTGCCCGTGAAAATATCCTGAAACACAAGAGCAAATGGATCAAATATGGCACAACAGTGTAAATCCTTAGTAATTTGACTAATTGATAGTAAATTCATAGAAAACTCAGGAGCGTAGAGAATATTTTGAAGTTGCATTGAGGGAGTCAACTGCACCTCCCTCTGACCGGTAATGGGAGAGTGTGTCCCATCTGCTATCACTACAGATCGTCCCGTCTGAGATGGACGGAAATTACTCGATTGACTTCTGTCACCACAGAGATGATGAGATGCTCCTGAATCCATGATCCATTCTGACAAGTATGTCCGGTAACAACTAGTAAAAGCATATGTTGTACCTGATGTCGATGTTGATGCTGAGGTAACTACCTCTAAAGATCCTGAGGGAGAGCTTGTGGATCCAGAAGTAGGCATAATCTCTCTGAGCCGCACCACAACTTCATCAAACCTTTGATCAGAGAATATGAAGGACCCCTGCATGTTGAGTCTGCTCTGCAACACGAGCTGAAGCTGGGAACCCATGCTTGGAATAGCATGTTTCTTCAGAGTGACCTGGTCTGTGACAGTAAGTACAAGGCTACCGAGGGGGGCGACTACCCCCTTCCCTGCCACGGCCACCTCGTCCTCGATATGGAGTAGCCCCCCTACCACGGGATGCTGCCATGGTTGAGGACGTCTGAGACAGTTGGTTACCACCAGGAGATATGGAGAGCCTACTCAGCCTGTAATATGCCTCATCCATAGGAGGTATGGTGGCATCGCAAGAATATGTGCTCTTGCTGCATCATACTCCTGATCAAGTGTCGCTAGAAAAACTCCCGTCATCACTGAATCCCTATAAGCCTTGAGTTGCTCTGGTGTGGCAGTCAAGGGAATGTAACCATGTAGCTTCTCAAAAATACCCCTTAGATAAGTGTAAAGGGTATGAAGAGGACAGCCATTCTGCTTCGAAGTGAAGATGTCGTGCTGAAGTTGCAGAATTTTCGACTCGTTCTTTGCCGGAGAATATGTAACGGCGAGAATGTCCTACATAGCCTTTGTCGTGGGCTGACTCGAAATGACATAGGCTATCTCCGAGGATACCGTGTCAGATAGCCATACGCTTGCATATGCATCATCTGCCTCCCATGAGGCATTAACCACAGTCTTGTCAACAGATTCCTCTTGTGTGAGGATATGCTTCTTGCCATTACATGCATCAGGCTCATGAACTGCATGGCCCAAGTTCATAGTTTGTTCCATCCATCTTCACAACGAGTGTTGAACTTTTGAAGGCACCCAGAGATGGAACATCTGCTTTGTTGTCTGATATGATGACAACAATCTCTAAATATTGGGGTTACAAACTAGACGAGTAATGTCTACACGGACATATATGAAGATGGTTGTGGTGTAGACTCATACCACAACCCTTCCATTCTTCAAGAGCTACTTGTGGTCCGTCGCACTGCAAGTGTCACACAGGGCCGCGTGGGGGAAAGATGCGCGAGATCAGGGTTGTGCGCGTGAAGTGGAGACACGGAGAAGCAGGGTCGCGCGCGTGAGACGCGAGCGCGAGGCTGCGCACCACGCACGTGAGGCACAGGCGGCGCACCACTAGGGGCAGCACACGACAGGAGGCAGCGCCCGGCTAGGAGCGGCGCAAGGCTGACGGTGGTGCGCACAAGGATGCAAAAAATGGTCTAAACGGTCGTTTAAACGGTTGTTTAAACGCATGCAGTGCTCGACCGCATCGTTTAATGAAAAACGATCCATAAACGGCCACGTCTTAACGGCCGTTTAAACGGCCTTAAACGGCCTTTTAAACAATCTTAAACGGCCTTTTAAACGCATTGATCTACTTTCTTCAAAGGATCACCATTATCCATGACTTTTATGTTGTCTATTTCGACATTTGACTATGAATTCTTGTTGTTTATGTTATCTATTTTGAAATTTGAATGAAACATTCCTTGAATTTGATAATATTTGATCTATATTGTGAATCTATGATTATATTTCTTATTTATTTATAATTTTTTTATTAATTATATAAATGTAATAATTTTTTATTAATTAAAAATGCAAAACCGCATAACCCATTTAATTTCCGTTTAAACTCCCGCATACCGTTTAATCAGTATTCAGTGACCCTACCGACTGAATACCGCATATCGCTTTTTGCAACCTTGGGCGTGCATGGGGTTTTGGTGGGGTTAGGCTTTAGGACACAGGCTCCGGTCTAGGACCATCGCTCTGATATCATGTGGAATGTGAAAATGAAAGTTGTATTCCATCTAACCCTAAAGCTCTCTTATATAGAAGAAAAGCTCAAAGGGTAAATTACATAAACAGGACTAGAGAAATAAACAATATAAATAAAGACGACAAAATGTAAGAATCTTAACAGTATCCATAAACAAGATGAAGCCATATCATACATATTTTTGAGGTTAATATATAGGACATGTACTTGTCTCTTCTTCAAAACTCTCCACAATATCTCCCGTGGGACAGAATCATAAACCTTCTCCAAATCAATAAAAATTATATAGAGATTCTTCCTTTTAATTTTATAAATCTCCATTATTCTCTTCAACAAGTGCATGGCTTCAATAGTTAAGTGGCCCGATATGAATAAGAATTGATTTTCTTTTACTTTGGAAACTTGCCTAAACCTTCTTTCAAATATATATTCCCAAATTTCCATAGTGTGACTCATCAACTTGATACATCTGTAATTTGAACAACTTTGAATGTCTCATTTGTTCTTATAAAGAGGCATCATGATGATTCTCCTCCAATCTTTAAGCATTCTCTTGCTTCGTCAAATAACATTGAATAAATTTATAAGCCAAGTCAAACCACGCTCACCTAAAACTCTCTGAACTTCTATAGGAATGTCAACATGTCTTACACCTTTTCTAAGCATCATAACCTTCAAAGCCTCAAAACTGGGGGTGGAGGTGCGGGGAAATGAACCATGTAGTCCTCAAAATTAAGGATGGAGGTACGGGGAAACTGAGGGAACATATCAGCCTCAATAAATTCCTCATACGCCGACCCCAAAGTCCATGAAAAGAACTATACGAGATTGAGGGTATCACCACAAATGTTAAATCTTTATGTATGTAACTAGTTAATTATAACTTTTATCGTGATTTATTGTTGATAGACGACCATATACGTATAAATATATAAGATTTAGACATAATTTAGATTTAAAATAATTAAAAAATACATAAATAAGTAATTTTGAATAGTCATCCTAATACCGATTATTCTTTATTCGATAACACCTCCGATTAAACATCGAAAACCGACTTTCGCAACACTGCAACCAAGACATCTTAAACGTGAAAATGAGGAGGGATGTAGTCCCTATCCCGATTTCCAAACCAATTACATGAAAAGGCTACCACTATAGACAAGTGGGACTACTAAAAGAAGGAAATGATCAAGTCACAACCTGGAGGTTGACCGTGGAGTTTCTCTATGCCTATATGCAAGCAGAAGCATCCACCACCTCTAGCTATAGCTCGCCAAAAACTCCGCCAGAAATCCAACGACCTGGGATCATGGCCACCACTCCGGTCACTATGGTCACCTAAGAATCGAGTGACATTGAAATCACCCCAACTAGCCACAGGTAAAGCGGAAACCTTTATCTAACCACCCTTAAGTCCTCCAAGAACTCGCACCTTGAAACAACATCTGATGAGCAATGACCCATAATCATTGTGACAGTAATTAAAGTCAATAGTCTCCCTTTTAAACACCATAATCAGTATCCTCCCAGCAGACAACTCATCCTCGAGCTGTAAAAGGTCCTCATTCCAACCAAGAAAGATGCTCATGATTCTCCCAAATAGAGTTTCCCACAATGAGTTCCGACAATCCCATGTAAGCTCCTTCATGCAAAACTATCATAATAAATCAGCTTACTCTCCTACAAAAATGCAACATCTGCAATCCACTACGTATACTTGCCATTTTTTTTGGCCGCATAGAACCTATACATTCTAAGTAACCACCTTCATTGATGGATCTTGCTGAAAAACCCTTTGTGTACAACCCAATACTAACAGTGACTTCATGGAATTAGCATATTGCACTTGTATCACTCGCCCAAGGCATGTCCCCCTTTCGCATGCATTGATCTCTTCACAATCCCTAATCCATAGTACCCATCCATCATGAACACATCCACAAGCAGCCAAGGGCTTCAATCCCAGGTGATCATTCCCACCCACTTGTCTCCTCCTCCTCGAGAATACCGCCATCTCCTTCCCAAACATGCTCGAAACCTTCCCCTTCTTTACTGAGTAATGTGAGTACACTCCCTTATCTGAACTGATATAGCCAACTTCGCCACTTTTCTTACCGACATCAATGGTGTTGCTGACACCTAATTTTCAGTACCTTTCAACGTAACCTTTGAAACATGATCCACCATCATTGCACCGCCACCCAACACCCACCTCCATTAGGAGCACCATCGAAGATGTTTTTCCTAATCCCCTCGACCTCTATTGTGATCAAAAATCCATATCTACCACCACATAGCACATGCCACATGTACACTAAAAAGGAGAAGAGTAAGTAGTTGATCACCTCCATCCCGATCTCATAAGAGCTACCTGGAGAGAGACTGTAACTGAGGGCCTCCTTCACCAGATCCAAAGGCTCCAAAGCGGTCCAAATGGAGATGAGCTCACGACACTAAAGAGGGAGGCATGAAACTTTGACCAAGCAACATCGATGAGGAACCACCAACGCATCATGCAGTAACAGATGTCAAGACCACCTCTTGTTCCAAGTTGCAACCTTCTACCACGAAAACAACCACAATACCTGCTCCCCACGAGGCACGCAGACCAAGCAATAGTCCATATAAATGACATCCATATTGAAAGATGGATAAAAAGACTCTCCTATTGATGACATTACGTGTCATAAGGAGTCATTCGGAAGAGAAACCTCTCCAACCAACCATCCACTAAGCATGGCTAATCAAAGAGGTTGTTGTCCTTACCCTCTACGAGGGTCAAAGTCCGAACCTCGAGCTTCACACATATCACACTCCAATGACTTGTTTCACCACAACAAAAACACACAACCACGCCAGAGCAAGTGGATGAAAGGTCCTAAGCACCACATCGAAAGCAACGGATAGGATTCTAGACAGTTGAAAGAGAGCTCCCAATTGCCACCTCCAGTCCTGCCATACCAAAAGAACCCCTCTACTTCACCTTCGATTTCTAACCATCACCAACTTTCCTCCCTCTTGCCTTGTTCATTGGTAGGGCCTCACTTTCCCGACGCACCCTCTCCTTCCCCTTCATAGTGCACCTACCGCAAGCAACTCCACACCCACCATCGTCTGGCTATGCTTGTCTTAATGTTATTAATTTTATCATTGACTGGTTGTACTTGCCTTAACTTTTTAATTTTATCATTTGTTAATCAATATTCATTTGTAATTACTAAAATGCCCAAATTGACCAAAATTAGATGATGTTCGCTATCATGCTAAACACTGTGAGAAATTTTATAAAAAAATCACCAAAAAATGTATTTTTTAAGTTTAGATCGCTTGATGATTTGAATCAAATAACAAATTACATAAATATTGATGGGAGATGGGCAAGAAGCTGCACCGCCAATCCCTTTTTGATGGCAAACTCAATTCTACGAAACACAACATCCATAGACCTAGGAATCAATGCATAATTTTTTGTACCCTCCTGAGGAACTCTACCGCTTCAGTTGCCAACCCAAAGGTATGAAAACCAAAAGAGAAGAATACATGTTGATTGTCAAAACAAACATTCTCATGCTTAGCAACTTTAGCTGAGGCAGCTTTCTGTGCATAGTATCCCGCAATAAAATCACTCCTTATCGGACCCACCAATGAAAAAACTCCAGTCCAATCAACACATGCATGTTTCCCTCCAGCCCATCCAAATATTAAAACATTTGTTGGTCTGAGTGACGATCTTCCATATTGCGGATCAGTCAGAAAATTCACAGGTGCTTCTTTCTTTGAGGCAACCCCAGCATGTCTGAGTACAACATAAAGACATCCCTGACAAAATCATGTCTATATTTAAAACCTGGGAGTTCACAACAATGAACTGCATGCTCTCCAAAAGTGTCTAGGCAGGATTTGTGGCATAGTGGACAAGTCTCATCAGCTGGGAATAGAGGAATCATAAAGCGATACTTGAAAATAGTACGATATTCAATGAGTGACATATGCATTGCATTCCAAGACCCTCAATAGGAATGGCAAGAAGGAAATCTTGAGCATGGTCAGCTTGTAAACATCGAAAATTGATAAATTGAAATCATAAGGCGATGCATTTAGAAGATAAAATAGCTCCAAGTGATGTAGACAAGAAATGCTACTAGAGTAGAAAGTTTAGATTATGTATTTTGTAAATTGAAAACTACAGGAAAATGGTCTGTTAGATAGTAATTCTAGCAAATGTAAGAACTTAGCAGCAGAATAAACAAAAAAAATGCACCTTTGACTTTTGGAATTATCCTTGTTGGAAGATGCGAGCAGAGATGGTACAGAAACTCCTTAAAAAAATTAGCATTTTAAATTGAATGGAATTCAATTTCTATCCTCGAAAAGCTTTGAAATCTCAAATCTTTTCACTGAAAAACCTAGGAGTTGAACCCATGAGAACTGACATGTTGGGGAAAATCGTTTACTTTCACCATCCTCGATAACATTAAGTAACAAATATATTCCTCTCTATTGAGTTTCCTATTATATAGGTAAATGGGTTGAGGATAAGGATCCACTTTTACCTATGACACTATAACATGATATCAAATTTCGTCGAAATTCCGTCAAATTCCATTGTTGACAAGTAGCTGAAATTCGACCGAAATTACTGTCTTTACAAACAGAAAGTGAATTATTTGCAAATGCAAATCATTGTTGCCAAATCCATTTCTATAGGCTCCATACAATCTTCTTCTAGTATAAACAAACTTCGCCTTTAAAATGCAAGACAAAAACCGCGCATACCCGATACAACCGCAACCCGATCGTACGTCCCGCCCGCTGCATCTGCTCTCAGCACGACCTTCACCTGCACCAGCAAGCAAATCAATCCTCCCAAAAACACAACGCAAAATCCCAATCCAATGATCCGCACCTCCGGGAAGCCGTCTAGGTACTGCAATCCAGGATACGTCTCCATCAGCCCCTCGATGAACTCCGTCACAACATCTGCCAAAAACCAGCCGCACCGATCAGAACGGCATGCGTCCACCATTTCCACCTCGAATTACACCGAGAACACGACGTCGACGGCATGCACGAGATCGGGAAACGGATCGAGATGATTTGAAAGTAAAACGCGAAGACGAACCATTGGGATCGTTGATGAGCTTCTTCCCCTGGAAGGACATTTCCGCGATCGGCGCGAGCGGGAAACCCTACGAGGATGAAATGGAGGGGAGGAGCCGGAGAGGTGTGTTGGAGCTTATGAGGTTGGGAGGAGAGGGCTCTCTCACCAACCTGTCCGAGCGCGTGCGGAGAACGGGGAGTGGGCTCGGAGTTGGAGGGAATTACGGGGGAATGCCACCGCGATAAGGAACAGGATAAGGTTTGGTTGACCCTGTTGGAATTGGGGGGTGAAAAGCGCCGTCGAATCCGGGGGGGCTTCGTCTTTGCCTTTTCTTTTCTCTTTCTTTTCCTCCGCTTCTTTTATTCGATGGGGGAGGTTAGTGTGTAATTTGCATGCACACCCCCTATAAAGCATGTAATTGCTTATATGCCCTTGGATAGTATGTATCATAAGCGCGTACACATTTATCCCATTAGTCGGATTTTACCGATCGGATTCCTCTGCACATTGACCACTAGGGATGAAAACAAATATGAATATATTTGTATCCGATTCACTATCGTATTCGTTTTAGGCACATTTTGATATTCGTATTCGTATTCGTTTTAAAATAAATTCGGATATGGATATCACTTTGACATTCGCTAATATTCACATTCGTATTCGTATATTCGTTTGCATACATAAGTATAGTAATAGATTTATTTATAATTGTATGCAACAATATTTTATGATTGCATTCACCATTATTGATATAGTTGTTATGAAATTATTATATTTACTATATCTATTTTATATATAAACATCCTAAACATGTATATTTTAGTTAATCTATTAAAAATGTTATTATTCGTATCTGATTCGTATTCATTTTACATACGTATTCATTTTTAAGGATATGGTAACACATTTTTTACATCCGTCAATATTCGTATCAGCATCCGTATTCATATTTTAAAATGGATAAGGATATGATTATACATATATTTGTATCTGTATCCGACCGTTTTCATCCTTATTGACCACGTAGTGATACAATACATGGCTAATACATGATAAAGGAAAGGTATATACAAGCTAACAATGTACAATCTTCAGGAGCATGTATATTTACAAGGTCTAATCTATGTAAGCACATAAGTTTTCAGGGATATATACGTAAAATTTTATTTTATTTTTTTGGACTTTATTCACCAGAACCTTCTCGAATTTATTATCCGAGGTTCGTGGGATTGTTTTTAAAGATAAGCTTAAGATCTTGGCCTTTTTGCTCTCTTTTGGTTCATTCCTTTCGCTTAATCGGTCAGAAATGCATTGAATTCAAGGAGTAAACCAACAAGCAAACCTATTAATTTTCAACTTTATGCACTCTATCTATAACACCAAACATAACGACTTTTTTAAAAAAAAATAAATACCACTTTAATCTTAATTAAATAGGCATAAATTTCAAACAACCATTATTTAGGTATGAATAGCACCTCAAGTGTCGATTTAAGTGGGTAAATTTCATCCATATCCAAGCTATTTTATATATATGCCACTCTCCTAACATTATTATTTTAAATAACACTCTAATATAAACTATTAATATATATTGATACAAATATTGTTGTGGATACAACTATAGCTATTGACATATATAAAACTAGCATACCATATCATAATATATATATTATCCAAAACGAATATGAATGTTGATATGTATAAAAATGTACTATATATAGATATGAATATATATATATATAGTTTTCAATATATATAGATATGAATATAGGATTTTTATCCAGAGGGCACTGTGCCCATTTTATATAAAATGAGCCCTTATTCCCAACCGTTGGATTAAATCATGCGATCCCATGATTATAGGAACCACGATTGTAACCGCCATTTTTGTAAAAATGAAAATTAATTACATTCCTTAATTAGCAAATGAGTCATTTCTTCTCACGTCATTTTCTATCGAGGAAAAAAACCCCTTCTTGTCATTCGCGAGAGCTTCGAGCGATTCTTTTCTCGTAATCTGGAACCAAAGGTACTTTGATTTGCAACTTATAATTTTTTTTATATTTTTCATTACATGTTTTCGTTTCTAATATGTATTTAATAGGTTTGTGTATGGATAATTCGCGAGTAGATTTTGATCTTGATACGTATGATTCAACGATGAAAGACGACTTTGTTCATGATTCAGAAAGTGAAGATTATTTATGTGAATTAGAAGATGAAGGCAATTTTTTCGATCTGATTGATGTCCACAAGAACTCTGGAAGATTAGGTATTTTTTATATATTCTATGTAATCATATGAATTTTATTTTCAAGTTGTTCATTGTATCATTGAAATTTTGAAATTCGTATCATCATCAAATTTAAATAAGCTCTAGTATTATATAATCATCTTTTAAGTATCTGTAAGATCTCAGAGCAAACAAGTAATATATGTAAGATCAGATATCATAGCACATGTAAACATCAGTAAGATTTTATATGACTTAAATAATATTTTTATATTCAATAGTAATACTTGCAAAAGAATCAGTAAGCACTAGTGTAGCACATGTAAGTATCAGTAAGATTTATTATGACATAAGTAATATTTTCATTTTCGATAGTAATATTTGCAAAAGAATAAGTAAACTCCTATGTTTCAGATGTATCAGTAAGTTATATGGTATCACGAAGTAATATTATCAATCTCATTAATAATAACTGCAAAAGAATAAGTAAGTATCAGTAAGCTATGTTATGACACAAGTAATATACATAAATTCAATAGTAGCACTAGTGTAGCACATGTAAGTCTCAGTAAGCCTTATTATGACATAAGTAATATTTTCAGTTTCGATAGTAACTTTTGCAATAGAATAAGTAAGCTCTTATGTTTCAGATGTATCAGTAAGTTATATGATATCACGATGTAATATTATCAAACTCATTTGTAATAACTGCAAAAGAATACGTAAGTATCAGTAAGCTATGTCAGGACACGCGTAATTTACATAAATTCAATACTGATACTTTAAATACGTAAGAATACGTAAGTATCAGTAAGCTATTGTATTAGTAAGTTATGCAATATCATGATGTAATATTAGTAAACTCATTAGTAATAATTGCAGAAGAATACGTAAGTTCAGTAAGCATACTGATGCTTTAAATATGCATACTGATACTCTTTTTATGTTTTATTCTTTTAGTCAATGATGAATATGAAAGCATTGAAGATTTAAATGATGATGATTCCCCTATATCAGCTGTTGATCCTGCTATTATCCCTCGAGAGGGTCTCTCTTTCTCAAACCTAAAGGAATGTGAAATGTTCTATGAGAAATATGCTACTGAACTTGGCTTTAATATTAGGAGGAGTAGCACCAAATATTGTTTTGATCGAAAAAACAAAGTTAAGAATCTTTCTTTTAAAAAATATGTTTGTTGGAAGGAAGGACAGTATGTTCAAAATGCCAAAAAAATAAAGATATCATCGAGCCTGTCAGTGGTAGACGCAGAAGCTAATATTGATGGAATAAACAGCGAGGGTAGACGATGTGGAATAAGCCGTTGTGGTTGTAAGGCAAAGTTGTGTGTTAAATTAAATCAGATATCTAAACAGTGGGATGTGGTCTCATTCGTTGAGGAACATAACCATAAACTTATTTCTCCAAGTAAGAAAAGGTACTTGAGACCGAATAGGAGAATAACTAAGGCCACAAAAAACTACTAGCTTCTATGTCTCAAGTGAACATCCCTGCTGCCAAACAAATTGCTTTTTTGGACAAAGTGGATCTGACGAACGCATTGGTTCTATAGCCAGAGACATATACAATTTGAAGCGTGATCAGAAGAAAGAAATTGAAGGTCATGATGCTGTTATGTTGTTGGAACATCTTGAATATTGCAAAAGCATTACACCTGAATTTTTTTATGTGTACAAGCAAGATGAGGATTTGTGTTTAACTCATTGCATGTGGATAGATTCTTATTCTATGGAAGATTATAAATTGTTTGGAGATGCTGTTACTTTTGATACAACATACGATACAAACAAGTATAAGCTCATTTTTGCTTCTTTTTGTGGAGTTAACAACCATAAACAGACTGTATTCTTTTGCAACGCATTCTTAATGAATGAGACAAAGGAGTCTTTTGTATGGCTTTTTAAAAATTTTCTGATGGCTGTTAATGTCGCTCCCAAGACAATTATTATTGATCAGTGTCCATCCATTAATGTTGCTATAAGGGAAGTCTTCCCCTCTACCAAACATAGATATTGTGGTTGGCACGTTACAGCTAACATGAAGAAGAGGATTGGTTTAACAAAGAAAGCTGATATAGCAATTCCTACATTGAATAAGATTATTTGGGGGGCAAAAAGTGAACAAGATTTTGAAGCTGAGTGGGACAGAATAGTTACAGAATGTAATTTAGACAAAAATAGATGGATCAATGTTATGTATCGTATTAGGAGAAAGTGGGTTCCTATTTACATGAGAAGATATTTTTTTGCTGAGATGAATACAACACAGAGGAGCGAGAGCATGAATTCATTCTTGACTAACCATGTCAATCAGCTGAATAGTTTATATGAGTTCATGACTAGATTTCAAACCGCAGTTGAAAGAATGAGAGAGCATGCTAATAGGATGGATAATGAAAATGAGAATAAAATTCCTAAGTTGGCTACGCAGTGGAGCATTGAAAAACAATTTTCTGAGCATTTCACAAAGACCGTATTTTATATGGTTAAGACAGAGCTTTTGGAAGGTATTGAACTAAATGTGATTCCATTTCCTTCTGTTGATGATGTTATACAATTCAGAGTATATCCTATTGGGAGGATTGAAGATTTCAACAGAGTTACTTTTCATACTTGTTACAATAAATTCAAATGTGATTGTATGAAAATGGAATCAATGGGTATTCCTTGCAGACACATTATTAGTGTTTTAAAACACACTGATGCGTTAGACGTTCAATCCTCTCTTTTATTGAATAGATGGAAGAAAGATATCAAGAGAAATTGTTACTACCCACTTTATAGGAGGAGAACAGTGCAAGATGATAATAGTCAATTAAGGGTATTGGCAAATGAACTTATTAGCAAAGCTGATGGCAACAAAAAAATATATGATTACATTAAGAAGGTCCTTATAAATGCTTCTGAAGGAGTCAAAGCTATTAAGAGCAAAAGGATCATTGTAAATGTTGAAGATGTCCATGATGTTAATGAAAAATGTGGCAAGACAGTATTTGTTGTAAAAGATCCTAATGTAGCAAAACCAAAAGGGTCTGGAAAAGGTGGTAGACCAAAGGACAGCACTAATAGATTGAAATCAATTAGTGAAGAGAATTCGTCAAAGGGTAGACAATGCAAATTATGCCACAAATTCAATGCAGGACATGATTCAAGGAATTGCCCTTCAAAATCTTAATATAATGCATGATGGTAAGAAATATTCTTATGCATATGGTTTATATAGTACTTTTAGTATATTAACGTTCTGATAACAATATGTATATTTTTTCCATTACACAGTTGGTTACATTATCAATGAGCTGATATTTGAAAGTTTTGAAGTCAGATGTTATTCAAAGGACTGAGAAGACTGATGGTAAGAAATATTCTTATTCATATGGTTTATATAGTACTTTTAGTATATTAACGTTCTTATAACAATATATATTTTTTCCATTACACAGTTGGTTACATTATCAATGAGCTGATATTTGAAAGTTTTGAAGTCAGATGTTATTCAAAGGACTGAGAAGACTGAAGGTAAGATAAATTTTTATTCATATGGTTTATATTGTACTTTTAGTATATTAACGTTCTGATAACACTATATATATTTTTTCTATTTCACAGGTGGTTACATAATCAATGCAGCTGATATTTGAAAGTATTGAAGTCAGATGATATTCAAAGGATCGAGAAGACTGAAGATTATTTTAGCATACCCCATTGCACTTTATAGAAGAATTCCATTTTTTTTATGTTCCCCTTCTTTGTAATCTTTCTTAATTGTGTACTATTCATCAAGTATGAAGTTGTATGTTTATGATCTGGTTGTAAGTTATTTTCTATTGTTCAATTTCCATTTGTAATTTACAAGTATGTATAAGCAAGTTGGTACTTTTCAATGGTCTTGTAAGTATGAATCATGTTTCAGTAAATTTCGTGAATGAATCAATAAGTTATGTCTCTCACATGTTTTAGTAAGTTTGGAACATGTATCAGCAACTTTGAAGAATGAATCAGTAAGTTAATTTTATTAATCAGTATATATTACCCATATTTCCTTTGACGCATGCATCAGTAAGTATGAAGCTTGTATAAGTAAGTTTGTAAAGGACATCAGTAACTTTCATCATTATAAACGTAGGTAACCGTAACTTAAATAATAAGTATGTTTTTCTGTATCATATTTAACTATAAGTAAATTTCTAATATATTACAAGTAATAATCTCAAAATCATTAGTAAGCTATTACGTATCATTTGTAATTATTAGTAACTTAAAACATAATATATGTATCTAATGTAAGCACTTGTAAGCGATCGTTAATTGGATTTACAAGATTTTTTAAGCATTTGTATCAGTAAGATATTAGTTTATTCAAGTATTATTTCCAAAATCAACCTTAAATTTTTATGTAGTATATGTAAGTAATATTAAGTATTAGTAAGTTTTTATGTAGTATATGTAAGTTCTTGTTGTTCACTTTTCGTTAGTAATTTCCAAGACTGTATAAGTAAGTTGGTACTTGTCCATCATCAGTAAGTATGAATCATGTTTCATTAAATTTGTTGTATAAATCAGTAAGTTCTTGCATGTGACATGTTTTAGTAAGTTTGGTATGTATTAGTAACATTGAAGAATGCATCAGTAAGGGGTTTTTATTTATCAGTATATATTTCCCATATTTTCTTTGATGAATACATCAGTAAATATGAAGCTTGTATCGGTAAGTTTGTATAAGACATCAGTAACATTCATCACTATAAAACGTAAGTATCAGAAACTTAGATAATAACTATGATTTTTCATATCATATCTAACTATAAGTAAGTTACTAACATGTCACAAGTACTATTCTCAAAATCATTAGTAAATTATTACGTACCATTTGTAAGTATTAGTAACTTATAGCATAATATATTTTAATCCGTAAGTTCTTAGCTTATTCAAGTAAGATTTTCAAAATCAACTTTAAGTTCAAATAGTAGTATATTTAAGTAGTAGTAAGCTATACAATACTCAAGTAATATTGTCTAAAGCAATAGTAACTTTTTTATTTAGCATTGTATGTATCAATAACTTAATGCATCTGTAAGTATCAGGTAGTAGACGAATGTATCATCTGTAATAATTTCAACAATCAACAATCAACAACCATCAAAATTTTCTCATTCATAAAGAATTTCATGTTCAAAAGAAAGATACTACATTTAAATTTTGAACAGTACATGTACATATTTACATCATCTCTATATACATGTCTAAGATATCAAATTTCTGTTAATCTTTCTTCTGAACACTTGTAAGTAGTATAGCTGCTATCTCCGCACGAAACTTGGGGATATCTTCGTTTCGGAACACTGGATCTTTTCCTTTGCAAATAAATTCCATATACTTCATTACATAAACCCCAGAATCAATGGAATCACTTCGCTGCATTGGGATTCCTTTTTTTATCTCTACTGGCCACTTTTCAAGGTGCTCTCCAGTAAATAGCATGAAGTATTCTGCCATCCAATCAACCTAAGGGTATTGTTAAGGAAATATGTTAGTAAAAAAATATATCAAAAATGGATATATCACAAAATTTTATATCATTTTACCCATTTTCTAACATCCATGAGGTGTTTTTTCATCCCATCAAGTGAATTGTATGAAATGAATTTCTTCTTATCAAAATCAGCCACGAGAAGATGCCAATGATTGGAGGTGTGGATTACACAAAAGGCTTTTTTTACACTATCAAACATTGTTCTTATGCATGAGAACAAATTATTTAGAGGCTCATAATCTTCTTCTGTTGCTTCTTTCACAGTCTTTGGGAACAATTGCTGAAATGAATAATATTTAGTTAATATAACTTAAATTAAAAACAAAAAATAGGTAAGTACTATTACCATTTGAGCCGTATTTGCAAAAATAATGGGCATTCCACATCACTTTCTTGATATGATTTGTAAAGTACATCCATGAACATGTCCAAAATCACATCTATGACCATTTTGTTATAAAGTAGGTCTTCAATGTGTATTCCATTGCAAAAGTTGTCTCCTAGACCATGGTAAGTTGCTCCCATACTGAAATGTAAGTTAAGTTGTAACATTACAAAAAAATCAACATAAATATATCATGAAATGGGTCTAATAAATTCATTAAATCTCCCCTTACTTGGCGACAGGATCCTTCAGAAATTCATGAATGGTTGCCCTCTCTGATTCAGAAATTGCATCATATCCAGCGTAATCAATGCGATTTAAATTGTAAACCTATAAATAAATTTAAGAAATATTATCATTATTTTGTGTTATTGCATCATTGTAATTTCTTACTTTTGAAGCATCAACAAAAGAATTTAAGCATTTGTATTTATGTAAGCATTTGTAAGTATCATTAAGATATTAAAACAACATAAGTAATATTCTCAAATGTATCAGTAAGTTCTTTGTATCATTTGTAAGATTCATTATCAGTAAGTTCATGTGCATTTTTAAGTCATATCAGTAATATCTCAAATACAGGTAACTTTAAAGTCATAGTATATTTTTATTCATAATCAATTAGTAAGTTAGATGCATGTACCAGTAAGTTCATGATGCTCACCGGTATCAGTAATTATGATACTTGAATCAGTAATTTCATGCTTCACAAAAGTATTCGTAAGATCGTAACACTTATCAGTAACATTGAAGAATGCATTAGTAAGATTATTTAATAAATCCGTAACTATTTCCCATATTACATTTAGAGAATACATTCAGTAAATTTGAAGGTTCTATCAGTAAGTTAGTTGAAGACATTAGTAAGTTTCATCATCTTATCAGTAACTTTAATATCAGTAAGTTAGATGAAGACATTAGTAAGTTCCATCATCTTATCAGTAACTTTAATCTTTAAACTTAAAATAACATTAGAGCTATGGTTCTAATATTGGAATATGTATCAGTAAGATTCATTCAGTATGAAAATTACTCACCCTATATTTCTAAGTTCGATAGTAATTTATTAAGTGTCATTATTTTATAACAACATAAGTAATATCCTCAAATGCATGAGTAAGTTCCTTTGTATAATTTGTAAGAATCATTCAGTATGAAAATTACTCACCCAATATTTCTAAGATCGACAGTAACTTATTAAGTGTCATCTCTAAGTATCAGGTACAGAAAGACACTAGTAACATTATATGTATCAACAGTAAGTTAATATGTAAGTATTTGTAATTTAATAATTGACAGAAGTAATAATATATAAATGAACAGTAACTTAATATTTAGCATATGAAATTTATTAAACTACCATCATTTGAATGACACTGAATCAAAAAAAAAAATTAAAATCAACAGTATATGTAAAGTATGGTAGGATGATTTCATACCTCCAAAGCTTGCTCTTTGTTGTCTTCAATCTTTGGAACTTCATCTTCATCTTCTACCGTCATCACTTCTTCAATATTCTTTTTTTCAAGCTTTCTTTTTTTCCTTACTATTTTCTCCTTCATCGGGATGGTTTGTGCATTTTCTTCTTCCTTTATTGCTCTTCTAGACTTGACCCTTTTCGACATGCTGCTAGGAGTAATAAGCTTCTTGCTTCTACCCCTCTTTGGAACACATGGTTTAATTTTACCACGATCTTCAGAATCCTCCTCAATTCCAAGATCAAAGGATGGTGATTCGATCTTTTTTGTGATATTATTTTGTTCTTCTTGATCACCAACCTTTGTTGTCTTCTCCTCTTGTTGTTTTACACTAACTGATTTTGCAAAGAATTCCTCAAACCATTGCTTTAGAATAGAGATTTCGACCTTCAGCTTCTCATTCTCCCTCAATGTATTCTCATATTTTTCTTTCATGTTTTTGTACTCATCCAAAGTGGGCATCTGAGAAATGAAACTCTCCAAATCACTTATTTTCTTCTTGTATTCTTCACATTTACACTCTGGTGTATTTTGATGTTGAGCAGTCTTCAAAATTGATGTCATTGAACAATCATCAAGTTGCCGTTGTGGTGGTACAATGACACGCAATGCATAAGCAGTTGAGATGAAACCCTCTGTTACGAAGGTTTCATAATCAAATATGAATTCATTTGGGTCTATCTTGAATAGCTCTTTTTCTTCATAGTCTAGCTGGACAACAATCTAATGCAAGGAAATATATTAGCCATCAATCAAAATTCATTTTAATAAAAAGTATCATTTCAAGTTAAATTAATAATGACAAGCATTAACATTTGTAAATGTATCAGGCTGTCAGTAGATTTGAAATCAGTAAAATTGACGCATGAAGTAAATTTGAAGTAATCAGTAAAATACTTGATTCATATGAGACACGTATCATTTAATTTGAAGCATGAATTAATATTAGTAAGATATTACTTCTCACATGTAACTATTTACCATAGACTATTTGAACAATGCTACATTAATTATGAAGCGTGTATAAGTAACTTTGATTAAGGCAACAGTAACTAAAGTCAATTTTTCATTAATTTTACGGATTAGACGAGAAATAACAATTGGGGTATGCATGGTTAGTAATTTTGAATGATCCAGCAGTAAGTTTACTTTAGTTATTAGTAACTATTTTCAATATCGCATATTTCATGAATGCATCAGTAACTTCATAACTTGTATACGTACGTGAATTGTTCAAAACTTGCATTAGTAACTTGCATCAGTAACTTGCATCAGTAACTTCCAAACTTACTTCAGTAAGTATTTGTGATTTATTGATAAATATTTTCAATATCGCTTTTTTCATGAATGCATCAGTAACTTCAAAATTTGTATTTGTACGTGAATTGTTCAAAACTTGCATCAGTAACTTGCATCAGTAACTTGCATCAGTAACTTGCAAAACTTGCATCAGTAACTACAAAAATTATATTCAATATTAAAATCACAAATGAAAATGTAAATAAAATTATGTTACCTGATCTTCATTAATGTTCATGAATTGTTCAATGGTGACTTTGCAAGGAGTTGACCATTTCCTAATTCTCGGCAAGAGATTTTGATTCAATGCATGTGTTGGGAATAAGTGCTCCAGAGCCCATGCCTTAAAATAATTTAACATAATTAAATATTTGGTAAATATTTATTAAAAGCAAACTAGTAGTTAGAGATTAAAAAAACTTACATATAAACACGCTGCACATCCAGTTAAGTAGCCAACTGTGTCTTTCCCATCAGATGATGAACGCTTCCTCATTTTTTCCACTATGTCTTCCAAGCGTTGCATTATCATAGTCCCAACTGCATTAGACCAATTGAAGAAACGTGTATCTTCAATTGAATCTATGTAATTTAGTAGGACCTTTGGGAAACAGAAGTTCGTTTCGGGGAATAGAAATGTACAAAACATCAATGATATTAGACATCTTATGTACATTCTATTTGAATGATCATCTTCTTGAGATCTTAAAGATTCAAGCATGTCACAAATGTTATGACGATTCAATAACATGCATAGTTGGAAAATTGCTCTTCGAATGAACTTGGCCATTCAAACGAAAAACCCCTTAGTTGTATAGGAAATCCTAATGAAGGCAACCCCAAAATCAAGCCTATGTCATTATCTGAGAATATGAGTTCTTTCTCTCCGAACTTGAAAATCCGATCTCCTTGATATCTTTGAACAATAAAGTCCAATACTTGATAATTGATATCAAGTTTTGTAATTGAAACTAATCTTGAGAAAGCGGATTTATCGATCAACTCCTTATGCCTTCCACTCAACTTGTTGTTTCCAAAATATGTTACAAATTGCTTTTATGTAACATCTGTGTTGGATGCAATATCTCGCTGCAATAATGAAATTATAACCATTTAAAATTTTGCATATAAAATAATAATACTTGCAAAAGAATCAGTAAGCACTAGTGTAGCACATGTAAGTATCAGTAAGATTTATTATGACATAAGTAATATTTTCATTTTCGATAGTAATATTTGCAAAAGAATAAGTAAACTCCTATGTTTCAGATGTATCAGTAAGTTATATGGTATCACGAGGTAATATTATCAATCTCATTAGTAATAACTGCAAAAGAATAAGTAAGTATCAGTAAGCTATGTTATGACACAAGTAATATACATAAATTCAATAGTAGCACTAGTGTAGCACATGTAAGTCTCAGTAAGCCTTATTATGACATAAGTAATATTTTCAGTTTCGATAGTAACTTTGCAATAGAATAAGTAAGCTCTTATGTTTCAGATGTATCAGTAAGTTATATGATATCACGATGTAATATTATCAAACTCATTAGTAATAACTGCAAAAGAATACGTAAGTATCAGTAAGCTATGTCATGACACACGTAATTTACATAAATTCAATACTGATACTTTAAATACGTAAGAATAGTAAACTCCTATGTTTCAGATGTATCAGTAAGTTATATGATATCACGAAGTAATATTATCAATCTCATTAGTAATAACTGCAAAAGAATAAGTAAGTATCAGTAAGCTATGTTATGACACAAGTAATATACATAAATTCAATAGTAGCACTAGTGTAGCACATGTAAGTCTCAGTATGCCTTATTATGACATAAGTAATATTTTCAGTTTCGATAGTAACTTTTGCAATAGAATAAGTAAGCTCTTATGTATCAGATGTATCAGTAAGTTATATAATATCACGATGTAATATTATCAAACTCATTTGTAATAACTGCAAAAGAATACGTAAGTATCAGTAAGTTATGTCATGACACACGTAATTTACATAAATTCAATACTGATACTTTAAATACGTAAGAATACGTAAGTATTAGTAAGCTATTGTATTAGTAAGTTATGCAATATCATGATGTAATATTAGTAAACTCATTAGTAATAATTGCAGAAGAATACATAAGTTCAGTAAGCATACTGATGCTTTAAATATGCATACTGATACTCTTTTTATGGTTTATTCTTTTAGTCAATGATGAATATGAAATTATAACCATTTAAAATTTTGCATATAAAATAAGCCTTTCTTAACTTACAATCTTAGTGGATATTTTCTAACCTGGCAATGGTTCTATCTTTGCATCATCCTTTACATTTGCAAGACTCAAAACTGATGCTCTTTCTACACAGCACAAAAGTTTGTGAATAGTAAGTTATGATATTAAGTATTACCATTTTGTATGTTAATATGCAAACTTACCAGTTGTAATTTCAGTAGTTTTATCTCCCTCAAAGCTTGTATCTGCATTAAGTTACTTGTTAAGACATAATAGAATTATATTATATATTTTAGATTAAAAATAACAAATTTACCACTTGCAGATTCCATAGATCCTTTTTTTACATCTTGCGGTGTTCGTCTCTTGTAAGAAACATCAAATGTTTTTGCTTGTTCCATCTGCAAAATAGTAAATGAAATACTAATATCAATTACTGATATAACAATTTTAGTGATTTCAACAGGAACATCAAGTATTAACTAATTTACCGAACCATAAATTTGAGATATATTCAGTATTTCTTTGTTAAGCTTCATTAGAATTAGGCAATGGTAAGATAAAAATGCAACCGTAAAAGTAAAAAATAAGACTTAATTGTAAAGAATTAATAAACATATGTATGCAGCTATTGGAAACATCGTTCTCAATATGTAATATGCATGCAACTATTGGATTCATACCAAAGTATTCAAAGTTGAAAGGATTTTTTTTCGTAACCCTAATACGTATAATTCCCAAAAAAAACTCATTTAGGAAGTAACCTAGCATTTCAATGGAAGATGACGGTTGTTAATCTTTCACTAATCGTGTCTGACCGTGTTTAGCCTTCTCCGCCCTCGTTGCAATCGTCGAGAAGGTCTTCACTGCTCCGCCGCGAACTGAGCACTCTCGCCTGAAGTAAGTTTTTGAAAGTTAACCTATCTTGTGTTTTATGATAAGGCGGTAAAAAGCAATTTATTGGAAAAATATATTATAATATCATGATGGTAATATTATATATATGGCAAGTAACTTTTGTACTTATACAGGTAACTTTAAAGTCATAGTATATTTTTATTCATTATCAATTAGTAAGTTAGATGCATGTACCAGTAACTTCATGATGCTCACCAGTATCAGTAATTATGATACTTGAATCAGTAATTTCATGCTTCACAAAATTATTCGTAAGATCGTAACACTTATCAGTAACATTGAAGAATGCATTAGTAAGATTATTTAATGAATCGGTAACTATTTCCCATATTACATTTGGAGAATACATTCAGTAAATTTGAAAGTTCTATCAGTAAGTTAGATGAAGACATTAGTAAGTTCCATCATCTTATCAGTAACTTTAATATCAGTAAGTTAGATGAAGACATTAGTAAGTTCCATCATATTATCAGTAACTTCAATCTTTAAACTTAAAATAACATTAGAGTTATGGTTCAAATATTGGAATATGTATCAGTAACATAGAATTAGGCAGCAGTAACTTACAATCTTTAATCTGTAATATTGATGTATCATTAGTAACTTTCTAAATCTTATTTATCAGTAATGTTCTTACTTCTTAAAATTATTTGTAAGATCGTAACACGTATAAGTAACATTGAAGAATGCATCAGTAAGTATATTTAATGTATCAGTAACTATTTCCCATATTACATTTGGAGAATACATTCAGTAACTTGGAAGGTTCTATCAGTAAGTATGATGAAGGTTTCAGTAACTTCCATCATTTTATCAGTAATATTAATTTACAGTTAAAAAAACAAGAGTTATTCTTGTAATTTTGGAATATGTATCAGTAACTTAGAATAATCAAGCAGTAAGTTTACTTTATTTATAAGTAACTATATTTAATATAGAATCTTAGAAGCGATAACATATTTGTTCTTAAACGAAAAAATTAAACGATAAATCATTTCAAAATATCTGAAGCGATAAACTATTGTTCTTAATCCAACAACCAAAATTTTTCTTACTATCAGTACCTGTACATGATTTTTTAATAAGTCTGCATCAAAATTTAGTAAGATCTGAATCTGAATTTAAATATGTTTAAATTATAGGAAAGAAAATATTTTCAAAATGTTCTTCAAAGACGACTATACATAAAAACTTACTGATGTCGAAGATGAAGCGACCTCAAAGCGACCTCGAAGATGAAGGCGTACGGAAGAAGGTTTTGGCTTTGTTTGATCGCCGTTCTTGGTAATAAGGAAACGCGATTTTTTTTGTTAATCATCGTAACAAATGGCGTCAATGAAATTAATTTACCGCCCATATTTCTCGCGATATCAGTTATTGTATTCAAAATATGCCATATTTGAAATTATCATCGAAATTTTATTTAGACCTCACGATTTTAATCGGACGTCTACAATTAGGGGCCTATTAATTGCTAAATGGGCACAATGCCCTCTAGATAAGCCCTCTATGAATATATATATATATATATATATAGTTTTCAATGTTTAAAATATGGATACTAACGGGATCATGTAACTTTTTTTGGATATGAATATTGATATCTAATATACCGAATTTATGTGGGTGTATTGTGTATACATATATTACAGTGTGTTTAAACATATATTTGAATATATACCATAATGATTATACGTAATATAGGGAAATAATATGCATATTTGATTTGTAATTATCAATATCTGTATTAGTGTCCTAAAAAATGAAAAGGACACACATATCCACATCTTTGTCAAAAATCAAAATCAGTTTTCTTATCCGTATTCATAGTTGTAAAATAAAAATATGCATCCATATCTGTTTAAAAATGAATATGATAAAAGGTGTATATGGATTATCTAGTTGCATTTGTTATGGTAGAAGCAACACACATAAATGAACCTATGGCTATTACTTCGACCCATATCCGTATCCAAAAAATTAAAATGATATCCTTATTTATATATATATCTGCAAAAATAATAAAAATTAGTGATGCAAATAGATATTGATACACATATCTGATTCACCATCGTTTCTGTTATAGCAATTTGGCATGTGTATCCATATGTGTTTTAAAGTGGATACATATAAACATTTCAAATTGATACCCGCAAATATCTGCATCCCCATTTGCATATTCATTTTCATATATAAAATATTATTGTAGATTCATTTCTAGGTATATGCAGCATAGTTGTATAATTTCTTTATATGCTTAGCATCTAATACATTTTTTGAGGATATGGTATAGTGGTTTCATATATCTCAATAGCTATAATTCGTCCATATCTGTATCCATATACCTATTTTTAATAGTTATATTAGAGAGTTATTTAAAATAATAATTTTACGAGAAGGGTATATATGAAAAATGTCTTGGATATGGGTGAAATTTACCCACATAAATCGGCAATTAAGGTCTCATTTTGGGTTCTCTCCCTAAATCGTCACCTCAGGTGCCGATTTATTCCTAAAATAATTAATTACTTAAAACTTATGCCTATTTATTAATTTAGACTTATTTGTTATTATTTTTTAAAAAGTTCCCAAGCATAATACCAAATTTAAAACTTACAAAGTTTGAGAGTGTGTTATAAGAGAGGGAAACCGACACTTAACTTATTAAGCTTAAGCATTTTGAATAGTTGGTATTGAGTCGAGTTGGGTTCGCACCCAACATGTTGTGAGAGTCGATTTTCATCGATGACAGTCTGAGGACATAAGCCTGAGACATTACACTTTCTCTCCTTTCTTCGTTCAGATTGTTTTAACTTTATGTTACAACCAGGGATCGCCATATCGCGATATATCGTTGATATATCAGCGATATATTGGTATCGACAGGTCACCGATATATCGCCGATATGGACGATATCGGGTATCTACAGGAGAAAATGCCTAATGGATACCGGGTTTTGGCGATATGCGTCGATATATCGCCGATAGGTATCGACATTGTATCAAAACGATATCGATATCGATATTTCCTTCCTTGGTTACAACAACAACAAAGCTTTTTCCGACATTAAGCACGACTGGATACATAGATTATTTACCTCCATTCAGATCTACCTTAAGTCATTCGATAAACTGTGCATTTTATGTATAATCCATGATAGAATTAGGATTTGGATTAAATGGGGTGCAAAAGAAATATGAAATTATAATAGAAAATTATAGGAAAATCGGAAAGCTTCAATATTGTGAATGGTGTTGCTCATGAGTCCGAGTTTATTCTTACGATATACCGATCGATGGCTAACCTTTCTGTAAGTAGTGGATGTTTGAATAGTTAGGAGCTGGAATGGTAAATATAACGTGACATTATATTGCTTATGTGTTATATTGATTATATTTATGGTTTAATATATTTTTGATGATAGATGTGTTGACAAATTCGAAAGAAGAAAAGAAAGAAAATGAAAAATAGTCTTGCATGTACACATAGTCTCCTCTGTGTATATTTTAAAAACTTCTCTAAGTTAGAATAGATTCATATTAATTCCAATTGATGTGAAAATATCTCCGAATCATTGTATTAACTAATGAAAAAGCAATCAACTGTGATGACTAGTATATATAACCAATAAAGGAACCCTAGTTTTGTGTATTCATATATTTAAGCCAAATAATCTCATCCATAAAATGACCTTGAAACTTTACTCAACTTCAAAATAATGCACTCTTAATCCTCTTTAAAACAAGACCGCTTCAAGATAATCGAAGTTCATATATGAAGCTTAGGTTTTTGAGTTTTTGTGAAAAAATCATATTATTTTACATACAAAATTAATTCCTTTTTATTTGATTTTCTTGCTTTTGTTTCCTAACTTTGTAATATAGCTAACTACTTGAATATAAATATCTAAGAACATTAAGAAACTTCAAAAAATGCATAAAAAAACTCAGGTATATTGTGTGAAAATTTGCATATGTTCCTATCTTCTATATTTTGTACCCAATTATCCTTGACTCCTAAAAGTTAAAAAATGATAGTATATATAATATTAGTAATTTAAAATAGGGTTTTTAACAGTTGTGCCTCTGTGAGATGTTGCAATTTTAATTATGCCCCTCCCTTTCAGTTTTGCCCCTAACTTCTCTCTCGGTTATCACATGCACCCTTCTGTCTGATTGATCATTAAAAAATTAAAATAATCATGGTTTATTCAAACCATGGTGTGGTTAAGAGGGGTATTTTGGTCAGAGGGAAATCCTAGAACCTCACATTAATCCTCCAGATTCATCTATTCTCTTCCTCTGTGTTTGATTCCTTGATTCAGTCTATAAATATTTAACTGACCTTGCTTTAATTTGGAACTTATTTTAATCGATATGAATCGAGGGAGGTAGAGAGAATATGAGTACAGCAGTATCGTGCTCCTTCATCGTCTCCTGGAGGAGCAAGAATACCTCCAGCAGGTCGGGGAGGAGGGGGCGGAAGGAGGGGCTATAGGGGGGCAAGCCGGGGCGGACGGGTGGTGGAGGAGGTGCGGGGTGGGCTGGGGAGGAGCTGGGTGGAGGGGGAGGTTCGGGGCAGTGGGAAGAGCAGGGGGTGAGGGGGAGGGGGAGGAGCTCGGGGAGGGTTGGGGAGGAGATGGGAAAAGGGGGCAACACAAGAGCAGAGGGAGGGAGGAAGGGGAGGTACAAAGTGGAGGGAGCAACATGGGACTGGGTGTGAGGAGGATGAGTCAAGGTGGATGGTCCTTCTGCTGCTGTAGATTCCTTTGCTTCAGATAAACTGGAATTTGATGATGTTACGCGAGTCTTTGAAAACCTGTCTTCACTGGGGTTCCACCTCAAGAGGTGAACAAGGACGTATCTCAAGTAGGTGCATGAAATGATCAACTACCATTTGATCTGCAAGGGCTGGAGACTCAAGGAGAGATTGATTGCTCTACTGCTCTGTTGTAGTGTGTAGTGCTTGACATTGCAGCGAAGGATTTCTTAGCCAATTGTGAAAGAGCTGAAGAAGGGGCTCAGCGATTGTTCATGGTCAATGAAGAGACATGCTCTACTCGTCCAATCGGGGCTAAACATGTACGTAAAGGAATAGCTCGAGCATTAGGAGCTCGGTGGTGGAGGTTATCACAAAAGAAAGGGGGGGTGGGCTCCAGTGTTAACGACAGTCCTCAAAGCTTAGTGCTAGAGCAACATGCGGAGGAGGAGGAGGGGCGCAGGAGAGGAGGGGAGGTGCGGTGGCAGGGGGCGGAGGGGAGGTGCTGGGTGCAGGGAGGAGAAGGGGAGGAAGAGGAAGAAGATGGGGGATGATGAGCAAGAGGATGGGATGACTAATTAATTCTGCTTATGTCCTCAAAATTAACGTCTGTTTGCATTGAGGATGGACGATCACTAACCCGAGGAGTACAAGTGATAGAACAACAAGAAGTCAGGGGTACAACTGATATTCTCAAAAAAGGGGGGGCGTAACTGAAATTGCAATATCTCAGATGGACACAACCGATAAAAACCCCTTAAAATGTAATACGTAAATATTATTAAGAAGAAAACAAAGGGGGGAAAAACCTCGATTGCATACCAATAAAATTCCTAAAATACACAAACTATATAATGATTCATTTTGTTTTCAAACCCTTA
Organism: Ottelia alismoides; assembly: GCA_037367405.1. Lineage (NCBI taxonomy): Eukaryota > Viridiplantae > Streptophyta > Magnoliopsida > Alismatales > Hydrocharitaceae > Ottelia > Ottelia alismoides. Next base: position 234,845 of record JAZKJV010003964.1, on the reverse strand, counting down.
ATGAAAGTTGTACATCTCATCCAAATCTACTCTAGCATTGCACATTATTTTAGCCTAAGGCCATTATTATTTTATTAGAATTTTATCACTGCACCCTTTCTAACTTTCAGAATATTAATTATTCCCCGCTTTTCGTAATATCAATTATGTCCCTGATTTCTTACAAAACTCACAATTCTATCCTTATGTTCAAATGTTGAGGTTGAGAATTTACTAAACATATATTTCCTCTTCCATCGACCGTTCTCCACATGCTTCATTTTCCATTTCTTCATCAGTACGTTCCACTTCTCCATTGAACGAGATCGACAATGCAATAGGGAATGACGATGTGATTGGACTTATAAGTAGAAGAGCAATGAGATTCACATCATTTCACGCGCAAGTTACACTATCACCACATAATCATACAGAGGCAACATAACTGGCATCGTTTCATGTTGGAGTGACTATCAAAATGCATCACCGCAACTGAAATACTGTGAGGACGGTTGGCAGGTGGCTCGAGCTCTCTATAACCTGAATGCCTGTGATCAATTCAGTTGGAGCAGACTTTCAGGCATCGAGAACCGCCACTGAGGCCCCTTCATCTTGAAATGATATCAAGATATATCTAGCTTCATTCCCACACATGGGCACATAGTCCAGGCTGCAACATCTGCAGTATACTTGAAACAGGGAAGCAACAATTGACAGTGCAATCAAGCTCAAAATTTCTTCTCCTCCGCGATGAAAATAAGTAAGAACTGGGCGGGCTACGAATGCGAGTATCTAACCATGAAAGTCAACCTTAGTAAAAACAGAAAAAAATGGAAATATCGAAATTCGGTTGGCTTAAAAAAGATAAACATGTTTAGTCCTAATTCTCCATATACTGAAACAACAAAGGACGTGACCAGTGCTCTAATACTCTTTACATTTGTGATTTGCCTGTAGTAATTTAGAGTTTCCAGCCTGCAATTGTTTTCTCACCCATGCAGATTGTCTGGATCAACCTACCATGCCTGCATCCCCATTCGCCATCCTAGGCTGTCACTGCACTGCAGCAATGGCAACTGGAGCTGCTGGATTGACAGGTCGTCTTTTCGTACCAGGAGACGGTGATCCTTCCGTTTCAGTACTCCCTCCACCATTGAAGTTCTCGGCGCCCCCATTGCAGGACTGTAATATGGATGATTCCTTGGGATTATCCTTTGGTGATGCCTCAGCACTTGAGCTCGGTTTCTCTGTACGTTCCTGTTCAGACGAGATGCCTTGTATTTGCTGGGAGCTCTCTGGTGCAGATGCTGGATGAGGTGGAGAGTGGCCCGACCCGGTTGGAGGAAGAAAAACACCAGTACCAGGAACGGGGAGGCGGGGAACATCAGCTTTGTGGGGAGCAGCAGCCACAGTCCATCCAGAGGATGCAGGAACTGGTGGAACAACAGAGATGGGAACAGGTGGTTGAGTAACAAATATCGGCTGTATTCCATTGGGTGGAGACGGTTGCTGAGGGCGCATGTGAGGGGGATGAAGGACACCAGGGGCAGACACGATCCCGTAATTCTTCGGACCGGGAGGACGGCGCACAAGGTTTGTCGGCCTGTTGGAATGCTGAGCCCAAGGAAGGGCTGAAGGTGACATTGTTGAATTTTGGCGCAGGCTACTGGAAGTTTGAGTATCCCTCACCTGGGACTTCCCAAATGTAAGAACAATCCGCTGCTTACGGACAGAAGGGATTGCACGCTTGGCCAAGTCTGCACTTGTGCCTTGCAACACAAGTAGTGAGCTGCATAAGAGATAAAGGGGAAAGTGAGCATTGTAACCAATCCAGTGAGGACTTCCCATAGCAAGGAAGATGGAAACAAATGTACTTTCTATTAATGTACTACTGGGCTGAAAAATCTAGGAGGAAATCATTTACTGAATAAATCAATCGAGAATGCTAACATGCAACTAAAAAAATGTCGTGTGAAAAATTAAACAATGTCTACCATGTCCCAACCATTTTTTGCGAGAAAAAAGGGTATTCACCCGCAAGGCGTCCCCCCGAAAACATCATTTATTCACAAGATTAAAAGAACAATGATACAATATGGAGTAGCCATATAAAAGTTACAAAGAGCATGACTCTTATAAGACCGCAGCATGCTCAATGACATTATCTGCATACAATCTCTTGACAAAAGATCACTCCAATACTACCCGGTCACATGATCCATATCAAAGCAAGAGCCATCATTCTAACCCTTTCGGAACCCCTTCATTCCGAACCTAAGCTCTAACACCATCAATCACAACATCTAGGGAAGCCATGTCTAATACCTCCTTGGACTTTGCGCGCCAAAAGAAAAGATGGTTCACATCTTCTACCTGAGTTGAACATTTCACACACAAGGCATTAGCACCTTGGAAGAGCCTAACATTGCGTATACAAGTCATCACTATGCCACGCCTCAGCTACCACATGTACAGTTTGATCAAACACCATATTTCCATATAGGACCTTATAAACGTTTTTAACTTCAAATTTACCATTGAACCATGTCCAATGATCCCAACAAGAAGGCGAATCACATCCTGTTAGATGACCCATCAAAGACACAAGCTCCTCTAGCCTTTGATCAAAAGATCAGACCTGAATGACATGATACAAGTCCTGCCATCCCAACAGTCAACAACCCAAATTTTCTAATACGACGCCAAAGAAGCAACTGAGGAACCTGCAGACATAAGGGTACATCATCATATGTCCAATCATCATGCACCGTTCACAAATTTAGTTCCGGAAAAAGGTATGGCATTCGAAAGCACTGAACATATGCCCGTCTAGAACGTCGATGACTAACCAACCAAACCCACGCAACTCAGGAAATCAGCAGAAACATCATAGATCTTTCGTACTAGGAAGCAGAGCAAGTTCAAGGTTTCACGCCAGATGTGACAAATCCACTTAGAGAGGAGAGCCATATTCGTCTATTTCAAGCTAAGAGCGCCAAGTCCTCCATTTTTTCTGCATTTTGACCATGTTCCACGATATCAATGGAATCCCCGATTCGCTACTTGAGGGGCACTAAAAGAATCTCCTTATCAGAGACTCAAGCCTCCCTCTAATACCAGCTGGCTTAAGCCGGGAAGAAAGGAAGAACACATGGATAGCAGCGAGAAAATACCTAATTAACAAAATCTTCCACCCCCGTACAAGCATGCCGACTTCCATCTTGCCAACCTCTTCTCAATCTTCTCCACCAAAGACAACTAAATAGCCTCTTGCAACTTCCCATAAACCATATGCAGTTTTTGACAAAAGCATCGACGAGCAAGCTCTAGAAGTTCTGAACTAAGACTTACATAAAATAGCATCCTTCGTGCTCAAGCCAAAAGACACACGTGCAGACTCAATCCTATTGATCCTTAAGCGTGAAACCTCACCAAATAGGTCCATAACAACAGAGAGGCCTCTGTAGCGAGAGGTCCAGCTTTCGACAAACAGTGTTAGTGTATAGAAGAATAGGCTCCAAGATCTCATCCCTACTGTACCGAACACGGTACTCACCTCCCACTCAGCATGAACGACCATCAAACATGAGGGATGCTAGTGGACATATGATGAATATGTGATTCATCTATATTATACTCAAAATTTGGCCTAAATTCTTACGCAAATACACACATAAATCAAACAAAATAATAAAATAACACAAAGCACTTCTCAAATAAAATTGGCCGAATTGAACTTCATTAATATACAAACAAGTCCACCATCAAACAGAAAAGAAAAGAAAAAGAACCCCAATTGCACATGTACATTAGGCCTATATAAACACATAATAAGTAAAGAATCTTCCTTATTTTCTACAGGGCCCACACTAACATCAATTGTCTTGATCCCAATTGGATTAATTTAATAAAAAAATGTATAAAAATACAAATGTATATAAAAATACAAAATTAAGTAAAAAAGTCATAAGGTGCACACATGCCAAGAAAACACAACCCTAATTCCAATTGTGCCAACATTGAACGTCAAATTTCTTGAGCATATGAAGTTCAATGGAACACTACTCACCTTCAAAGTGGAACACTAAAAATATACTATTCATTGGGCACATTTATTGGGTGAATAAGGGTCATAAATTGAAAATAGAATATTGGACCTCACCGGTATATGGATCTATATATTTTACACACTTGTGAATTAATTCATGCATTACACATTCATTAATAGTGTTAATTTGACTTGAATCCTAACTACTTGTTGGGCTGCTGATGTGGCTGATCTGTATCCTGACTTCTGATTGGCTGAGAGCTGCTGGGTTAGGATTGTTGACATGATCATGCCTTCTGATTGGCTGAGAGTTGTTGGGCCAGGATTGCTGACAAGTCTGATCTGTGTCCTGCCTTCTGATTGGCTGAGAGTTGTTGGACCAGGATTGCTGACATGTCTGATCTGTGTCCTGTCTTCTGATTGGCTGAGAGCTGTTGGGATGGATTGCTGAATACATATGGTATTCTTCTGTTGCAGTATAAAAAGGGCCCTAGAGCCACCAGATACTGCAATCCTCATTCTGATCTTGTTTCTCATCCCATATCTGTATTTTCTCAGTACCCTCTGTATTACATTTTTTCTCCATATAGTGAACCGATCGCCGCTGCCCAAGGACGTAGCCCATTTACAGGTGAACCTTGTAAATCTTTGTGTTTGCGTCTTGCTTGTTTGATCATGTTAGTGCGTATTTGCTTCCGTGATTCGCAACAAACTGGTATCAGAGCTTCAGGTTTCGTCAGGATCATCCAGTAAGATGACGTCACACAATCTGAAGATCGAGAAGTTCACGGGGGAAGAATGGATTCAGTCTATGACAGATCAAGATGCGCGCCCTTCTGAAGCAGCAGGGCATCTGGGCACCGTTAGATCAACAGCGGGCGAAGGCACTCGAGCCGTCCGAGTTAATGGTGCAGGAAGAGAAGGCGCACTCGACGATCATGTTGTGTTTGGCGGACGAGATTATCGCGGAAGTTGTCGATGAGGATTCTGTGGCTGGTCTGTGGTTGAGACTTGAAAGTCTATACATGACTAAGTCTCTGACCAACAAGTTGCTCTTGAAGCAACGTCTGTTCTCTCTCCGCATGCATGAAGGTACATCTCTTAAAAAACATTTAGATCGTTTAAATACATTATTGATAGATTTAAGAAAAGTAGATTTTAAGATTGAAGATGAGGATGCTGCCTTGATTTTATTTGTTTCTCTTCCCTTATCATTTGAGAATTTTGTTCAATCATTCATTGTGAGAAGAGAATCCATAACCTTAGAGGAAGTTCGTGCGAGTCTGCATACGCGTGAACTTCGATATATGGCTATTGGGATGCAAGACTCTAATGCTGCAGGTTTGGTTATGACTCATGAGAAGAGTCGTACTGGTTCATACTACACAAAGAATGGAAAGCAGAGGTCCAAGAATTACAATGCTAGGGACAATCTGCAATTACTGCAAAGAACCCGGGCATTAGAAGAAAGACTGCCCAAAGAAGGCCGCAATTGCTGCAGTGGCTCAAAGTGGCAGAGATTCTGAAGATGATTTCGTTCTCACCGTCACAGATTAGAAGACGACGGATAACACATGGATTCTTGATTTAGGTTGTTACTACCATATGACTCCTAATGAAGATTGGTTCTGCACCTACGAGAAGATATATGGTGGAAATGTCATCACAAGGAGTAATACAACGTGCAAGATTGTAGGGATCAGCTCTGTGAAGATCAAGATGTATGATGGAGTTGTGAGGACTGTGACAGAAGTAAGACATGTTCCTTATCTGATAAAGAACCTAATATCTCTTGGAGTCTTGGACTCTAAAGGATACAGGTATAACGCTGAAGGTGGAGTCATACATGTTGTCAAAGCTGGGGTTGTTGTCATCAAGGGCAATAAGCAGAAGACCTTATATGTCTTGCAAGGGTATACAGTTCCTGGGAGTAAGTTCAAGCATTGTTTGGACTTGCTCAATATCGACAGTTGGCAGTAGCCCCAATGAGGGGTTGGCGGCGGCGCGGTGAAGCTTGGTGAAGCTTCTTTGAGGAGAAATTTCAAGGTGAATATTCTTTATAATTCCTTGATTCCTGTTACCTGAATTTTAAGTGGTGAACTATAGTAGTGGTTAATTCTGCTATATGAGAATTCAACTCCGGTGGAGTCTAGCAGTGGTTAATTCTGCTAGTGGAGAATTCAACTCATGATGGAGTAATAGTAGTGGTTCATTCTACTATATGAAGATTCAATTCAAGGTGGAGATTATTAATTTGACTTGAATCATAACCACTTGTTGGGCTGCTGATGTGGTTGATCTGTATCCTGACTTCTGATTGGTTGAGAGCTGCTGGGTTAGGATTGCTGACATGTCTGATCTGTGTCCTGCCTTCTGATTGGCTGAGAGCTGTTGGGTCAGGATTGCTGACAAGTCTGATCTGTGTCCTGCCTTCTGATGGGCTGAGAGCTATTGGACCAGGATTGCTGACATGTCTGATCTGTGTCCTGTCTTCTGATTGGCTGAGAGCTGTTGGGATGGATTGCTGAATACATATGGTATTCTTCTGTTGCAGTATAAAAAGGGCCCTAGAGCCACCAGATACTGCAATCCTCATTCTGATCTTGTTTTTCATCCCATATATGTACCTTCTCAGTACCCTCTGTATTACATTTTTTCTCCATATAGTGAAACCGATCGCCGCTGCCCAAGGGCGTAGCCCATTTACGGGTGAACCTTGTAAATCTTTGTGTTTGCGTCTTGTTTGTTTGATCGTGTTTGTGCGTGTTTGCTTCCGCGATTCGCAACAAATAGTATATATATTTTTGTAAATTATTTTTGTATATTTTATCTAATAAAAATATAAGAATCACAAAAAACAATTAAAAACAAAAATAACTAAGACCAATATCCTAAATTCATAATTTTTATATACCTATGAGTCACTAACCCAGATTCTAAACTAAATTAACCTAATTAATAAAATAAAATATATCTACGTGCCTAATAATATATATTATGTAATAAAATATATATTGAAAATACAAAAGCATATAAGAACAAGTGTATTTGTAATCTACACAGCAAGCAATGCATATGGCAGGGGAAAAAATCAGAATATGCATCTTTATACAAGTAGAACAATCGAACCTCCTTTCATGGAAATGGTGCAATTTATTCTAAGCTAGACGGATCTCATTTAAACAAAGAATTTAAGAAATAAAGCATACCCAGCTTTTAGAGAAAGTCTAAGAGGACCTCGATAATCTCCTCTGTTTTCGGAGCTGATTCCTCGTCCAAACACCATGTCACAATCTGTTAAAATAAGATGGAACAGAGGTCTGCCATACCGCAGAAGCCACGAGTGAGGTTGTGAATGCTCCCCCTTCACATAAACCTAGAGTCAGTCTACAAATGAATCTTGATTGAGACAGTGCATAACAAATAATATTATTCTGTACAGTTCCTTACCTCACTGAATATATCAATGATGCAATAATCAGGATTAACATTAATAATATGTTGTTGACTTAATTTGTCAAAGACTTCGTGAAGCAAGCCAGGGATCGCTTCCACTTTTTTCTCTGCATATGGAATAAAAGTAAAAGTTTATAGCCAAAGAAAGACTATTCATTGCATTAAAATATTCAATGGAATTCTATTTATGATTAAAAAACAGCACATGCCTCTGTGATTTCCTGCAGCATTTTCATCTTCTACAGGCCCCTCATATATGCAGGCTCCTAGTTGAATGGTTTCCTTTCCATGACCTTTTGCAGGTTTCCTTGATGCCAGAAAAGTATTCCCTGCTAGAATCAACTAAACGATGTTATACTTGAACATTACTGGAAAAAAGTATATTGTCAGATAACAATATTATTATTTCTTCCAACAAGAAACTTCTCGTTAAAGCTTCTCTGGTACTAAAGCATTTGTAATCAGCTAATGACTAATGTATAAAGAGAATACTGAATTGCTTATTCACGAGGCGTTTGGGTTCTCTTATTTAAAGAGGAGAAACCATGTTGGACAAATTACACAATAGAGATGAAAAGAAAAGAAAATACATAATGACTCCCATGCTAAAATCTTGGTGAAAACATCCGGGTCTGTCCCTGAGTTGACGTGAGAAGTAGAGATAAAGCCTTTCCGAATGCGTCCTTGTAGGCAATGAAAATAGCAGCTTGATTGTCGCATTGCAGAATCATGGGAAGAGGTCCGTCAATAACTAGGTCAGTCAGAACGGATCTGACCCACATCATCTCAATGCTTCCCTGTGCCATGACTCTGTACTCTGACTCTACATTAGATCTGGCAACCACAATCTACTTCTTTCTCTTACATGACACCGAAGAGATCTGTATGAATACTGCAAAGCCTGAGGTAGATTTCTTGTCCTTAGGGGATCTTTTATAATTTGCATCTGCACATGTTGTAGTGACAAGGGATGTCCCTTTTTAAAGAGAAATCCTATATCTAGAGATATCTTCAGATATCTCAAAATCATGTGAACCACATCCATATGTTCCTGTCTCGGTTGCTCCTTAAACTTGCTAACTTTGCTCACAACAAAGGAGATGTTTGGCATTGTAATGGTCACATGGAGGAGCTTCCCTACAAGCTCCTTATATTTCCTCTTGTCCACTCTTCAGTATCATCATCATCTAGGATCATGCTTGGATCCATGGGCGTAGTGGCAGGTCTGCAATATACCATATACGCATCCTTTGAGTCTCACAAGATCCCGTTGGTTCCTGGTGAACTCAAGCCCTAGGATGTATCATAAATCGTCAAGGTCCTAGGTGACAAACTGATGCCCAAGGAACTCCTTAGCCACACTAATATCATGCGCATCATCTCCTGTAACAATGATATAGTCAACATAGACTAGTATAACAACAATACCTCTCTGAGTCCTTTGAACAAACAGTGAATGATCAACAATTGATCTCGTGAAGCCATGTTGCTCCTATCAAGCCCGGAAGCTATTGGAAACCATGCTCTTAGAGTCTACTTAAGGCTATAGATAGCCTTATGAAGTCTGGAAACATTCTGACACTCCCCCTCAGCAACAAACCCAGGTGGTTGTTGCATGTAGCCTTCCTCCTGCATATTACCATATAGAAATGCATTCCCGTACCACTGCAAAAAACAAATGATCTGAAAGGTAGAATGGCACATCACAGGAAAGAACGTATCATGATAGTCCACCCCATAAGTCTGGGTGCACCCTCGACTGTAGCGCGACCACCATCTCCTCCAAGGAAAGATGCCACTGACTGTCTCGCATGGTAGAGAGGGGAGGCGGCGAGTGGGGTTAGGGCACGGTGTACAATAACTCCGATATAGGACCGTCACTCCGATACCATGTGGAGAGAAAAGAATGAGTTGTTTATTCATGAGGTCCTAGGGTTCTCTTATATAGAGTAGAAACAATTTTTGTTGAGAAACAATAGAGTAGAAACATATTTGAGCAAATTACATAATATAGACTGAAAGAAAAGGAAATACATAGAATAATAAAAAGATAACTAATATCTCTCCACAGACTCATGCCACAACCATTCCCATCAACCAAGAATAATAAAAAGATCATGCTTTCGGGCATATGAGTGCCATTTGTGGTCAGAATTTACTGTAAATTCCCCAAAATTAGGTCGATGGAAAACCTTTTTGGAGAGTGATGGTCTAAAATCAGATCAATAAGAACCGTGTAATGATGTTAGGTAGCAAACAAGGCATCCACGATAGAGAGGCGACGGAGGAGGATGTGTGTGTCGTCGCTAGATGGCCTGCGATATGGATGGGGGACTCGTCGTGGTGTGGTAGCCGTGCGAAGGGCTGTTGCGAGGTTGGAGGGTTCCCGTGCAACCATTGGGGAAGCCCTACTATGGGTTATCATACTGTAGGCTGGTGGGACGGAGTCTCACCCTCCACACGAGGGGCTAGCAGTGGCGTCATCCTCCCTTCTCACTCAAATGAAGGTTCCGAAGACCTACTATGGTGATGTCATTCTTATAGCTATCTATCTTATCAACAGGGTCACGTCTTCAATCCTAAAAGGGTCCACTCCTTTTACGTTACTCTACACCAATGAGTCACCCTTCCCACTGCCTCTGAGAATCTTCGGGTGCATTGCAATTGTCCATAATTTCCATGTTGCTAATAAGTTGTCACCTGAGGAGATCGTGTGTTCTTCTTAGCTATTCACGCACCCAAAAGGGTTACAGGTTGTAACATCCATATCCTAACAAACTCGAACTCGTCCGATTTTGGGTCCAATGAACCCAACAACGTTGTTGGTCAATGCCAAACAACCAAAAACGGTCAATTTATTATAAATCAAAAGTCGTTCGGGCGAAATCGACCGAAAAACGGTCGCATCGTAGCGCGCGCCGTGAAAAAGCCGCGACGCAAATTCAGAAACTGCAAAATGAATCGAGACCATCATTAGATCCGATTCGACGACACAAGACCAACGGAATCAACCGTTCGTCAATCGGAGGTCGTTTGATATTTTTTTATCACAAAATTTAATCTTAAACAAAAACCGTATCCGAAAATTTCGGGTATTCAAAACTCGACTGGAAGTATATCAATATTATACTCAAATTGATCGTAGTTCTGAGACGGTCAAAGCAAGCCCTTTTTGCGTACTACTCAGTCCAAGTCCAAGTTTCTTCTAACGTGGAGCTCCTTTTTGCCTCCAAATGGCAACAAAAACATTTCTATGTGTCATCCTTTTAGCCCCTCTTCTCTTATATATATATAGAGACAAGAAGATCTTCTTCCCTCAAGTCCAAGATTTCCAACCGTAGGCCTTATCTTCCTTTTCTTCCCCACTGTCATTCTCCTGAAGACCAAGAGCCTCAAACAACCGCTGGAGCTATTACTGCTCCTCTGCAACCGCCATTGAAGAGATTGGAGAATCAAAAGGTACCTTCCTTTCCCCCCTTCTTTATTTCCTTTAATTCTAACAAAGCTTATTCTTCTCTTCCTATTTTTTTCCTTTTCCGACCTTTATTTCCATGTTTTCTCGTAGTGATTCAACATGAGAAACACAGTTCTCCACCAAATTTCTATCAAAAGCAGATGATTCCCTTTCATTTCTTTCATTCTCCTCATAAAACTCCCATCTATTTTCTTCATGAATGACTTTGAGCTGCTGTTCTGATATCTGAATTCCAGTCTGCATGCTTGTGATCTTCATTTTGAAGATCTAAAACAAAGGTACCTCCTTCCCCATCCTTTGCTGCCATGCATGTATATTAAACTTGATTTTTTTTTGTACATGTACTTTCCTCAACCTATTCCTGTTGTCACGCATGTATAACAATAATCCCACGTTTCTGCTCTCCATGAAAAGGTTTGATTTGACCATGGGAAAATTCTTTAACAACCAATTAGGTAGATGTTGAGACCTCAGTCCCCATATCTTAATCCACATTTCCAGTAATCCATGATTTCTGGTGTCCTAATTGATGATATTGATGTGATTCTGGTAGGATTACTAATATGTTTTACAGTTTCTGTTTCTGCTTCGATAAATTTTCCTTCTAATTGTTTAAATTTCAGAATCATACCAGATATATAATTGATTTTTTTCTTTTTCAACCAAATATCACTTTTGGGTTATATGAGTTACTGTCAGTATAAGTTATCAAAATTTTTTTTTACTTTTATCCCAGATTTAATTTAAACAATAAATTGATTCTATCATTTTGTAGTCTAATGTAAATTCGAGTTCAAATTCAAATAATGTCAAAGATAATTCATCATTTTTGAAGTTTTTGCATAATTTAAAATCATGGCTTCCAAAGTTCCATTCGGTCCAATTGGCACCATGATTATTATTGTAAAGACTCCATGATTATTATTATAAAGACAAACCGTAAAGAATCCACTCTTGTTATTCTTAGGGAAGCCACTTAAGAGGATGGATAAATTTCAGAATCCACGTAAAAATATGATGGTAATAAAAATGATGATCAGTGCCAATTCAGTGGGAATCTAGATCCAGATAAACGTTGTGTTCTTCAAGTCCAAAGATCACAATGTTAAATCTCAACATCAGAAATCGGTATGTTCCTAGGCTACTGTGTTTCATCATAACATGTACTCATTATTTCATCTTGATGAAATTTTGGACGATTATCAATCACAAGAAGTTAGCTTCTTCCCCTCAAAACAGAAACATCTTCACTCACATCTAACAAAACACTTCCAGGTAAATAGTTACCTAAGCAACGAGGGTGTAAAAGTTCGTAAAATTATGTAAAAGGGTTAAAAAAAATCACTTTATTCAATTAGAGTAAGAGGATAAACCAGAGAATATTCTGAAATATATATTGGATTCCCATCAAGGTACAAAGGAAAGTATTACAATATGAAAGGAGTCAAAATTCTGTGTTAATCCTTACAATTAATAAAGTTTAAGATTATATATATATATATGAATATACATTTGATGTATAGATATATGTATATGCATATGTATTTATAAACATACGAAGTAGACTCTTTTGGTCAAGAAGACACCCTTGGTGTACTTGGAAAAGGAGTAATATAAGATCACTTAATTATTTACTAAGTACATGATTTAAAGATTTAAAAGAATTAATACAGAGATATATTAATACTTTTGTGAAGTTTACAAATGATCTTTTAAGATTATAAGGAATAAGAATCCTCAATCAGTTGATCCTTGAGTATAAGATATTATTTATGTATATCACTGAAGATAGGTAACAACGAAACGGATCGAGAAAGGAATGAAAGGTCAAACAAGTAAATATGCTTGATATTTCAGTGAGAAATTAATGGTGAATCAATGATATCAATTAATAGTGCCGGTCATGGTGGCCTTTGCACCTGACTGTGCGAGGGCGCGGTGACCCTCAACTGGGCGGAGGAAAGGAAGTCCAGTTTGGGCAGCGGCCGCCAAGTGCGCGGGTCTAGGATCCCAGTCCCCCTTCGGTTTTAACGTGAGCTCACAGTGTTTTTACACATCGTTGGGATTCCGACTTTAGACCATTCCGCTGACCCTGTTTTAGGATACCCAGGCGGGGGATCCTTGGTTTTCAGTTTTACGTGCGAGCTCGGTTGCCCGTTACCGGTCGGGCTGTTTTCTAGAGCGACTTTTCTGGGAAGTCCCTCTCACCCATCTCAGTGGCGTAGTTTGGGAGTGTAGACCTATCCCTCTATTGGACCGTCCTTCCAATTAGAGGGCGAGACGGAAGAGTCTTTTGTTGGCTTCTTCACCGCTTGAGTTTTCTTTCGCCAACAGACTTGGCGATTCTACATCCAGATCATCCACATCTATATCTATATCATTTAGAGTTACATTTGAGACTGTTGCACTAAGATTGAAGGGATTAATTCTACATCCAGATCATCCATCTCTATATCCATACCATCTAGAGTTACATCTGAGACTGTTGCACTTAAGGTTTTAAGGGATTATAATTAAAATTGAGTAACTGGAAAAGATACTAATCTGATTCAAAATCCCTTTGATTTAGTGGACGTGTTGGGAACTTAGTTAGGATGCATTACACAACACCGCATGCCTACGGAGGCCCCCCAACCCTAAGACATTCCCCAAGTCTTAGAGTCATAGTGTGAGGTTTCACAAGAACCAAGACCACAGACTATCCACTAACTTAAAGGAGTAACTAGACTTCAGAATTTAATAAACCATTATATCTTCTCATCTTATCTTTCCCATCATCAAAATCCAAAAATATGATCTCTGAGTAATATGAGAATAAAATATCATACTTACGATCAATTAGTCACCATAGAAATATACTCATAAGGGAAATGTTGGGATAATGGCTGATCATAAGAGGTGCTTGCTAGAAATTTGGAAACTTTTTACAATTGCAAGTAGAAATAAATTTTAAATTTGAGTTGCTCATGCCTCTCTACTTGCTTTCTTTTGTAAATAATAAATGCCTGTTATTTTTATAAGTTTTTGGGAGGTACCAGCAACCGCTGACGCCTTTTCTTCCTTGCACGCTTGGCAGGCAAACAGCCTGCAGTTCAGTAGCTATACATGGGCCCAGAAGATAAATTTTATACCCAACGGTATGGTTTATTTTGTACTAGTTTTTGTTCAATTTATAATGTATTATGTTTCTTTCTCTTCAGTCAGATTTTGGGATATATTGTATGTACTGTCAGACTTTGTACATGTAAAATATATGGAAGTTAATGAAATGAAATAAGATTTTGGTGACCATTGTTCTATGTGTTTGTGGTTATAAACGTTGATTGTGAATGTCAGATGAAATTATTTCATTCGCGAAAAATTTCCCCGTACTTTCAGTTACTTAATGCGATCGAAATGAATGTTGTAATGCAAAATGTGTGATTAACGGGTACCCGGATCCTAGGGGGTTCACAGTTTGGTATCAGAGCAGTGGTACCCTGATACACACATTCGCGGTATTTTAATTCCGATCGCATTAAGTTCTCAGATAACGGCAGTCTTCTGACTTGTCGTAAGTCTGAAAAGGGAAATATGACATTCATATTCAAATACCACAGTTGTCACCAATTTCATTAACTTTCATATTATATCCCAAGAAGAGAAAAGCATATATCATATTATCTGCGAACCATCGATTTTATGACTAAAAATGGTTCTCATGCAGAGCCATGTCATCCCGACCAGACCAGGAGATGACTAACCAACTAGTACACATACTGACTACTCTTGTCAACCTTTCCATGATCTACTTAATTCTAGTGCGGCACATTCTTTTCTTACTTCGAGGCTAAATGTTTCTTTAAGTAGAGTCGCAGAGACTCTCTCTTCTTCATATCACATTCAAGGGCCAGGTGGCCAGCTGGTTGTTATTTCTTAGATAGTTAGGCACTTGCTCGTACTGATTGAAGGACACGAGATGCTCGCAGATTGTCTACTTCTACAGCTTGATGAGTTCGACTTGATTCTAGGCATAGATTGGTTATCCGCTCATCATACACTTGTTGATTGCTTTAGAAAGACGGTTGTCTTCAGAATACCCAGATGTGTTTCCTGATGAGCTACCAGGATTTTCTCCTGAGAGAGAGATCGAGTTCGAGATCACATTATTACCAGACACCCACCCGATCTCAATGGCTCCTTACCGTATGGCACCAGTTGAGTTGCGGGAGTTGAAGGTGCAGTTACAGGAGTTACTTGACTTAGGATTCGTGCGGCCGAGCACTTCACCTTGGGGTGCTCCGGTTTTATTTGTCAAGAAAAAGGACGGATCCATGAGGTTATGCATCGATTACAGGCAGTTGAACAAGAGAACGGTGAAGAACCGTTATCCTTTGCCGCGCATCGATGATTTATTTGATCAGCTCCAGAGATCTTCGATATTCTCGAAGATCGATCTTCGCTCAGGCTACCATCAACTGAGGATTCGCGAGTCGGATATTTCAAAAACAGCCTTTAGGACTCGCTATGGACACTACGAGTTTGAAGTCGTTTGGACACACCAATGCACCTGTGGCTTTCATGGATATGATGAACAGGATCTTCTGTCCATACTTGGACAAGTTTGTAGTGGTATTCATCGATGATGTGCTCATCTACTCACGGAATGAATGAGATCATGCGAATGATCTAGGAATTGTTTTGGATACATTGAGGGAGCACAAGCTCTATGCCAAGTTGAGCAAATGCGAGTTCTGGCTATCCCAGGTTTCATTTTTAGGGCATGTCATTTTTGGAGTAGGCATTGCAGTTGATCCTGCGAAAATAGATGCAGTTATGTCTTGGGAGCAGCCCAAGACTGTTACTCAGATTCGGAGTTTCCTCGGACTAGCGGGCTATTACAGACGCTTTGTCAATGGATTTTCACGCATCATTCGTCCTTTGGCACGATTGACGCCGAAGGAAATCCATTCATTTGGGAAGATTCATGTGAGCAGGCCTTTCAAACACTGAAGGAAAGATTGACTACAACGCCTATTATTGCTCTTCCTTCAGGCACTCAGGACTATGCAGTCTACACAGATGCATCTGGAGAAGGTCTAGGAGCAGTATTGATGCAAAGAGGACAGGTGATTGCTTACGCATCACGGCGGTTGAGACCGCACGAGCGGAACTACCCCACACATGATTTGGAGTTGGCGGCATCTTTGCCTTGAAGATCGGGCGTCACTACCTATATGGGGTAAATTTTGAGATCTTTACCGACCACAAGAATCTGAAGTATATCTTTGATCAGAAGGAGCTGAACATGAGGCAGCACAGATGGCTCGAGCTGCTGAAGGATTATGATTGCACGATCTCTTACCATCATGGTAAGGGAAACGTGGTGGCTGATGCACTCAGCAGGAGAGCGCATGCTGATGGTACAGCGAACTGGCTATTTACATGGGATACGCTTGCCGCTTTGACAAATTGGCATCCTCAGGAGAGCGCATCCATATCTACGGCCGTGCCTCCACGATACAACAGTCTTTGGGATCGTATTGTAGAGGGACAAAAGACAGATCCTTGGATTCGAGATAGATACATGCGCGCCGTCAAGGACGAGGTTGACGACTTTGTTGTGGCAGAGTCCATTTTATGAAAGGCAGGACGGGTTGTTGTACCCAATGACGAGCAGCTACGCAGAGATATTCTTGATGAGGCACACAGTTCACGGTTATCTATCCATCCAGGCAGTATGAAGATGTACCGTGATTTGCGTCGACATTTCTGGTAGGATGGAATGAAACGCGATGTGGCACTACATGTCAGCAGATGCATGATCTGTCAGATGGTCAAGGCTGAGCACAGGAGACCACCAGGATTACTGCAATCTCTCCCCATTCCCGAGTGGAAGTGGGAGAGCATTTCTATGGATTTCGTCACAGGATTACCAAAGACACCGGGTGATCATGATTCCATTAGGTCATTGTTGATAGGTTGACCAAGTCATCCCATTTCATACTTGTCAATACGATTTACACTCCATCCAAATTGGCCAAGCTCTATGTGCAGAACATTATCAGGCTGCATGGTATACCACGAGAGGTGGTGTCTGACAGGGATTCGAGATTTACATCTCACTATGGGCATCAGTTCATGTCAGCACTACAGACAGAGCTGAAGATGAGTTCTGCTTATCATTCGCAGACAGACGGGCAGAGTGAGCGCACCATTCAGACGCTTAAGGACCTACTTCGCACATGCACTTTGGAGTGAAAAGGGTCCTGGAAGGACCATCTGCCATTAATAGAATTCACGTACAACAACATCTATCACTCCAGTATTGGTATGACACCATTTGAAGCCCTATACGGGCGGAGATGTCTTACACCTCTCAGTTGGCGGGAGGTAGGTGACCATGCTCTCTACGCCGTAGATCTCTTGGAGGAGACTGCGAGAGCTGTTGATCTCGTGAGACGAAGGCTTATGAGGGCACAAAGCCATCAAAAGAGCTATGCAGACCGTCGAAGAAGAGATTTGGAGTTCCAAGTAATCCAATCTTTCCTCTTCATCCATTCAATTATAACATATGTATGACATCTAAATAATCACATACTAATGACATCCCTGTAAATTACAGGTGGGAGATTGAGTATTTTTGTGAATATCTCCCATGATAGGAGTACAGAGATTCAGTGTTCATGGCAAGTTAGTGCCACGATATGTTGGACCGTTTGAGATTCTTGCAAGAGTGGGGAAAGTGGCATATCGAGTAGCCCTTCCTCCACATCTTTCAGTTATCCATGATGTCTTCCATATGTCCAACCTAAGGAAATATGTGCACGATCCTCGACACGTCATCAGCTACGAGAATCTAGACGTGGAGCCAGATCTGACTTATGAGGAGAAGCCAGTCCAGATACTTGACCATGCTATGAAGAAGCTTCGCAGCAAGGAGATTCCATGGGTCAAGATGTTGTGGCACCGACATGGTGTCGAAGAAGCGACATAGGAGACCGAAGCCGACATGCGGGCACGATACCCGCAACTTTTCTGATGTAATCATCGAAACAAGCCTTTGTAATTAGATATATGTTACAATATATGGCTTGTTTTCTCCTTGAGGTTTTTATGGGTTCAAAACCCTTTGAGGTTTTTATGGACATATGAAATTCAAACAAGATACCTAATAGCCTTGACTCGAGTCTCGAGGACGAGACTCCCTTTGAGGTTTTTATATTTGTAACATCCATATCCTAACAAACTCGAACTCGTCCGATTTTGGGTCCAATGAACCCAACAACGTTGTTGGTCAATGCCAAACAACCAAAAACGGTCAATTTATTATAAATCAAAAGTCGTTCGGGCGAAATCGACCGAAAAACGGTCGCATCGTAGCGCGCGCCGTGAAAAAGCCGCGACGCAAATTCAGAAACTGCAAAATGAATCGAGACCATCATTAGATCCGATTCGACGACACAAGACCAACGGAATCAACCGTTCGTCAATCGGAGGTCGTTTGATATTTTTTTATCACAAAATTTAATCTTAAACAAAAACCGTATCCGAAAATTTCGGGTATTCAAAACTCGACCGGAAGTATATCAATATTATACTCAAATTGATCGTAGTTCTGAGACGGTCAAAGCAAGCCCTTTTTGCGTACTACTCAGTCCAAGTCCAAGTTTCTTCTAACGTGGAGCTCCTTTTTGCCTCCAAATGGCAACAAAAACATTTCTATGTGTCATCCTTTTAGCCCCTCTTCTCTTATATATATATAGAGACAAGAAGATCTTCTTCCCTCAAGTCCAAGATTTCCAACCGTAGGCCTTATCTTCCTTTTCTTCCCCACTGTCATTCTCCTGAAGACCAAGAGCCTCAAACAACCGCTGGAGCTATTACTGCTCCTCTGCAACCGCCATTGAAGAGATTGGAGAATCAAAAGGTACCTTCCTTTCCCCCCTTCTTTCTTTCCTTTAATTCTAACAAAGCTTATTCTTCTCTTCCTATTTTTTTCCTTTTCCGACCTTTATTTCCATGTTTTCTCGTAGTGATTCAACATGAGAAACACAGTTCTCCACCAAATTTCTATCAAAAGCAGATGATTCCCTTTCATTTCTTTCATTCTCCTCATAAAACTCCCATCTATTTTCTTCATGAATGACTTTGAGCTGCTGTTCTGATATCTGAATTCCAGTCTGCATGCTTGTGATCTTCATTTTGAAGATCTAAAACAAAGGTACCTCCTTCCCCATCCTTTGCTGCCATGCATGTATATTAAACTTGATTTTTTTTTGTACATGTACTTTCCTCAACCTATTCCTGTTGTCACGCATGTATAACAATAATCCCACGTTTCTGCTCTCCATGAAAAGGTTTGATTTGACCATGGGAAAATTCTTTAACAACCAATTAGGTAGATGTTGAGACCTCAGTCCCCATATCTTAATCCACATTTCCAGTAATCCATGATTTCTGGTGTCCTAATTGATGATATTGATGTGATTCTGGTAGGATTACTAATATGTTTTACAGTTTCTGTTTCTTCTTCGATAAATTTTCCTTCTAATTGTTTAAATTTCAGAATCATACCAGATATATAATTGATTTTTTTCTTTTTCAACCAAATATCACTTTTGGGTTATATGAGTTACTGTCAGTATAAGTTATCAAAATTTTTTTTTACTTTTATCCCATATTTAATTTAAACAATAAATTGATTCTATCATTTTGTAGTCTAATGTAAATTCGAGTTCAAATTCAAATAATGTCAAAGATAATTCATCATTTTTGAAGTTTTTGCATAATTTAAAATCATGGCTTCCAAAGTTCCATTCGGTCCAATTGGCACCATGATTATTATTGTAAAGACTCCATGATTATTATTATAAAGACAAACCGTAAAGAATCCACTCTTGTTATTCTTAGGGAAGCCACTTAAGAGGATGGATAAATTTCAGAATCCACGTAAAAATATGATGGTAATAAAAATGATGATCAGTGCCAATTCAGTGGGAATCTAGATCCAGATAAACGTTGTGTTCTTCAAGTCCAAAGATCACAATGTTAAATCTCAACATCAGAAATCGGTATGTTCCTAGGCTACTGTGTTTCATCATAACATGTACTCATTATTTCATCTTGATGAAATTTTGGACGATTATCAATCACAAGAAGTTAGCTTCTTCCCCTCAAAACAGAAACATCTTCACTCACATCTAACAAAACACTTCCAGGTAAATAGTTACCTAAGCAACGAGGGTGTAAAAGTTCGTAAAATTATGTAAAAGGGTTAAAAAAAATCACTTTATTCAATTAGAGTAAGAGGATAAACCAGAGAATATTCTGAAATATATATTGGATTCCCATCAAGGTACAAAGGAAAGCATTACAATATGAAAGGAGTCAAAATTCTGTGTTAATCCTTACAATTAATAAAGTTTAAGATTATATATATATATGAATATACATTTGATGTATAGATATATGTATATGCATATGTATTTATAAACATACGAAGTAGACTCTTTTGGTCAAGAAGACACCCTTGGTGTACTTGGAAAAGGAGTAATATAAGATCACTTAATTATTTACTAAGTACATGATTTAAAGATTTAAAAGAATTAATACAGAGATATATTAATACTTTTGTGAAGTTTACAAATGATCTTTTAAGATTATAAGGAATAAGAATCCTCAATCAGTTGATCCTTGAGTATAAGATATTATTTATGTATATCACTGAAGATAGGTAACAACGAAACGGATCGAGAAAGGAATGAAAGGTCAAACAAGTAAATATGCTTGATATTTCAGTGAGAAATTAATGGTGAATCAATGATATCAATTAATAGTGCCGGTCATGGTGGCCTTTGCACCTGACTGTGCGAGGGCGCGGTGACCCTCAACTGGGCGGAGGAAAGGAAGCCCAGTTTGGGCAGCGGCCGCCAAGTGCGCGGGTCTAGGATCCCAGTCCCCCTTCGGTTTTAACGTGAGCTCACAGTGTTTTTACACCTCGTTGGGATTCCGACTTTAGACCATTCCGCTGACCCTGTTTTAGGATACCCAGGCGGGGGATCCTTGGTTTTCAGTTTTACGTGCGAGCTCGGTTGCCCGTTACCGGTCGGGCTGTTTTCTAGAGCGACTTTTCCGGGAAGTCCCTCTCACCCGTCTCAGTGGCGTAGTTTGGGAGTGTAGACCTATCCCTCTATTGGACCGTCCTTCCAATTAGAGGGCGAGACGGAAGAGTCTTTTGTTGGCTTCTTCACCGCTTGAGTTTTCTTTCGCCAACAGACTTGGCGATTCTACATCCAGATCATCCACATCTATATCTATATCATTTAGAGTTACATTTGAGACTGTTGCACTAAGATTGAAGGGATTAATTCTACATCCAGATCATCCATCTCTATATCCATACCATCTAGAGTTACATCTGAGACTGTTGCACTTAAGGTTTTAAGGGATTATAATTAAAATTGAGTAACTGGAAAAGATACTAATCTGATTCAAAATCCCTTTGATTTAGTGGACGTGTTGGGAACTTAGTTAGGATGCATTACACAACACCGCATGCCTACGGAGGCCCCCCAACCCTAAGACATTCCCCAAGTCTTAGAGTCATAGTGTGAGGTTTCACAAGAACCAAGACCACAGACTATCCACTAACTTAAAGGAGTAACTAGACTTCAGAATTTAATAAACCATTATATCTTCTCATCTTATCTTTCCCATCATCAAAATCCAAAAATATGATCTCTGAGTAATATGAGAATAAAATATCATACTTACGATCAATTAGTCACCATAGAAATATACTCATAAGGGAAATGTTGGGATAATGGCTGATCATAAGAGGTGCTTGCTAGAAATTTGGAAACTTTTTACAATTGCAAGTAGAAATAAATTTTAAATTTGAGTTGCTCATGCCTCTCTACTTGCTTTCTTTTGTAAATAATAAATGCCTGTTATTTTTATAAGTTTTTGGGAGGTACCAGCAACCGTTGACGCCTTTTCTTCCTTGCACGCTTGGCAGGCAAACAGCCTGCAGTTCAGTAGCTATACATGGGCCCAGAAGATAAATTTTATACCCAACGGTATGGTTTATTTTGTACTAGTTTTTGTTCAATTTATAATGTATTATGTTTCTTTCTCTTCAGTCAGATTTTGGGATATATTGTATGTACTGTCAGACTTTGTACATGTAAAATATATGGAAGTTAATGAAATGAAATAAGATTTTGGTGACCATTGTTCTATATGTTTGTGGTTATAAACGTTGATTGTGAATGTCAGATGAAATTATTTCATTCGCGAAAAATTTCCCCGTACTTTCAGTTACTTAATGCGATCGAAATGAATGTTGTAATGCAAAATGTGTGATTAACGGGTACCCGGATCCTAGGGGGTTCACACAGGTGCTATGACATGGCTGGTCATCGATACTATATTTCTGTGGATGTTACTTTCTTTGAACAAACTAGTTTCTTTACACAATCTTTCACAGATATTCCCTTGGATCTTCCTCCATCACTATAGAGGGAAAAGAATGAATTGCTCTAATGAGAGGCCCTCGGGTTCTATTATATAGGAGAGGAACCTATTAGGCAAATTACAGGATGAAGAAAAAATAAATAGAAAATGAGAAAAACAATACTAAAGATAAAAAATATTTCAACACTCCCCCTCAAGCTGGAGCGTAGATATCGATCAGACTCAGCTAGGAACAACATCTCTGATAAGGCTCTCTGGCTACGGCCTTAGTAAGAACATCTATTGTCTGGTCTCCAGAGCTGACATACGTAGTGGCAATAAGACCCTTCTCTATCATGTCAAGAGTGTAGTGACATTTCACCTCTATGTGCTTCGTCCTCTCATGAAAGGCTGGATTGTTGGCAATAAAAAGAGAAACCTGATTGTCACATTGGAGGTGCATGGGAAGAGGCACATCTATATTCAGGTCAGTAAAAACAGATCTGACCCACATCATTTATGTGCTAACCTGCGCCATGGCCCTGAATTCTGACTCAGCACTTAATCTGGAAACAACAGTCTGCTTCTTGCTCTTCCATGAAACTAGGGAATTCCCTATGAACACAACAAAGCCTGATGCAGACTTCCTATCTTTTGGACACCCGACATAATATGCATTTGCACATGCTGTAACTGAAAGAGATGTGCCTCTGCTGAAAAGAAGTCCCGTACCAGGTGAAGTCTTCAGATATCTCAAATTCATATGGATTGCATCCATATGTGCATGTTTGAGTTGCTCCATAAGCTAACTTACTTTGCTCATGACAAATGATATGTCGGGCCTGGAAATAGTCACATATAGTAGCTTACCAACAAGTTCCATGTACCTTCTCTTATCGGCTTCCTTAGTGCCATCATCATAGAGCTTCATGCTTGGGTCAATAGGAGTAGTGGCAGATCTGCTATCTGTCATGCATGTCTCTGAAAGAAGATCTATAACGTACTTCTTCTGGGTCATCACAAGAGCTCGCTGGTTCCTGGCAAACTCGAATCCAAGGAAGTAACGTAGATGCCCAAGGTCCTTGGTCACAAACTGCTGGCCTAGGAAGTTCTTGGCATCCTGAATGCCTTGCTCGTCATCCTCTGTAACAATAATGTCATCAACATAAACAAGAATGACAACACTGCCTCATTGGGTCCCCTGCACAAAAAAGAGTGATTGATCGTCGATCGCACAAACCCATGTTGCTCTATCAAGTCCGAGAGCTTTTGGAACCATGCTTTTAGACTCTGTTTAAGGCCATAGATAGCCTTGTGTAGCCTGCAAACCTTCTGACACTCCCCCTCAACAGTAAACTCATGTGGTTGCTGCATATAGACATCCTCTTGTAGATCACCATTGAGGAAGGCATTCTTCTCATCAAGCTGATAAAGTGGCCAATCTCGTGTTACAACAATAGAAAGTAGAATACACAGAGTAGAATGTCTTGCAACTTGAGAGAAAATATCCTGACAGTCCATCCCATACATCTAGGTGAACCCGCATGCCACAAGTCTCGCCTTACAACGATCCACACTGTTATCCGCACAATGTTTCATAGTGAACAACCATTTGCATCCCACAATAGATGCGTCAACTAGAGCAGAAACAAGACTCCACGTACCATGTGACCGTAGTGCAACCATCACCTCCTCCATGGCTAACCTCTACTGATTGTCCTGAATAGCCTCGTGATATGTCCGTAGTATCTCCATGACAGATAATGCCAAGGTAAACCTCTGAAATCCTCTGATAGCCTGCTCAAGGAAACCTGGGTTGCAAGAGGATAAGTAGCACACTTTCGTTTTGGCTTACGCATAGCAATCGGTTCATCAAGATCATCTGCCAAGTCTGTGACCTATGAGGTCCCCTCTTGAGAGGGCACCTGCTCATCCTGTATGAAATCATGCTGCATGATAACCGTCCCGCATCCTTTGTTAATCCGGTCAATTTAATGTCCAAATTAATGTTAATAGTTCGTTGCAGTCGGATACGAGAGGCTAGTCAAAAACCACTTTAATTTGATGTCAAGCGGTGAATTTTTTTACTTGGTGGAGTCCAAGGTCGATCTCAGGGAGGCATCTGTCTCCTTAGGTAGATTTTAAGCAATTATCCAAGTGTGTGATTTTCGGGGAGTAATTTTTTTGTCTTTTTCAATTTCTATGCAGACTTATGCAAAAATGCAGGCCAATTTAACGTTTAATTCAATTAAGATATCAAATGAAGTCCAAAAATTCTAAAAATTGGCCAGATGATTAGTGATGATGAAAATGATCTACACTAATTTTCTTTTGATTTTTCAGACACTAAATTGATTTTCTGGAAATTAAATATGCAGTCAGGGTGATTTTCAATATTTAATTTTTAATAAATAACAAACCACATTTTTTTTCAAGAACTAAAATTATCCTAGATAGCACTAATAATAAGGGATCCAGGAAAATTGAAAGATCTGAGTTTCAATGTGAAATGAATTTATTAAAATTAAATTAAGAAAATCACTTAATAATTTATTAAGGCCTCGATAGGTGTGCAAATGACATGAAATTTTTATGCCATGTTAAGAATACTGTCCTTAAGCTACTGTGAATTTTTGATGATTTTTGGAAGCACAGAGAATTAACTACAAATTAAAAGGTGTCACTGGGCAAAATATTTCAAAAATGCACCAATTAATTCATTAATAATTCTACTGAAATTACAAAAATGTGACACGTGGACCAATAAACAGAGGACAAGTTTCTCAACAAAATGCAATTTTTAGATTTACAAAATGATGTGGAATGCAACCTAGGGATGCGTGCAAACACAAGGGTATAAATGCAATACAGGAAAATAAAAATACAATAAGCAAATATGCGGACAGGGACTAAAATGCAATTACCTATAATGCTGGGGACTCGAGTGCAAATTCTCCACAGGGCACGTGCTCCTCACGTGGGCTCAGCTTCACAGGGACCTTTTTGCAAATAAGGAAAGCTCCAGGGGCCTCTGTGTAATTTTCCCAGGCCGCACGTGCTCCTCACGTGGGCGGCCTAGGCTCGGATGGCTGCGGAGGCTCGGGCCGAGGCTCGGGCGACGGTGGAGGTCTGGAGTGAGGCTCGGTGTAGCCTCGGGTCGTCCGAGCCTAGGGTTGGGGGCAAGGCTCGGTCTTCGTCGACGTGGCTGGCTGCGGGCCATTGGAGGATGGCGGTGATGATGCGTGGCGAGATCAGAATCCGTCAGATCTGGATAGATCTGACGGTGGTCGATGGAAGCTGAAGATGATGACGTGGCGTTCTCCTGAGCGTGGGATCAATGATGATCCTACGGTCGTTGGCAGCTCCGGTGGGTGGGCGACGTGGCTGACTGCGAACCGTTCGATCGAGATGATCGAACAGCCTCTGGGGCTTCTTCCTCGACGGCCCTCCGCCTCCTGCGGAGGAGAAGGCGGGGCTCCGACGTTGCTGTCTTTGCTCCGCCCTTCCCTCCCGTCGTCGGTGAAGGTCGATGGCGAGTCGGAGGTATCTCGGAAGATGCGCGGATGGTCGACGAAGCCTCCGGTGACCTCAGGAGTGAGAAAGGGCCGTCGGAGATTGCTGGCGACGAAGCTCGAAGATGACTCCGGCGAGCTTCCGTTCAATGAGACGCGGGGTACCTGCAAGTGTTAAAGAGAGAGCCGGAGCTCGTGCGTGCGTTTGTGGAGAGGTGGAGGTAGTCGGCGAGGCCTAAGGTGTGCGGAAGATGGGTAGGCGATGGTGCTCCGGCCAAGTGGCGGAGCTGAGCTGATGAAGGTTGACGTGCGTCGTCGGGGGTCGTGAAAGCTACCGTGAGGATGGGAGCTTCGACGCGAAGCTCGGCGAGATGGAATGGAAGCGAGAGGTTGATCGGTGGCGGCGAATAAAATCGGAGAAGATAAAAGAAAATTAAGAAAAAGATCGGAGATGGATAGAGGGGTTCACCTGGGGATTGGACCTCTCTCTTGGGGTCCAGGTCGTCGCTCGAGGGACCGGTGATGTCCCGAGCTCCAACAGCTGCTCGGAGGAGTCGCTGCGACACGGCGGAGTTGCCGTGGATCTCGCCAGAGAAGAAGCCCTTCGTCGCTCACGGAATCGTCGAATTGCTGTCACCAATCGAAAGCTCGGAGCTCAGGGAAGCTCTCTGGAGTGGCGGATGCGGCTGAAGTTGGCAGGTGGTGGCGTATTTATAGGATGGAGTTGGTGGGTTGGCTGGTGATGAGGTGAGGTTTGTGGTCGACGTGGGGCGACTCTGGTGGGAGTCGTGGGAAGCGAGGGAGCTGGCGAGGGTGAGGGAGGAGTGCTCTCCATCGTGGTGGTGTTGGTGGTCGGAGAGGGTGGATGAGGTGCTGCCAAGAATAGGAAGGGGGCGGCTTGTTTGGCAAGGGGAGAGATCGTGGGCGAGTGGCGTCCGGAGGTAGACGACGGAGCTCCACCATTGGATCTGGTGATCCAACGGTGATGATCGAAGCGGTATGGGACGTGTGTGATTAGATCAAGGCGCGTAGATGATGGATCGTGATCGCTCCACGTGGAGGGCGCTGGGCGAAGCGCGGGCGAACGGCTTGGATGAGGAGATGGAGAGGATCGAAGGGACGAGGAACGCCAACGGAGGAGCGGCTGTGATGGGCTTGATCAGATGGTTCATCTGCCGCCACATGGCGAGCTCTGGAAGAGGCGCGAGCGGATGGTGCGGATTGAAGGCATGAGATGATCTGACGGCCCAGACAAAGGGCGTGCGTGGAATACCTGGAGTCGTTGGATCTCAGGAGGAGATCCAACGGCTGGAAGATGAGGCGGATGAGGCAAGGGGAGCAGGCCGCGTGGCGCAACCAGAGGGCGCCACATGGCCTGCTGTGAGTGGCTGGAAGAAGATACACGTGTAAAGAGAAGAGGAGGCCGAATTTGGAAAAACTCAAAACATGAAAGTTGTAGATCTCGATGAGATCTACAAGTTTCATGTTGACCAAAGACGGAGATGAGGTCAAATATGATACATAAATACAAAGATACAATTATACACCTATGTAGTATACAAAGTAGCCCAAAAACCCAACTTTCCCATACAAGCTCCAAATTCAATGAAATTAGTCTCATTTTAAAGGTCTTTTAATGTGTAGTATTCTAAGAGTAAGTAGACCTAATTTGGAGTTTGTATGAGGGCTTTATGTGCATTTTAGTGTACAGGGGTTCTCAGGTTTTATTGGCTATTTTACAAAGGGGATTTTTGGCATTCTTCCCTATATAATTAACTAAGGAGTACAAATTATAGAGAAGAGATTATTTTAGTGAATGGGTATTTTACAAGTGATTTTTGGCTTCTTATTTAAATGCAAATGGACTGGTAACATGTGTGAATTATAATTGTATGCAAGAATGCTATTTATGCAATATAAAGGGAAACATGCATCTATTTTCTCGGGAACAAGGTTCTATTTTTGACTTTTGAAGTGATGAATCACAGATTCATCAACCCCCTATACTTAAACCTTGCTCGTCCCCGAGCAACTAAATGAA
Organism: Ottelia alismoides; assembly: GCA_037367405.1. NCBI lineage: Eukaryota > Viridiplantae > Streptophyta > Magnoliopsida > Alismatales > Hydrocharitaceae > Ottelia > Ottelia alismoides. The sequence goes on along the minus strand of JAZKJV010003964.1, from coordinate 206,898 downwards.
ATGCAAGAGTGAAATGATTTTGGGTTCCATACCAAGGTCATGAACAAAAGTTAAAAATGGGGCCTGACTCGACCTTTGGATTAGTTGTGTGGCGGAACCTTATTTGGACCTGAGCTTAAGACCTAACAGACTTCAAGTTCCACAAGTCTTCTATTCAAGACTCCTCAACAGTCAGGTCAGAACAAATCCTCAAACGCAAATTTCTGATGACTATGATTCTTACTTGTACTGTGTAAGTGATTTGTAACTCTCCACATCAGAAATGGCTCGGAACCAGCCTCCTCTAACGAGGTAACTCAATAACCGGGTCCAGTAACTCTTTCCTCGAGGAGCGGGGTATTCCCTTCTAAGTTCAAGTGCGACCAACTCAAGAGGAGGGGGTAGAGAAGAGAATGGACGGTAGCCAGTGTAGCTACCTATCTCGGGATGCCTGACCAGTGTAGCCAAGTCATCCAGCTGCATTTCTTTACTAGTATACAGTCTCCGACAGGTATTTTATTTTTTCTTGAACCTGTCTGATTTTTTTAGAGTTTTTGCATTTTTTTTTCAAAGTGCAGCATGTACATCAGGAGTTTTTCCTCTTGAGTCAGTAGACTATCCCTCTTTTGAAGCATTATTGCAACCCACAACATCCAGTCCTTAGATGTCAACACCACCAGACTAGGTTGAGACGCACTACCCTCCCTAGAGGAGGACGGATGTTTCCACCCGTGTGCTACTCCAAGCTAAAGGATTCTACTTCCTCACCACCTCATCAATGAAGAGCTACGTGCATAGTGCTTGTCCAAGTTAGGTCATTATCTAAAAGAATCCTGCGTATGCACGAGATATTCTACTTAGACTAATCAAGATGACATGTGAACATAGACTTGCGGACTCAAAGAATTAAGTCACTTGACCTGAGAAGTCTTAACTCCAGTTCCTATAAGGATCCTCTGAAATTAGGTGGATTAAGGTCAAATCAGGTCCATCCTCAATATCTACTCATAACTTGGTCCAGAACCCACTAGCTTTTCACTTTGCATATGCAAAGTTATGCAGATGAGATGAGATATCATGCTATGAAAATGCAAGACTCTTTTTTCTTTTTCTTGGATGCAGAGATGATATGCAAGAGTAAATAAGAAGCCTCTTCTCATTTTTATTTTTCATTTTTTTTGATTTTTACCCACCCGTAATTATTGTAAAATATATACAAAAATATGCGAAAATACGCGAAAGTACGAGCTATGGGTAAAGTATATATGTAATATATACACGCCCCCCTATACTTAGTGTGTGCTATGTCCTCATAGCACGAAGAGCGAGGAAAAAGACATAGCTCGTGCTAAGCGTAGGAGAGCTAAAGGAACAAAAAGTATAGAAGTCGTCTCGCCCCCCCTATACTTAGGCTCTGGCAGCCTAAGTGTAGAAGAAGATCAGAAATGGGGCGGGCGAGGGAAAGATGGGTAGTGGCTGAATATACAATGCGGGCATCGGTCCCCCCTATACTTAGGCTTAGGTCAGCCTAAGTATAGGTAGGAAATGAGTATGAGGACCAATGTGATCTGGAGAATGTACAGTAAGCCGACTTAGGTGACCCTTCCCCCCTATACTTAGGATCTGGTTATCCTAAGTATAGTCCAAGATAGTGCTCTGATGAGGCGGGGATGGGTTGCTGAAGTCACGAGAGAAAGGGTAGGATGTAGAAGAATGATGATATACACAGATGAGTCGGTGTGAATCTTTCAAGATGTTGCTGATGGCTGGAGTTCATTGCTGCAAGGTCTCATACGCGGCTCGATGTGAATCTGTTGTATCTGTCTCGCGCATGAATACAATCTCCTCAACATGGACTAACTGCTCATTGGATTCGATGACGTGCTTCAACAGCTGTCCATTCACTAGGAATGTCGGTGCGTCCTCTGCGAGATCTGAGATCTCGACACATCCACTATCATGCACCATACGGACGACAAATGGGCCTGTCCACTTAGACTTCAACTTGCCTTGGAAAATCTTCAGCCTAGCATTGAACAAGCATACCTTCTGTCCAGGAACAAAGGTCTTTTGTCTGATATATCTATCATGCCAACGCTTTACCTTGTCCTTGTACACTAAACTGTTGTCATATGCGCGGTTTCTGACTTCCACAAGCTCATTCAGATCCATGTCTCTCTGCTTCTGACCCAGGTGTGTGTTCCAGTTGACCTTTTTGATTGCCCATTCTGATTTGTGCACTAACTCTGCGGGCAAATGGCACGGCTTTCCGAATACCATTCGGAACGGGGAGGTGCCTAACGGTGTCTTGTAAGCCGTCCTATACGCCCAGAGGACTTGATCCAAGATCTGAGACCAGTCCTTCCTGTCCGGGCGGACAAGCTTTTGCAATATGGTTTTTACCTCCCTATTTGACACCTCAGCCATACCATTGGTTTGTGGGTGGTAAGGACTCGCGACACGGTGTTCGATGCCGTAGTCCTTCAGGAGTTTCTTCACCTCCCTATTCACAAAGTGGCTACCCCCGTCTGATATCATCATTTTGGGGATCCCGAATCTAGAGATTATATGCTGTCTGATGAATTTACAGACAGTCCTGCTGTCTGCGACTCGGGTCGGGATAGCCTCCACCCATCTGGACAGATAATCTACCGCAAGGAGGATGTATTCGAACCCGTGACTGACAGGGAATGGGCCCATGAAATCGATGCCTCAGGCGTCAAAGACATCACAAATGATGACCGGTTGCATTGGCATCTCATCCTTGGAACCAACGGTTCCTCCCATTCTATGGCAAACTGGGCACGACTTCGCGAAGGTGGTGGCATCGCGAAACAGAGTCGGCCAGTCAAAGCCACACTGAAGTACCTTCCATGCGGTCCTCTTCCCGGAGTGGTGTCCTCCTGTCTCTAAGCTATGGCATAAAGAAAGGACACTCTGGTATTCCTCCTGAGGAATACAACGTCTCCAGACACAATCCGGTCCTTCAAAGAAAAAGATTGGATCCTCCCAATGGTAGTGTCTTGCGTCCGACTTTAGTCGGTCGATTTGGCTCTTGGGCCAATCTTCGGGAACTTTCTTGGAGACAAGATAATTCACGATATTGGCGTAACATGGGAGTGAGTCGATAACAAAAATCGACTCGTCAGGAAAGGAGTCTCGAATTGGTGAAACCTCGGAAGTATTAAGATCTTCGAGACGAGAAAGATGATCGGCCACTACGTTTTTCTTTTCAGGTTTATCACGGATGTCCAAATCAAACTCCTGGATAAGTAAAATCCAACGAAGAAGACGCGCCTTCGCGTCCTTCTTTTCCATTAAATACCGTAGTGTCGTGTGGCCTGTGAACACAGTTACCTTGGATCCAATTAGGTGAGATCTGAATTTGTCCAAGGCAAACACTACCGCAAGCATTTCCTTTTCTGTAACTGTATAGTTACGCTGAGCAGAATCAAGCACTTTGCTTGCGTAGTGAATTGCAAACGGGACGCCATCTCTTCTTTGTCCCAATACAACCCCAACAGCATAATCAGAGGCGTCCGTCATGATCTCAAAAGGTAGAGACCAATCTGGGGCTTGTAGGATGGGTGCGTCCAAGATCATTCCTTGTAAAAGCTTAAAGGCCTCAAGACATTTGTGATCTACAATAAACTCCATGTCTTTGCCTAAAAGCTCAGTTAGCGGTCGGGCAATCTTAGAAAAATCCTTAATAAATCTCCGATAGAATCCAACATGCCCGAGGAACGACCGCAACTGTCTTACGTTGGTTGGTGGCTGGAGTCGTCTGATCACGTCCACCTTGGCAGGGTCAACCTCCATTCCTCTCTTGGAGATGACATGCCCCAACACTATGCCCTCTGTCACCGTGAAGTGACTTTTCTCCCAGGAGAGCACCAGATTAACCTCACAACATCTCTTGAGGACTCGGTCCAGATTTCTAAGACAGGAATCGAAAGAATCACCGTGGACCGAGAAGTCATCCATGAAGACTTTCGGGAATTCGCCGACCATTTCGGCAAATACAGCAATCATGCACCTTTGAAAAGTACCTGGAGCATTGCATAACCCAAAAGGCATGCGCCTGAAAGCATAGGTACCAAAGGGGCATGTAAACGTGGTCTTTTCCTGGTCCTCCGGAGCTATGGCTACTTGATTGTAGCCCGAGAACCCATCTAGGAAGCAGAAGAATTCTTTCCCCGCTAATCTTTCTAAAATCTGATCAATGAACGGTAGGGGGAAATGATCCTTCTTCTTCGCGGTATTCAGGCGTCTGTAATCCACACAGACGCGCCACGACGTGGGTACTCTCGTCACGATCTCCTCTCCGTCCTCGTTGGTGGTCGTCTGAATTCCCGACTTCTTCGGGACAACATGGATTGGGGCCACCCACTTAGAGTCGGAGATTGGGTAAATGAAACCCGCGTCGCACCATTTTTCTCTCTTTTTTCACGACCTCTCGTAAATTTGGATTCAACCGGCGTTGGAATTCACGAGAGGGTTTGGCTTCGTTCTCCAAGTAAATATGGTGCGAACACAGAGCGGGATTTATCCCGTGGAGATCGGAAATGCTCCAGCCTATCGCCTTGCGGTTTTTCTCCAGGATCTCTAGAAGGCGAGATTCCTGCTCCTCGGTCAATTGCGAACTGATAATGACCGGAAATTTCTTGTCTTGGCCCGCAAGGAAGGCATATTTCAAGGTTGTGGGTAGGGGTTTGAGCTCAGGAATAGTGTGATCGTCTAAGAAATCTGGCTCAATCTGCTCTAGTTCAGTGTTGGAAGTGGCTGGATCGTGTTCTGTGATAGCTGCCACCAAGCGCGGCTCTGGAGTCGGATCGTCAAAAGTTTCCATACAATCGGCAAACGCCTCGTCCGACTCGTCATCCTCATCTTCCGATTGTCCTAAAGATGTAAGGACTGACAGGCCCAACTGGGCCTCTACGTCATCGAAGATGTAGGGCGATGCAGGCTCAGAGCTGTACTCGTTCCCGAGGATCTCGCAGACTGACTCATGCACTGGATCATCTTCGAAGGAGATGGACACATCGGTGCTGGCTGGGTTCTGTCTCCATGGCCCAACTAAGTCTACATGCTCGCAGTCTGTTCCGGTAGAAGAGTACTCGGTGCTGGATTCGGAATCCGGTCTCTGCCATCTTGTCTGCTTCATTTCAAGTTCCTCATCTCCGCCTGGAGTTTGGAACTGAATCTTCCCATTCTTATAATCAAATAAGGCCCCTGCTGTTCTAAGGAAGGGCCTACCTAGAATGATCTGGGAATCTCTCCAATTACGAGGGGTTTCCATATCCAGGACAGTGAAGTCCACCAAGTATTCTTGCCCCTCGACTTTGATCACAATGTTCCTTAACTCTCCTTGGGACCTCTTAGTAGATTTGTCAGCGAACTGTAGAAGAGCTCTAGATTTCCTAAGAGGTCCGAGATTAAGCCGCTCATAGAGGGCTGTGGGCATCAAATTGATCGAGGAACCATTGTCCAGGAGAGTGCGTGCAAACGCGATGTCATCAACATGACTCACTACATAATGTGCACCCATGTCTCTTCGTTTCCGAGGAAACGAGTTCTTTATTGCACAAGTCGTGGCTACTGATAAAACGTGTTTCTCAACACGGCTTTTGGTCTTCCTGCTAACCCTAGTAGGAGTGCATCTCACCTTAAGGTATTTTTGGAACGCAGGGGTCATTTCCACGAACTTGTCAAAAGGGATTGTGACCTTGATGTGTTTATTGCAAAATTCAGCCATCTCAGGGTCATCTTTTTGGATTTTCTTTGTTTTCTTCTTTCCACCTTTGAGAGCTCGGGGGAAAGGGATTATTGACTCCAACTCAGGTTCGGAAACTGAAATCTTCTCATTAATTTCGGGAACTGAGTTCTTAACATGACTCTGACTCTGATACAGACTCGGACTCTGACTCTGACTAAAAAGAAAATGCTGAGGCGAAACCGGTGACGCTTCTTCTGCTTCTTCTGGACGATCCTCCTCAGATGGAGGTGCGAGCTCTTCATCGGTGTCGTCTGACTCTATGCAAATGCGAGACTGCTGCTTCGAGGACTCAGATGTCCTCTTCTTCCGCCGGTGTTGGTGGTGGTGATGCTCCTCCTCTTCTTCCTCCGAGTTCTCCTCAGGTAGAGTCTCGGAGGCTCCTTCCTTCTGCGCCCGTGCCCGATCAGGTATGGTCACGGTCCTTCCGCTCCTGAGGGACATATGATTGACATTATCGTACGAAAGGATCTCATGTTCAGATAAATAATTATCTGAATGATATACCTGATCTCGAGGTCGGTTCTGGCCCTGGTGTAAGCTGTTCGGGTTGGCCTGAACCTGTGCGGGGATTGGAGTCCTTGGCGCCATTTGTTGGTCCTGGTTACGAGAGACCCGATTGATGTCGGTCCTCATGTCCAGGTAGTCATTCTGCATCTGTTGGACCCTATCAGACAGGGTCTGGATCGCCAAGGTAAGGGACTCCACTTCGGTGGGCTGGGCTGGCTGTTGTGCAGATGCGGTCCTGTATTGGCCCTGCTGGCCGTGCCGATACTGCTGCTGATGGGACGGTGCTGGCCCCTGCTGGTAGGTGCGCTGTTGCGGCTGGTACCCCTGTTCTGGCCTGGACTGGAAGCGCGGGATGGCGACGGGCCTGGTTTCTTGGTAGACTGGGGATGGGCGGTGTGGCTGATCCTTCCCCATCTCGATTTGCCGGACTATCGGGTCACGGCTATACCAAAGCCCGTTGATCTCGTATACTGGCGGAGGCTCCTCGTATTCCGTTTCCACTTGTGGGGGTGCATGATGGTTCTGCTGGGTATAAGTCTGATCCCAGCTGCTCTGAGACCCCGGTGCCTGTTCCTGTACAAGATGGACTCGATGTACAGGTACAGGTGGTGCAGAAGGGGTGGGTAGCTTGATCTTGGCTACCTTTTCAGAGAGTTCCTCCACTTTCTTTGGAAGGCTCGAAAGAGACTCCATCTCCGCGACTCTCTTGTGGATCTGCTCGACCATGGTAAGCTTGTCGGCAATCATCCCCATGCTGGGGATGAGGTCTTCAGTCAGATCTGCAACAGTCCTTCGAGTTGTCTCATTGGATAGGATTGAGGGAGACAACTGATAGGCCCTTGTGGCCTGTGACCTGCCGGTTTCCGCCATCTGCTCTAGGATCTTCCATACAGCATGTTCGTTTTTGTTCAGATAGCTTCCTCCACAGGCGGCACTGACTAACCCCTGCATCTCTGGGGTTAGACCACAGAACAAGGTCTGGACTAAGATCGCCTTCGAAATGCCGTGGCACGGGCATTTCTGCACTAAGTCATTGAACCTGTCCCAAGCTTCATGGAAAGGTTCACTGGGTCCTTGAGCGAAGCTGGCGATCTTCGTTCTCATCTGATTAGTCCTACTGAGAGGGTAGAACTTTTTCAAGAAAAGGTCCTTGAACTGCATCTAGGTAGTACATACCACCCCTAAGTTCTTCAACCAATGAGCAGCCTTATCTCCTAAGGCAAAAGAGGTGGCCTTCAGTCGGATATAATCTTGGCCAACATTGGGATGGCTAAGATTGTTGCACACCAGTTCGAAGTCACGGAGAAAAGTGTATGGTTCTTCGCTGAGGTTTCCGTTGAACTTCGGAAGCAGACTAAGGAAGTGGGGCTTCAGCTCGAATGCCTGGGCGGGAACTGCGGGTGCTAGCCAGTTCTGGATCTCGTTCTCCGCCGGGTTGTAGGTATCGACCATTGGTCGGTCGATCCCTCAAGCTACTATGATCTGTCCGATCCGCGCCGTGAGATCTGCATTCTTCTGTTCGGCTTCGGCGAGGCGATTAAGAATCTGTCGTATCTGGTCCTCGTCCGGTGGCATCCTTGGCGGCATCTTGTCCTCTAGTTCTGGGGATTGGGAAATAATATCGATGTTAGAGGGCAAATCAAGGAAGGGATTACCGAGGCGATGGTCTTCCTCGGCAATCTCGGAGGAGATAAAAGGGTTGGTTTGAGAGTAACCACCCTGAGCATGAGGGAACCAAGACTCAAGAGGGTCATGAGTCCTGGGTGGTCCAAGGTGCGCTCGGACCGATAAAGATGATTTACTTGGGGGACTCATAGAGAGATCAGTGAATAATGCGTCGAGATCTCCCCTGTCACTCATCTTGATGAAGCAAGAAGAAGATAGGATTTTACTCCTACCTGAAGCAAGCAAAAAGAACAATCCAAGACCCTGGTTTCACACTCAACACAGTGAAGGACTCGAAGTCGAGTCCAATTAATCTTGTGGTTTTTAAGTGTGATATTCAAGCAAAAATAGCAAGGATTACGCGGCCTATAGGGAAGTCGGCTCAGAGCCGGATGCGTCTTCCCTGTTTATCCTGTCGCCTAAGATACCGCCGCTCCTTCCTTTCTTCGCTCATATCCCAAGCCGATGGATTCAATGACCACACCCCTATCTACCTGCAAGCAGGCGGAGGCTGACAAGGCCGGAACTTCACCCCGGGGGGTTACTGGCAGCTTGTCGCAGAGTACCGCAATTTCGCCCCTATCTACCTGAGACAGGCGGAGGCTACTTGGTACTGGTCAAAGAATCTGAAATTATTCGGCTTGTGATATTTGCTAGGATCAGTTAGAACGTGATATGGAAGACGGGGATTTGGGCTCTACCTTAATGTGTTCACACACACTCAAGTACCCTCACTCAGCCTGAATACAAGGTCGGGGATTAATCTCCCGCAAACAATTTTCAAATTTTATTCCTCTTTTTTTGGTCAATACTGTTTAGCAGTCCCGATTTTTAAGTTAGGTTATCACTTGTTAAGTCCACCACAAAGCACGCCTATCGGACAGTCCTAATTTCCTGTTTAATTTAAATGAGAAAATCAGAGGGGGAAATAGAGAAAAGCCGATGCACGAAAAATCGATGATGCTTATGCTGAGTGAAGAATACTTACAGTGATCCTTTCGCTTTTTTTATACAGGATGCAATACAGAATTGAAAGCTTTTTACTCTAAATGCAAATGCAAGTGATGAAAGCCGCTCCTAGACAGGCAGTTCTATTAGCGTGAAGAACAGTTTAATTTGACTAAGTACTGCGGTCTAGGTGCGTCTTTTAAGTGTATTGTGTGGTCCTATTGATTACGAGCACAAGCAATTCCTAAATTGGCTCGGGGAGCCGCTAGTGCAAGCTAAGTTACAATTCACCCACACAGCACACGGGACACAGTTCCACTATCTTTACAGACGTGAGAACCCAAACGGGAACCGCTGGAAATGATGCGAAAAAGAAATAAAAAATACAATGCCTCTCTTTCACTCAATAAAGTTAAAATGCTAGATCCTCGAAGCGTCGTCGACTCCTCGCGTTCCTCGCACAGAAACAAATTGAGGTCAAATAGTGACTCAAAAAATAAAATAATACAAAGAAATAAAGGAGAGAAAAAAATAATTACAAGAAAACCGGGGGTCAGACTACCCGGGGATAGAAAATCAATCACTCAAAAATTCACTAAAATTTAGCCTAAGCCGTGCCTCCCCGGCAACGGCGCCATTTTGATAACCGTCCCGCACCCTTTGTTAATCCGGTCAATTTAATGTCCAAATTAATGTTAATAGTTCGTGCAGTCGGATACGAGAGGCTAGTCAAAAACCACTTTAATTTGATGTCAAGCGGTGAATTTTTTTACTTGGTGGAGTCCAAGGTCGATCTCAGGGAGGCATCTGTCTCCTTAGGTAGATTTTAAGCAATTATCCAAGTGTGTGATTTTCGGGGAGTAATTTTTTTGTCTTTTTCAATTTCTATGCAGACTTATGCAAAAATGCAGGCCAATTTAACGTTTAATTCAATTAAGATATCAAATGAAGTCCAAAAATTCTAAAAATTGGCCAGATGATTAATGATGATGAAAATGATCTACACTAATTTTTTTTTTATTTTTCAGACACTAAATTGATTTTCTGGAAATTAAATATGCAGTCAGGGTGATTTTCATTATTTAATTTTTAATAAATAACAAACCACAATTTTTTTCAAGAACTAAAATTATCCTAGATAGCACTAATAATAAGGGATCCAGGAAAATTGAAAGATCTGAGTTTCAATTGAAATGAATTTATTAAAATTAAATTAAGAAAATCACTTCACAATTTATTAAGGCCTCGATAGGTGTGCAAATGACATGAAATTTTTATGGCATGTTAAGAATACTGTCCTTAAGCTACTCTGAATTTTTGATGATTTTTGGAAGCACATAGAATTAACTACAAATTAAAAGGTGTCACTGGGCAAAATATTTCAAAAATGCACCAATTAATTCATTAATAATTCTACTGAAATTACAAAAATGTGACACGTAGACCAATAGACAGAGGACAAGTTTCTCAACAAAATGCAATTTTTAGATTTGCAAAATGATGTGGAATGCAACCTAGGGATGCGTGCAAACACAAGGGTGTAAATGCAATACAGGAAAATAAAAATACAATAAGCAAATATGCGGACAGGGACTAAAATGCAATTACCTATAATGCTGGGGACTCGAGTGCAAATTCTCCACAGGGCACGTGCTCCTCACGTGGGCTCAGCTTCACAGGGACCTTTTTGCAAATATGGAAAGCTCCAGGGGCCTCTGTGTAATTTTCCCAGGCCGCACGTGCTCCTCACGTGGGCGGCCTAGGCTCGGATGGCTGCGGAGGCTCGGGCCGAGGCTCGGGCGACGGTGGAGGTCTGGAGTGAGGCTCGGTGTAGCCTCGGGTCGTCCGAGCCTAGGGTTGGGGGCAAGGCTCGGTCTTCGTCGACGTGGCTGGCTGCGGGCCTTTGGATCAAGATCGATCCAAAGGATGGCGGTGATGATGCGTGGCGAGATCAGAATCCGTCAGATCTGGATAGATCTGACGGTGGTCGATGGAGGCTGAAGATGATGACGTGGCGTTCTCCTGAGCGTGGGATCAATGATGATCCTACGGTCGTTGGCAGCTCCGGTGGGCGGGCGACGTGACTGACTGCGAACCGTTCGATCGAGATGATCGAATGACCTCTGGGGCTTCTTCCTCGACGGCCCTCCGCCTCCTGCGGAGGAGAAGGCGGGGCTCCGACGTTGCTGTCTTTGCTCCGCCCTTCCCTCCCGTCGTCGGTGAAGGTCGATGGCGAGTCGGAGGTATCTCGGAAGATGCGCGGATGGTCGACGAAGCCTCCGGTGACCTCAGGAGTGAGAGAGGGCCGTCGGAGGTTGCTGGCGACGAAGCTCGAAGATGACTCCGGCGAGCTTCCGTTCAATGAGACGCGGGGTACCTGCAAGTGTTAAAGAGAGAGCCGGAGCTCGTGCGTGCGTTTGTGGAGAGGTGGAGGTAGTCGGCGAGGCCTAAGGCGTGCGGAAGATGGGTAGGCGATGGTGCTCCGGCCAAGTGGCGGAGCTGAGCTGATGAAGGTTGACGTGCGTCGTCGGGGGTCGTGAAAGCTACCGCGAGGATGGGAGCTTCGACGCGAAGCTCGGCGAGATGGAATGGAAGCGAGAGGTTGATCGGTGGCGACGAATAAAATCGGAGAAGATAAAAGAAAATTAAGAAAAAGATCGGAGATGGATAGAGGGGTTCACCTGGGGATTGGACCTCTCTCTTGGGGTCCAAGTCGTCGCTCGAGGGACCGGTGATGTCCCGAGCTCCAGCAGCTGCTCGGAGGAGTCGCTGCGACACGACGGAGTTGCCGTGGATCTCGCCGGAGAAGAAGCCCTTCGTCGCTCACGGAATCGTCGAATTGCTGTCACCAATCGAAAGCTCGGAGCTCAGGGAAGCTCTCTGGAGTGGCGGATGCGGCTGAAGTTGGCCGGTGGTGGCGTATTTATAGGATGGAGTTGGTGGGTTGGCTGGTGATGAGGTGAGGTTTGTGGTCGACGTGGGGCGACTCTGGTGGGAGTCGTGGGAAGCGAGGGAGCTGGCGAGGGTGAGGGAGGAGTGCTCTCCATCGTGGTGGTGTTGGTGGTCGGAGAGGGTGGATGAGGTGCTGCCAAGAATAGGAAGGGGGCGGCTTGTTTCGCAAGGGGAGAGATCGTGGGCTAGTGGCGTCCGGAGGTAGACGACGGAGCTCCACCGTTGGATCTGGTGATCCAACGGTGATGATCGAAGCGGTATGGGACGTGTGTGATTAGATCAAGGCACGTAGATGATGTGCCGTGATCGCTCCACGTGGAGGGCGATGGGCGAAGCGCGGGCGAACGGCTTGGATGAGGAGATGGAGAGGATCGAAGGGACGAGGAACGCCAACGGAGGAGCGGCTGTGATGGGCTCGATCAGATGGTTCATCTGCCTCCACGTGGCGAGCTCTGGAAGAGGCGCGAGCGGATGGTGCGGATTGAAGGCATGAGATGATCTGACGGCCCAGACAAAGGGCGTGCGCGGAATACCTGGAGTCGTTGGATCTCAGGAGGAGATCCAACGGCTGGAAGATGAGGCGGATGAGGCAAGGGGAGCAGGCCGCGTGGCGTAACCAGAGGGCGCCACGTGGCCTGCTGTGAGTGGCTGGAAGAAGATACACGTGTAAAGAGAAGAGGGGGCCGAATTTGGAAAAACTCAAAACATGAAAGTTGTAGATCTCGATGAGATCTACAAGTTTCATGTTGACCAAAGACAGAGATGAGGTCAAATATGATACATAAATACAAAGATACAATTATACACCTATGTAGTATACAAAGTGGCCCAAAAACCCAACTTTCCCATACAAGCTCCAAATTCAATGAAATTAGTCTCATTTTAAAGGTCTTTTAATGTGTAGTATTCTAAGAGTAAGTAGACCTAATTCGGAGTTTGTATGAGGGCTTTATGTGCATTTTAGTGTACAGGGGTTCTCAGGTTTTATTGGCTATTTTACAAAGGGGATTTTTGGCATTCTTCCCTATATGATTAACTAAGGAGTACAAATTATAGAGAAGAGATTATTTTAGTGAATGGGTATTTTACAAGTGATTTTTGGCTTCTTATTTAAATGCAAATGGACTGCTAACATGTATGAATTATGAATGTATGCAAGAATGCTATTTATGCAATATAAAGGGTAACATGCATCTATTTTCTCGGGAACAAGGTTCTATTTTTGACTTTTGAAGTGATGAATCACAGATTCATCACTGCACAAACAACTCAATAGTGCCATCAGTAGAAACAATGTGCTCATTACGTACCTGAGGCGTGCTGGATGACGGGCAAGTCCTGTGAGAAGGAGGAACAGAGCAAGTCTTGCGAGTAAAAACACGTGGCAAAAACTGAGCCACAGTAGAAGGTGGAGCCACAGGAGCAAGTGGTAGTGGTGGTGTGACAATAGGAAGTGGAGGCATGTAGATCTCATCGTCAGAGTCAGATAGGGCCAGTCTCTTACCTATAGAAAAAAATGCATGACAGGCTCAAAGAAAGCCACGTTATCACTAATAAAGTACTTCCGCATGAGCGGATCAAAGCAGCGTTACCCTTTCTTGGTATGAGAGTAGCCAACAAAAACACTTGACAGCTTTGGGAGAGAGCGTGTCACGACCAAGAGAGACATCATGAACAAATGCAACAGAACCAAACACACAAGGTGTAAGGGAGAAAAGATTCTTCTTGGGAAACACAATCGACAAAGGAATCTCCTCTCCCAACACAAACGAGGGCATGTGGTTCACAAGATAGCATGCAGTGAGGACAACATCTCCCCAGTAAGCATGAGGAGCACGACTCTGTATCAGCAAGGTTCTAGTCATATCCAGTAAGTGACGATGTTTATGCTCGGCAACACCGTTCTGCAGGGAAGTATAAGCACATGAGGTCTTATGAACATTTCCCAAAGATATAAGGAACTCAGAAAGCTGTATAGTGCAGAACTCTAAAGCATTATCAGAACAAAAATATTTGACTTTTGCAGAAAAATATTCCTATCTCATTAATAAAATATTCGATCACATATCCAGCCTCAGACTTATTCTTCAATAAAAAGACTAAGGAAAGTCTAGAAAATCACTGACAACAACTAGAAAAAAACGGTATCCCCAGTGATCAGGAACACGACTCGAACCCCAAATGTCTAAATGTAGGATCTCATAGTTGAGAACAACTTCGACTCTGACGGGATGGAAAAGAAGAACAGTGATGCTTCCCAAGCTGACATACCTCACACTGCATAGAGATCTTGTAGAAATCTGAGGAAGAACATGACACAACTTCTGTAGAGGAAGGGGTCCAAAACGAAGGTGCACAGATATGGTGAGACTGGTCCAATAGGTATAGTAGAAACACAAGCAAAAGGAGGTTGGACCAATCTATAAAGCCTCCGTTGCTTACGGCCACATCCAATCACCATGCCCGTGAGTATGTCCTGAAACACAAGAGACGAAGGGTTAAAAATGGCACGACAATGCATATCTTTAGTAATCTGACTAATGGAAAGTAAATTCATCTGAAAGTCAAGAACATATAAAACATTCTGAAGGTGCATGGACGACGTCAAATGCACCTCCCCATGTTCTGTAACAGGTAGGTGGTCGCCATTAGCAATGATAACCCATCTGTCATGTGGTACAGTCCTGTAGAACCTCAGTTGCGCTCTGTCCCCATACAGGTAGTGTAAAGCACCAGAGTCCATAATCCCCTCTGTCATGTCTGCACCAGTACTATTAGTAAATGCATAGGCGATACTGAGGAGCTCGAAGAGGCTCTGGCTGCAGCTGTGGTATCTGTAGTGGTGATGTCAACAGTAAGAGCCATGATCTCCTGAATACGAGAAACAATATCATCCAGACGAGGATCGTCCTGGGAAGCAACAATATCTGAAGGTGCAATCTGTTTTGCTACGCAACTTGAAGCAGGATATCCATGCTTCACGTAGCATGTATCCTCTGCATGTCCAGGCCTACGATAGTAAGTGCAAGGGCCACATTGGCGTCCACCGCCTCTGCCACGAGGGATGCATCCTCTGGACTGGATCGACCCTCCTCGACTACGAGAAGCGACCATCGCTGAAGAGGGAGAAGAAGTGGCTCTAGAAGACATGATATTCTAGCTGAGACGTCTATAGGCCTCCATTATAGGAGGTATGGTAGCTTCGGTAAGAAGCTGAGTACACGTTGCATCATGCTCTGTATCAAGTCCAGACATGAACACTCCAACCATCGTAGAGTTCTATACATCTTATGCTGCTCAGTAGATGTTGTAATAGGCATGTAGATATGAAGCTTCTCGAACATGCCACAGAGCGAAGAGTAGTACACATGCAAAGGATGACCATTCTGCTTAGCATTGTAGATATCGAATTGTAGCTAAATAAACTTGGTCTCATTCTTCGATTGAGCATATGTGGATGCCTAAGTATCCCACATCGCCTTGGCGGTGGGCTGATTCAGAATATCATTGGCTATCTCTATGGTGAGGGTACCACACAGCCAAACATGCGCATACGCATCATCTTGCTTCCAAGAAGCATTTGCCCCAGTCTTATCCATTGGCTATGGATCTGTCAAGATGTGCTCCTTGTTGTTGTACTGCATGAGGGTGAGAAGCTGCATGGACCACAAGTCATAGTTGGTCCCATCCATCTTAACGATGGGAGCCAGGCCCTTGAAGGCTTCGAACAAAAAAAGTATCACCCTTGTTCTCTAACGTGACAGAAGAATGGCAGACCAACGGAACTCAACGAAGGAGTAGACCAAAATGAACAAGTCTACACAATCATACGGAGGATTGGTTGTACGTGTAGACTCATACAACTATCCTCATCAGTCTTCGTTGCTTGCTAGGGCCGAAAAACGCGATTTAAAGATCTGAAATCATGTTTTCCGGTCAAAACCAAACCGATTCGGACTGTAGATCGAGCCGTAGAGATGCATGGAACCGCACAAGAGGGTCGGTGGCGGCCTGGGGGCGGCCTGGGCAGCAGCTAGACGATGGCCAGAGGGGCCGACCTAGCAGCAGCCTGGACGACAGGAGGGGCTCAACAGTGGTCGGGGGCGGCCTGGGTTGTGGCATGGGCGTCTGACAGCAGCTAGGAGCAGCGTAAGGGACCGGCTGGGGCGGCGGCGGTCGGCGACGGCTGGGGAGGTGAGTAGGGCACAGGTAGTGTTAGGGTTTTGGTGGGATAAGGGAACTCCTATCTAGGACCATCGCTCCGATACCATGTAGAGGGAAAAGAATGAATTGCTCTAATGAGAGGCCCTCAAGTTCTCTTATATAGAAGAGGAACCTATTGGGAAAATTACAAGATGAAGATAAAATAAATAGAAAATAAGAAAAACAATATTAAAGATAACAAATATCTCAACAACCACCAGTTGTTTATAAGCACAAGCACACATTTGTGCCTGCTCCTGTGCCTTTGCATGTTCCTCTTCCACAGGACGAGATGCCATCTTCAAGTGCTCCAACCACTGCTACCTCGGATGCTATTCAGAAGCTCCCCATAGCTCTCCGCAGAACAAAGAGGCAAAAGAGGCAATGTATTTTCCACCCTATGCCTCATTTCGCTTCTACTGTTGGTTTATCGTGCTTTGACAAGAGATATGCAGATGGCCCTCATAACTATTTCTGTTCCTAGAGATCATCACAGTGCTTTACAAGATCAAGGTTGACGATAGGTAATGAATGAGGAAATGGATACTCTTACATCGCGGGGAACATAAGGACCTTGTATCGTATCACATAGGAATTCGACATGTGGCTTGCAGATGAGTCTTCATGACCAAACAATAGCCAGATGGATTCATTGACAGATTGAAAGAACAAATGATTACCAAAGGATTTACACAGACTTATGGGGTTGACTACTTCGAGACTTTCTTACCAGTGGCAAGGATGGGTTCTATACGCATTATCCTTTCAGTGGTTGCCAATAATGGATGGCCTATATTTCAGCTTGATGTGAAGAAGTGAAGAATGCTTTCGTCCATGGATATCTTGAGGAGGTTTACATGATGCAACCTCCAGATTATGAAGTCGAGGGGGAGTGTGTGTGCTGACTTCGCAAGGCCATCTATGGTCCAAAGCAGAGTCCTTGTACATGGTTTGATAGACTTACTACTAAAATCAATACTCCTGGCTTCCAAAGAATAACATCTGATTACTCTGTTTTTGTCAGACGACGATCCACTGGTACGGTCATACTTGCAGTTTACGTTGTGATATGGTTGTCATAAGTGATGATGATGAAGGCATATTAGAGACCAAGGCTTTCCTTCAGAAGGTCTTCGTCACGAAGGATCTTGGCCAACTCCACTACTTCCTTGACATAGAAAGTGATACGTATTGTAGAGGGACTTCGCCTCTCACAAAGGAAGTATTGCTTATACATCTTAACTGAGGTTGGACTACTTGGATGCAAGCCTTCTGGCATCCTACAAACCCGAGGAAGCACTCTACCTCAGTTGATTCTGTATTTGAAGACACCACATGATACATGAACCTAGTTGGAAAACTGATTTACCTTAATATCACTAGTTATGATGTGAGTAGAGCCACCCAAAACATGAAGAAACCACCTTACAGTCATTGGCGGGATGTTCTTCTGATCTTACGCTATTTGAAGGGATCACTATGACGAGGCCCTTTCTATGGGGTCAATGGATACACTGATGTATCTGCTTATGCTGATGTAGATTATGCTAATTCACTTGAAGATCGTCGATCCACTACAAGATATGCTATGATAGTTGTTGGAATCTAATTACTTGACGGAGCAAGACGCAAACCGTAGTCTCCAGATCGAGTGCAGAGGCAAAATACAGGACAATGGCTCATGCTACCTGTGAGATTGCTTGGTTACTCACTTTTCTACAGTAACTTGGTATTGTTGTCACTACTCATGTTCCTCTATGTTGTGACAGAAATCTGCTACAATACATTGATACTAATCATGTTTTCTGTGAGCGGACTAAGCATATTGAAAGTGATTGCCATTTTGTTCGTGATGTTGTACGAGGAGGGAATATCACTACTTCATGCATCTCCACTGATTTTCAGCTTGCAACAAAGAAACACATCTCGTGAATAGTCCCCAAGTTGGGGATGATCGATAGATATAATCCAACTTGAGGGGGAGTGTTAGAGACAACTTTATTCTATTTTATTTAGCTGTAACCCCGTGGGGTCTTTTTATGTATTTTTTTCATTTATGAGTGCTCTAGGGTTTCAGTCTATATAAAAACTCCTAAACCTCTTGAATAAATTATCTCATCCCATTCTCTCATCTCTCTCTACAAAGACCTTTTGGGATTCGAATATCCCAGTTCTTGGAGATCATTAAACCGCACCATTGGTTCTAGATTCGCATGTAACATGGTCTCTTCGCAAAGGAGCAGGGGATCTTATGCAAATGACATTGATGGGTGATGGGGCTGCATACGACAAACCCAACTATTTATGGTGCTGGGGATGAGAATGGCATTGATGCAATCTCAACAACATGTTGCAGAACCTCTTCATGGTGCTGATGAGGTTGGGATACTTCGACAGTTGGACGCTCGGATCGAGTGTGCTGGATCAGGTGTGATGGGCCAGAAGATGCAACATGGTTTGCACGCCTGGAGAGATGGTGTTCATTGTGCGTCACCTTTGCGCGCGTCCGAAGATCTGTCGGGCGATTGGACTGGTGATATGGGCTAGAGATTGCGTTGACCTGAAGGTGGCAGGGCCTGCCGCTAATCTAGGGGTGATGATGCCCAAAGAAGTAGTCAGAGCCTATGAAGCCAGGGCATGCTGCTGGAAGGTCTGGATCTAGGGTTTATGAAAAAACCTAGCCACTACTATCATGTTGAATTAGGGGTTCATCAGAAACCTGAACTTGATGACAATCTTCAATACTTAAACAAGAACATGATCAAAATTTGTTATTTTATAGAGTATTTAATTTAAATATTATACATATATCTATATGTATAACATTTGGTGTTGCATAAGAAATGAATATTTTACGTATAGTATAAGATATATGTGTTGGCTATGTACTTCATATATATTTCAAGTATATTAAAGTGTGTATTTTATACATGTCGAAATTTCGGTTTAATTAGTCGGTCCAACCTTTTTTCTCCACTAAATCGGTTTAATCCGGTTTTTAAGAATGATGGTGCCATCATCCGATGGTTTAATTACATGGTTCAACCTGATACAAACTTTTCAGTAAGGTTTCCGGTTCAATTTCAAAACCATTGGTTTGCCCACACTCCCCCCTCTCATGACCCCCTTTGCTCCCTCTCTCCCGTCCATCATAAGAAGAATCGCCTTCCACCCTCATGATATCTTATCACATATATATTAATATTTCCCCCAATTAACTACAAACTGAGGAATGGAAGGTGTTAATCAATAGCATATGAATTGTAAACAGGGCTTACCATGAAGGTTTCCATTCTTTCCAGCCATTCGTAATGAGCTTGCTAAGGTAACTATTTTATGAACCTCTGATCTGTCAAGTAAGTCTTCATATAATTTAAGTCCTTCAAAAATATTTACCTACAAGAAATCGACGTCAGCTGGCGATTAAAGTTGAGGTAGATCACCAGCTGTTAGAAGCTTACTGTTTTCCCATCGCAGATTTCATTACATAAGAATGCTTTAGGAACCGGTAACAATTCTTGTTTTTCCTCTTTTGACGCAGCAGCTGATCCTTCCATTAGCACAACAGTATTTTCAGTACCTACTAAGCAAGAAAGTAACACAACTAATTATTAAGTTGTATATCATTCATCAGAAATAGGACATGATGCGCATCCATTTCTCTTCTAATTGATGCATGTTCTAGACTATGTATTATCCAGGCACTGCTAAATGACTAATTAAAAGATTTTGCATCTACTTATATAAACACCGAAAATTAAAATCTTGGATAAAGACGCTGGGATGAATGGTGAACAATGCTGTTACTCATTTATCAAACAATACACATTAGTGAGACCATGTATGTACATCGGAAAATATAAAGATACGTATGCCTAATTGAAAATACAAGTAATCCCAACATTTTTTTGTCCCGCAACACCTTTCATTTCCAGGAATCGGTCACTTCAATGATCTTCAATGGATACACAAGTATCCAAAAAAAGAACTATGAGGTGTTACATATTTTTCAATTCAACGTAACTAACAAAAAGCTTGATAAAATATACAGCATTCTTTCTAAAAAAGGCAACAAATTAAAGGCCAATTATTGTAGCACAATTAGAAGATCTGGAATGCCTTTTTGTAGAATACAAGTGACCACACAATAATCTCGAGTATTTTAAACCTCCATAAGCACAATAACTGGCAATTTACAACCTTAAAAGCAAGTGTAGGTGCAACTCTAATATATAAAAAAAATAAGTACACAAAGAATGGATTTTTGTTGAGGGTCAATTCTTGCTGTTGTTTGTGTACAAATTCATCTTCTCCTATTTTTTTAGAGCGTGGTGCAATTGTGGAGAAAGTTGGCCACATTCTTACCTTCTAGACAATGATCCAAGGTTGAGAGTTACAAGTGTAGGTGCAACTCTAAGCATATATAAAACAAGTACACAAAGAATGGATGTTTGTTGAGGGTCAATTCTTGCTGTTGTTTGTATACAAATTCCTCTTCTCCTATTTTCTTAGAGCGTGGTGCAATTGTGGAGAAAGTTGGCCACATTCTTACCTTCTAGACAATGATCCAAGGTTGAGGGTTACAAGCAATGCTGTATTTTAAGGAGTTCACGAAGATCTTGCTTGCCATCTCCAAAATTTGCGGGGGTGAACCAGTAGAAACACATTGCATAATCGCATCTTCAAAGTCTCAGCCTAATTGGGAGCCTCCTGAACAGTAAGGCCAGGAAGTTCATGGTCGTTGTACTAAGCCCAGAAAATCTCAACAATAAAATCAAAAGGCCAGTGGTAACGATACCATTCTGCAGCAATTCCTAGGTTATGGTCTCAAGGTTAAATCAGAAAGCACCTCCAGCTTTTATGATGTATCACACAACATATACCTAACCAGGCATTGATAAGTTGATCATTTAGCTTGTTCTAGTGTGTGCGTAAGTGAATGCACAGTAATCTTTTAATGGCACTAACTGTGGTCGCTTTGAGACGGTTCGGACTGGGCCCAAATTATGTAACTATCAGTCTGGAAAAAAACAATGGGAGGCAATGGAATAATTTTATTCAAGAGATAGGGTTTCTTATGTGGAGTGAAACTAAAATCCCCTATGTATACTAAACACAAAGAGTATAAGGGTCCTTAGAAGAATAAAAATAGACAAAATAAAATGTCTATATATACTAAGCATCAATACTCCCCCTCGAGTTGGAACAAACCTATCGATCATGTCGAACTTGAAGGTTAGCAATGAAATGTACTTCATCGGAATATCTTTGATGAAGATATCTGAATGATGAAGATATCTAAAAGTTGTAGCTCTGTGAAAATCTGAAGAGTGATAATCTTCCCTTTATGCACCACATCTTTGATAACATAACAATCTACCTCAATATGCATGATGCGTTTATTAAAGATTAGATTAATGACAATATAATTGGCTGATTTGTTGTCGCATTAGAAGGGAACTGGAGTTCTGATGACAAGCCAACTAATCCCACAAGAGGCTTGAGTCAACTTTATACTTTGCCTCTATACTGAATCTTGAAACAATTATCTGCTTTTTGTTGCATCAAATGACTAAGTTTCTACTAACAAACATGGCAAAACTAGTAGTGGAGCGTTTTCCCCAAGAGAACTAGCGTAGTCTACATATGCATATGATATGTCGCTGTGACCATTAGTAGCATAAAACAATTCCTAACTTGGTGAATTCTTCAGATAACTTATGATGAGAAGAACATCATGCCAATGATTGTACTTTGGCATTTTCATATCCAAATTGACTCTGCTCATTGTATACGAGATATCAAGTTCGGTGACTGTAAGATATAGAAGCTTTCCACAATGCTCTTACATAATGTAGTATCCTCGAACAAGGTACTCGCTGACGTCGCATGACTTCGAGATCAGCAGCAATGGAGGATGGTTTATAGTCAAGTTGACATGCATCTGTAGGAATGTCAAGGTAGCATTTTCTCTGGGATAGATTTAGTCCTCCAGAGGTACGAGTGACCTCAATACCAAGAAGCATCGCAATTGACCAAGATCCATAATGGCAAACACCTTCTGTAGAAAGATCTTGATCTCAAGAATGCTTGCACCATCATCTCCATTAATAACAATATCATCAACATATATGTTAGGGTATGTGTCCACATATGGGTAATTGGATCCCTCCAAGGTCCAATCACCACATCCACTGGTTTAGCCCCACATCGTCTATTAGTAGGACTTGGTCATACCAAGCGTGCAAAAGTCGGTAGTCGGTACTCGATCGGTTGGATCACTGACTAAGGATTAATCAACAATTGGACGACTAAGTGGATTTAGTCGGGCTTTAGTCGGTTTTGTACTTTTTTCAATTATTTTTGTTATATGAAGCATTTTTTATACATATATTCTTATATATTTACATATGCTTATACATTTTCTATGATATCATATTGAAATAAAAGAAACAATTGAAATCTAATCAAACATTAAGCATCTTACATTAAGTTTGCTTAAAAAATAGAAAAACTAAAAAAAATCCTAGAAAAAAATCCGCCTTAGCCGATCTACTTGGCCGACTAAACATGCCTTTTAATTGGTTGGCTCAACTAAAGGTCGATTAGATTTAGTCGAGTCGGCCATCCCCCTCTCGTTGACTAAAAGGATCGACTAAATAGCTTAGTCGGACCTTTTTTGTAAGCTCGGGTCATACATGGGGCTATAAGAAGCCTTATGCTAGTTGTAACATTTAAGAGAGCAATAATAGATTATCGACCCCTTGAGAGGCCTTCTCCCCATGTTTGTGGAATCTTGCTCCTTATGGAATAGGGTTCCATGTTATACCCATGTTTTCATGTTCTTTATCATTATATTTGGTCCGTACACTTAGGCATTGTCGTTTTCTAAATGGTATCAGAGCGGGTTCAATTTTAGGATTTTGTCCAGGAAGATTATCTTGATGATGTTTATATTTGAGATTGTTCATCTTTGAAAAGAGAAGAATTGTGGTTAATTCTAGGTTTTAAAGATTGTCATCGCCATAGTCTGAAAAAATCGAGGATTCTGATGAAACCCTAATCCTGTACGGCCTCTACGTAATTCCAGCGAGTTTAAGTATTATTTAGGATTCTCGAAATGCTAATTATTTCGTAGCATTTTTTATTTAGCAGCATTATTGAAGATCAAATCACGAAATTGATGAGTTCAATAAACTTCTAGGGTTCTTGGAACCTTAGATCTTCATGACTCAATGACCTAATTTCCTGAGCAAGGCTTGGGTTCCTTTGATGCCAAGACCATGATTTATCGTGATGGGTTCTAAGGAGAGGAACTCTATATTACAATGGCAACGGAACCCAACTCTGCAGATGATTGTGCAACATCTCCGTGAAGCTTATGATCAAACTTTGATTATGCCCTACTGCAGCAATACCTCCTCCCTGTGCACAATCGCGAGGGCATTGCCTCCCCCTCCAACAGTGCACCTCTTAGATGCAAGCAGAAGCCATCTCTCTTTAGTATGCAAGATGCCCTACGCGTGGGTCTCCTCTCCGGTGGTGAAGTCGAACGTGGAGATCCCTGCAACCAAGCCCCCTCCTTCTCCCCGGTATCCCAAGAGGTAGCAATCCCCACAACCGTGGGATGACTCCTCTCCGATAGCCCAAATGAACCCTCCTCACGCTACGCGACTGTCGTCCCACCTTCAACCTCCAAGCAACAACACCCTATCGATGGAGGAGGCAGATCCCTAGTGGCGGCGACACTCCCTCGAGCGCTTGGTTCTTCTATTTGATGGGTTCACCTCCTGAAGGAGAACGCTAAAGAAAAATCCCAATGGGTTTTTGTTGACATAAAAGAGGGCGCTTAAAAAATGAGGTGGTTTGAAATAGGCCAACGATTGATATTAAAAAAAGAGAGGAGTATATTTGGGCCCAATTAGGTTGTGGCTGCTGCGAGGAAAAGGGTCGATTGATGGGCCTAATTGGAGTCGTAGTAACTTCAAAAAAAAGAAAGGGACGATTGCAAAAAAAGGAAGAGAAAAGCCAATTAAAAAAATAGCTTATTGATTAAAAAAAGAGAGGAGGAGATTTTGTTTTCCCTGCTTCAGTTCTTCTCCCAACTTCGCCAACATCATCTTTTCCCGACAAGTATGGTAGAAAGGGATAGTATATGTGAGAGGTCCCCATACTCCTGATTTGGGCTCAAGGTTTTCATGTGGACCACGTATAACAAAGACCAATGATAGAGGCTTGATATGGAGAGATCCATAGGGATTCTAGAGTATAAATCTCATTCTCTAAGGCTGTGTAGGAGAGACCCAGTTCTTCGATGAGGAGACTCAGTTCGAAATTCTATGCTCAGGTGATTGTGAACTCCAGTACGAGATCCATCAAAGGTTCCTATAACAGAGAACTTGCTTCGAGGTCCCTGCGAGAGAGAATTATCGTTAGAGATCTAGTTATGGATATTCCCACGACATTATTTGTTTGGTCCTTCATAAAGACGGAGTAGTTTTTTCACATGTTACGGGCCATAGCTCTCCAAGGAGAGACTCATTCCAGTTCAGATAACTCTGTGCAGTACATAGCACACATTCTTCGACGAGGAGACTCAGTTCAATTCCAATGACTCTGACAGGCGCAATATAGAGCATGTGTTCCCTGATAAGGAGTCTCATTCCATTACAACCCTTCAGTTCCTCCTCACTAGCACAACATGAGATGAGAATCAACGTCCTTAATAGACAACCTGCATAGGATGCGTTGAGTTGATATTGAATGTAGTCTCTTGTATTTTATGAATGAGTGCATTCTTGCTATTTGTCCAAGTTGAGTATTGCATGCTCTAGCTTGAGGGAGAGTGTTGGAGTATGCGTACATGGATGGGTAATTGGATCTCTCCAGGGTCCAATTACCACATCCATAGGTTTAGTCTCGCGTCGTCTATTAGTGGGACTTGGTCATACAGGTCGGGCTATATAAGAATCCCTACACCACATGTATTCATTAAGAGAGTTTATTATAGCATCATTCCTTTGAGGCGATTCTCTCGTAGGTTCATCATACTTCTCACGGAGTAAGGTTCCACGTAAAATCCCGATGTTTTTCATGTTCTTTTTTATTATTATCTATGATTACTTTACTTCTCTGCACTGTCATTTTCTACATGAAAGGCATGGGATAAATAATAAGTGTCTAACTTGTCATGCTATATAGGGACTGGAATTCTGATAGACAATGCAAATTTTTCTTTAGAAGAGACAAGTTAACTAATCTCACACATAACTTAAGCCATAACTTTATATTCTGCTTCTGCTCTAGATCAGGAAATAACTGGTCACTTCTTACTATGTCGAATGACTAGATTTCCACCAACGAGCATGCAAAACTAGTGGTGGAGCATATAATCCTTAGGTGAACCTGCATAATCTAAATATGCGTAGGATATATTATCTTATGTGACCATTATAAGCATAAAAAGTCCCTTGACTGGCAAATTCTTCGAATACATGAGAGTGAGAACACCATGTTAATGACTATAGCTTGACTTATCTATATATTGACTGACTCTACTCACAACATAAAAATTATTGGCCCTAGTAACTAAAAGATACAAAAGTTTACCTACTAGATTCATATACCATGTAGTACCATAAACAGAGATCCACGAAGGTGACATATTTCTAAGATTCAATCAGAATAAAAGATAGTTTTTCTAATCTAAAAAGGGTGATCCCCCATTGTGGAGGGCACCACTGAAATAATCTCATTAAAAAGAGTTTAGAGTACATTACCATGAGATCCAGAAATTAAAGAACGCATTACAGTGAGACACTACATTCTCAACATAAACCTCTGGTTGTTGAAGATCACGTTATTCCGTCCGGCCCAAATGGCCCAGAGAACAACAAACGGCTTCGAGCAGTCATCATTAGGGTTGGTGTCGATTGTCCTAATCGATCTCCAAAAATCCGATGTCCCAGCGCACGCCACCCAAGCTACCCCAGCCTCACTCCATACCTGTTCAGACGCCGTGCATTTGAAAAACAAGTGGTCTGAATCCTCCTCCGCCTCCTCGCATATGTCACACTGCGTGTCTGCCAGACCTAATAATCTCCCCCTCCGTGCTTCATCACATAAGCGGTCCCTTCTCAAGCACCATAGAAAAAACTTTACTCTGGTCGGGATCTTCGTTGCCCATACAACGTTCATGTCCTGGCACAGCTCTCCGTCGAGCTCCTCCACCCTCGTCCTCAACTCTTTGTGTGCTTTCTTCATTGAGAATTTTTTATCCTCCCACTGAAATGGTCCCTGTCCAACGAAAAGTCCCCCGATGGTGGGAGTTCAGACTGCATCATAAGGTAATCCTCCATATGCTGGTCAGAGAGGTCCACTAGAAACGGCGGCGACCACGTTCACGCATCCTCCATCTGTGATAGCGTTGCCTCTTTCAATTCCGCCAAAGGAAACAGACGCAGAAATCTACCTTCCAACATACCCTCCCCAGTCCAGTCATCTCGTCAGAATTTGAAAAGGTGGCCATCCCCAACCTTTAGCATGAGCCTGTGCGTCAACAGTGGCAAAACCTCACGGATACCGGCCCAAAGCGGAGACTCATAGCGCACCCTTCTAGTCACAAGTTCTCCGCCCACCCCCATAGATCTTTCTCAATAGTCTAGCAGCCAACAACGTAGACGAACCCCAGATGCAGATCACCCATTTGGCGATGAGCGCCTTGTTCATACACTCGATATCCCGAATGCCAAGACCAACTTCGTTGCGCCCCCTCGTAATCTCATCCCAATTAACCAGGTGCATCCCATGACCGTGTTGCTTCCCGTCAGACCAAAAAAATCTCCTCATCAAAGACTCAATTTTCCTTCTAACCCTCGTTGACATCAGCCTAGTCGAGTAGAAGAAGATAGGTATAGTCGAAAGGATGTGTTTCAGAAGAACCAGTTCCCTCCTCTAGATAATGTGACCGCTTTCCAACCTGCCAACCGCTGCTCTATCCTCTGCACTACCTCGTCCTAATCTGCATTCTTGAGCTTCCCTGTGGCTAATGGGAGCCCCAAATAAGGGATGGGAATCTTCCCCAGTGGGCAATCAACTAACTCCGCAATGGCGAGACGCTCCGCTTCATCCATCCCAAAAGTAATAATCGTCGACTTACTCTTGTTAATCTCCAAACCCGAAAGCTTTCCAAAAGATAGTTTGGAACCAAGAAAACCTATATCTGCAAGGATGCCAAGATAGTACTTTCTTTGAGATAGATATAGTCTTCCAAAAGCACGAGTGACCTCAATCTCGAAGAAGTATCACAAGTGACCAAGGTCAGACAAAAAGTTTATGTATAAAAAGCCTTGGTCTCAATAATGTCCACGCTATCTGTTGGAGTATTTGGTTATGGTTACTCTTGTAGTAGATGGGTAAATGGATCACTCCAGGATCCATTTACCACATCTTGTGGTTTAGTCCCACATCTACCGCATGTGGGATGTAGAGACTCAGTGAGGGCTATATAAGAAGCCCATCACCCCCTGTATCCAGTGAGAAAGTGCAATGCATACAACATCCCTTTGAGGCGTTATCCAGTGGTTTCATCACACTCTTAGGGAGTAGGGTTTCATGTTAAAATCCTGTGTTTTTAATATTTTATTTATTTATCTCTGATACGCTTCCGCATTCCTATTTTCTAACATAGTATCAGAGCGAGTTCGATTCTCGAGAAGTTTATATTCGTTAATTATTTGTTCGAGATTCAATTTTTTTGTGTTCTTGAAGATTATCTGTTCAACTTTTGGAGTTTGATCTTTGATCAAGGGGTTCGAGAAACCCTAGATCTGATGTTCTGCTATGTTTGGAGATCAAGTTATAGGGCATCTAGGGTTTCTGAAACCTTAGATCTACAATCCTGAACACGTGAAGATCTATGGATCCTGTAGGCGGCATGGGCCTCCAGCCGCGAGCCCTAATCCCAGGGCTCTACCTCCATGCCGCATCTTCAAGCGAGCGATGGCGAGTATCCTTCTCTTCCTACAGAACGTCGCCGCCCTCCGATTCAAACCCTGCTGCAGAGCACCTCTAGCAGTGTGAACATTTTCAGGCAATGCTCTTCTCAATCGATGCCCCCCTTCTCTCCAGCGGCGACGGCGCCTCCACGCGGAGCTCCTCCACTCCGGCTAGCCCCCATCGTCGCCTCCTCGCGAAGGCAATCTCGCACGCTCTAGTGGTGGCAATAGCAATGGCATCGCAATGGCCTCCTCCCATCATCAGCATCGCGCAACTGCTCCTGGCGAAGCCCTATTTCCAGGCAGTGGTAGCCAACCCTCC
Source organism: Ottelia alismoides (assembly GCA_037367405.1). NCBI lineage: Eukaryota > Viridiplantae > Streptophyta > Magnoliopsida > Alismatales > Hydrocharitaceae > Ottelia > Ottelia alismoides. The sequence continues at coordinate 178,550 of JAZKJV010003964.1, read as the reverse complement.
TCTCCAGTCATCGCGAGGCGGCATCCCCTCGAAGCCCATCTCCAGGCAAAGGTCCCTCCAATCGCGACCCTCCAGGCGGCACCCTCCCTCGCGCGTTGCAGCCTCCAGTGTCGTCAGCGAGCCGCTCCTCCCAGAGCGCATCACCCTCCTTTTCTTCGAGATCCAGTGGCGATGCTCCTTGTAGGCAGACTCCTCCCGGATTGAGGCAACGACGGCAATAGAATATGGCCCCATCGGGGGCGGTTTTGAGATAGGGCCCCAATGGGCAACCCTAGATAGGGCTGGGCCCAACGTAGGGGCTAAATTTTAAAAAAAGGGGTGCAAAAAAGGGCCCCATGTTAAAAAAAGAGGGGCATCTTTGGGCCCAAGTGGACGCACTCTGTTTAAAAAAATGTGTGAAAAAAGAGAGCAGAGGGTCGTGGTTCAATAAAAAAAATATTTTTCCTGTATGGGCCAAATGAGCCCAGCCGAGAGTTTAAAAAAGGGATATTTACACCCATAACCCTGAGTAATATGGTAATTACCCCAGGAACCCTCGATAAACACGAATTACACCCAGAACCCCGAATAATGCTTAACCTTTACATGGCATAACCCCGTGTCAATTTTCGTCTGAATGCTCCGTTAACCCCAACGGAAAAAGAAATATGTTGACCATTTTGCCCTTCGGAAGACATCATATTTTCAACATGATGCCATTCTGTGAAACAAGATGCACCTCTCCTAGGCAAGCCTCCCCCTCTGCCTGCGCCTACGCCGCAACCTTCCCTCTCCCACCTCGCACATCCGGCCCCACATGCGAGCTCGGCACCGGCAAGCTGCAACCTACGAGTTCCTCCTGGACGTCGGTGAGGTTCGTCGAAGCCCCAGCATCCTAAGCCCCCCCCTCCCCCCCACCTACAGGAGCCCCCTCCCCTCGCGCCACAGCCGCCCGACACGAGCCCCCCACCTGCCACAGCCGCCTGACAGGAGCTCCCCCCGCCTCGCCTCCGACCTGGCAAGAGCCCCCCCCGCTCGTGCATCGCCGCCCAAGCACCAGGTCGGGCCCTCGCCGCCCAAGCACCGCCTCGCCTCTGACCTGGCAAGACCCCCCCCCCACCGTGCCCCTGTCCCCTGCCTGCGTGCCTCTGTCCCCCCGCACCCCCTCCCTCCCCTCTCCATCGCCTGCAACCCCGCCCTCCCCTCTGCCCGCACCTCCCCCCTCCGCCCTCGCACCACCCCCCACGCCTCCCCTCCGCCCGCAGCACCTCCCTCCACCCCTCGCACCTCCCCCCACGCCTCCCCTCCGCCCGCAGCACCTCCCTCCGCCCCTCGCACCTCCGCCCTCGCACCACCCCCCACGCCTCCCCTCCGCCCGCAGCACCTCCCTCCGCCCCTCGCACCTCCCCCCTCCGCCCCCCCGCACCTTCCCTTCCGCCCGACCCCCTGCACCCCAGGTCGAAGGCCGCCCCACCCCAGATCGAATGCCGCCCGCTCCTGCAAAGACGCCCCCCCCGCACCCCAGACCCAGGTCGAAGGCCGCCCCACCCCAGGTCGCCCCTGCAAAGCTTCCCTCTGGTGCCGATCCCATGTCGGCCCTCCGCCCCCGTGATGCAAGCCCCCCCCCACAGCAGTCTCGTGCCACCCTTACAAGAAATTTGTTATGATTAATCATAGCCGTTAGATCATGAATGGGTGAGGTTAATCCTAGCCGTTAAATTGTATATCGGTTAGATTAACTCACTTCTATGGTTGAGTTAACGACCGAAACTAACGGAAGGTTATAGATGTAAAACGGCGTGGTTATTCAGGGTCCTGAGGATAATTAGTGTTTATAGAGGGTTCCTGGGGTAATTACCATATTACTCAGGGTTATGGGTGTAAATATCCCTTTAAAAAAAGAGAAAGAGAGTGTGGGTTGGACCTTCTGGCCGAAATATATTTGCAAAAAAAGGAAGGAAAAGCCGTAAAAAAAGTAAACAACATATTTAAAAAAAAGGTGGCTGCTATTAGAAAAAGGGAATGAAATAGCCGAAAAATTTGATTTAAAAAAAGGGAAGAGAGAAAAATTGTTTGAGAAAAGCGGAGAAAAAAAAGTGACGGCTTATTTGTTTTTGTTTTTCCCATTGTCTTGTCTTCTCCCAACATAGTCGACATCATTGTTTTCCGACCAGTCTAGGAGAAAGGGGGAGTATTGAGTAGAGTTCTTCGGCCATGATTCAGATTCCCAGTCAGATTCAGATTTTCCCAGACTAACCAGATTTCCAGACTTTACGATTTTTCAAACTCGACATCAGAATGGTTCCGAGTCTTCAATTTCAGATACGTACATGTATGCGACCTTTTCAGATGTGCACATGTTTGCCATCATTGTTTGTGGTCCCCATCTTTTGTTTTTCGGACAGGTTTTCATGTGATCCATAAAGACTCCATAGTAGAGATCTCATTCCCTATGCCATTTGGGCTAGAGTTTTCATGTTGTTTCATAGGGACTCCATAGTAGAGATCTCATTCTCTGAGCCAGTATGTCGCGACCCCGTTTCCCAGGCCGTCGGATCCTCCCATATCCGGATTTGGTTGCTCAGCAATAATTTATTCGCAATCACAACTAACATTCATAAACGAACTGCAATTAAAAATACTCAAAAGGAGGTATTTCAACACTTTTCCATTCACAAAAATACAGTTCACATGATTCATTGTCCTACTACAACCATTACACGTACATCAGCTGGAAGGAAATACACAAAAAGATTACTAACTACCTTACAAAGAAAAGCTAATGTGGCTGGCTAGATGTCTACTATATAAGCTGGCTGGATTACTAAAGTCCTTACGATGGCTCACCGACGCTTGTTGGGTTTTCCATAAATCACAGGATAAAAATTAGCGAATGCTAAGTAACGAAGAAGAGAAAAGCAAACAAATCGTGTAATTTTTGAAAACTTGTTATCACAAAAAGTTTCATTCCTTCTCATTAATTTAAGTCTTATTCCTTTCTATTCCACGTCAGGGATTAGTCCAGGGAATTACCTCACCACTATATGGACTCCGAAGCTGTGGACACTTCGAGATTGGAGATTACATTGATCTTGGTAAGCTTATGCCGCCGCACGTCGCCTCAACCAATCCTCCAATACTACCCTGACAATTTCTTTTTTTTATTAATCAGGGTCTCAAACCCTAAGCTTGGAAAAACAAAAGAGCACATTGTTCTCGAGGATCCTGTTTCTTAAAACCTCAGGCTAACCGTTAATCACATAACCTAACGGTAAATACATGTTGTCGTGACCCAGTCGCTATTGAAACACATGTGCCTCCACATGGCACGACCAGATCTTCCATCGTTCAACCCGAATATATTGGCTCCCGGTATCACGCGTTGCAAATCATTCATTTCATGCACACCTATCATAACAGAACAACCGTGTACCACCTAGGTAGGGAAACGCCAATACGGGTTCCTTCCGACAAACATATAGGTTGCATGCCCGACATGTAATTCTACTCCCAGTCATCCTTAACGTGACATACGACCCTTTTCAGGATCCAACTCAAAACACATTAATTCCCATAATGTATTTCCTCCGTTAAGCCTTAGATTAGTGTAACCATAAACACTGAGTATAGACTTACACATATATTAATTTATATATTTTTATACTCAATTTATGCTCTTTTTGACTTCCAAACCATAACTTTCCAAACCACTGCATCCATTCGATTCCTAAACCTTATTTTAGTGGGAATCACAAAGCAACTTTTCATACTTTCTCAAAAATAGCCAAATTAGGGTTCTTTATAGGGAAGAAAATCAGGAATTTCAATAATCTCATATGAAAACCAACATCAAAAAGGAAGGATTTCGTTACCTAATCAAGCTCTCTCTCACGTATGCAGTGTTTTATCGTGTTTCGTTTTTCAGAAAGGATGATTTAAAGCTCCTGAAATGATCGAATTTCATTTTCGTATCAAAAACGCTAAGAATGTACCAAGAACGTGAAGAACATACGAAAAACACGAAGAACGCGAAGAACATATTTTCTCTTGAAATTTCAGCAGAGCTTCCCCTTATACGTGGTGATAACATATTTCTCGGAAAATTTCGGTAAAGTTTCCCCTTATATCAGGATATATTTCAAAATAAAAACGAAAAGAGTTTCCTCTATAAAATCAATCGAGAGGAAAACAACAACAAAACTGAAAGAATATAATCAAACTGCAAGCGATGGAGAATCGGTAGACACCACGCGTCTTAGGTGAGTGAATGTATGACGAATCACAAGGTCCACTGACGTGCATAGCCGCCCGTACCTAAGTAGGGTATTACACGGATTTCTCCATCAAAATAACTGTTGGGAAAAATGAACAATCTGTTTATTCCATAAGCCCTAGGCTCTCTTATATAGGAGAGTAGCCTATGGGTAAATTACATAAAGCATACAACTGAAAATAAAAATAACGAAGGGATACAGACACTACTATATGCGTTAACACTCCCCCTCAAGATGGAGCATAGATATCAATCATGCTCAGCTTGGACGCACACTTCTGGAATGGGCCTCGAAGTAATGCCTTGGTAAATATATCAGCAGTTTGATTCTCTGAGGTAACATGAGATGTAGCAATGAACCCCTTCTGAATCATGTCACGTATGTAGTGACAGTCAACCTCAATATGCTTGGTCCTCTCATGGAATGATGGGTTGTTTGCAATGAACAAGGCTGCCTGATTATCACATTCCAAGTTCATAGGAAGCGGTATATCAAGACATAGATCTGTAAGAAGAGCTTTCAACCCACATCATCTCTGTGCTAGCCTGGGCCATAGCCCTATATTCAGATTCACCACTGGATCTAGCTACCACTGTCTGTTTCTTGCTCCTCCATGAGACTAGAGCATCTCCAACATAGACTGCAAATCCTGAGGTGAACTTCCTGTCCTTGGGACATCCTGCATAGTCTGCATCCGCACACGCTGAGATAGAGATCTCCTTTCCCTTCTTAAATAGCAAACCTGCACCTGGAGATGATTTGAGATATCTAAGAATCATGTGTATTGCATCTATATGGACCTGACGTGGTTGCTCCATGAACTGGCTCACACGACTCACTGCAAATGATATATCAGGTCTAGTGATCGTGACATACAATAGTTTGCCTACCAGTTCTCTGTATCTTCTCCTGTCCACCTCCTCTGTGTCATCATCATAGAGCTTCATGCTAGGATCCATTGGTGTCGTAGCAGGCCGACACCCAAGCATACATGTTTCACTCAACAAATATGTAACATATTTCCTCTGTGACATTACTAATCCAAATAGATTTCTAGCAAATTCCAGCCCCAGAAAATATATAAGGACTCCAAGGTCCTTGATGACAAATTCGGTTCCCAGTTTTTCTTTCGCCTGCTTTATGTCATGCTCATCATCTCCTGTAAACAAGGTGTCATCTACATAAACCATGATTACAATAATACCTCTAGCAGTCTTCTGTACAAACAAGGAATGATCAGCATTGGAGCGTTTGTATCCTTGTTTTTCAAAGAGGTCTGAGAGCTTCTGAAACCATGCTCGGGGGCTCTGCTTAAGGCCATAGATAGCCTTATGTAATCTGCACACCTTGGAACACTCCCCCTCAACAGCAAAACCGGGTGGCTGTTGCATATAGACTTCCTCCTGCAAATCTCCATATAAGAATGCATTCTTCACGTCCAGCTGATAGAGCGGCCAGTCTCTAGCAACTGCAACTGACAAAAAGATCCAGAGAGTGGAATGATGGGCCACAGGCGAGAATGTGTCAAGGTAATCCACCCCGTATGTCTGTGTAAAGCCACGTACAACAAGACGTGTCTTGTACCTATCAATAGAGTCGTCTGCATTGTGCTTCACTGTAAACACCCACTTACAGCTCACCGAGTTCACATCTGGAGGTATAGGAACCAAACTCCAAGTTCCTCTGGACTGAAGTGCCGCCATTTCTTCCTCCATTGCTAGCCGCCATCTACTATCCTGCAGAGCATCTTGATAGCTCCGTGGAATATCTACAGCTGACAGTGCCACCACAAATGTCCTGAAATCTCCAGATAATCTCTCAAAAGACACAGATGCTGACAATGGATATGTAACACAGCTCCTCTTCGATTTGCGTAGAGCAATGGAAACATCTAAATCTGCTGTAGCCTCATCTGGCCCTTGCAACATATCCTGATCAGAAATGTCGTCAGATCCATCAATAAAAATACTTTCATTACATACCATAGGCAAGCTAAGAGACGATTCATGACAATGAGCGGGAGGAGGCCTGCGGGTATAATGGAACGGTAGCGGTGAGACAGGTATATGTGGTGGTGGCGGTGGTGATGGTGGTGTTGGTGGTATTGATGACGGCATTTGAGGTGGTGGTGTCATGTATATGGCATCAGCAGATGGAGGTGGTAGCTGCTTGTCTCCCGAGGCTGAAAAATACATAACAGATTCAAAAAATGTAACATCTGCACTGACCATATACCGCCGACGCAGAGGATCAAAACACTTGTGCCCCTTTTAAGTTCTGGAGTACCCAACGAAAACACATTTGACAGCCCTAGGAGAGAGCTTGTCAGTACCAGGCGACAACTGATGGACAAAGGCAACCGAACCAAACACACGAGGAGTAAGAGTGAATAGATCCTTCCCAGGATGGATGAGGGAAAACGGAATCTGTTCATTCAAGACAGAAGAAGGCATACGATTGATTAGGCAACATGCAGTGAGAACTGCATCACCCCAATAAGAGTAGGAAACATGACTCTGTATAAGAAGTGATCTTGTGACATCAAGAAGGTGACGGTGTTTCCTTTCAGCAATTCCGTTTTGTTGAGATGTATGAGCACAAGATGTTTGGTGAACAATCCCTTTTGAGGAGTAATAATTGGCAAGAACATTGGTGCACAATTCTAAAGCATTATCACTTCTCACAAACTTCACAGATGTGGAGAAAACATTTTGTATTTCATTCAGAAAATGGATAATGATATTTCCTGCTTCAGATTTATTTTTCATCAAAAACACCCATGACACTCTAGAAAAATCATCCACAAATACTATATAAAATATGTGTCCCTGATGATCAGGTACACGACTCGGACCCCAGACATCAATATGAAATAACTCGAACTTGGAGGTACTACTCCGACCTGGACGACTGGGAAAGGACGACCTGTGATGCTTTCCCAACTGACACGCCTCACATTGAATAGGTATGTGAGGAAGACCATAAGGTAACACGTGACGCAACTTCTGAAGCGGTAAATGTCCAAAGCGTAGATGCCACAATAAAGTAGATACTTGTCCAGTGGGAAGGGATGAGGTTCCAGCAAATGGGGTCTGATTCAGGCGGTAGAGGCCTCCTTGCTCATAGCCACGACCAATCACGTTGCCCGTATGGATGTCCTGAAAAATCAAAGAAGATGGATCAAAAATTGCCCGACAATGTAGATCCTTCGTAATCTGACTAATTGACAACAAATTCATTGAAAAATCAGGTGCATGTAGCACATTCTTGAGCTGCATAGAAGATGTCAATCTAATCTCCCCCTGACCAGTGATGGGGGAATGTGTACCATTGGCAATTATTACTGTTCGGCCTAGAGGAATCTGAGTGTATCCTGTAAGTAAACTCTGGTCGCCACATAGGTGATGTGTAGCGCCCGAGTCCATAATCCATGGTAATGTATCTGATCTACTACTGGTGAATGCAAGTATGCTACCTGAAGCACTAGTAGACGCAGAGGCAGAAGCAGCGGCATCAGATTGACTCTCCGTAGTCGGTGTTGGACCAGATGGTGGAATAATGCCCCTCAGACGGGCAACTAGATCGTCGAACCGTTAATCCAAAGTAGCAGCAGATGGAGGCTATCTGCTCAGCAACTCGTGCGGATGCAGGAAATCCATGCTTAGAGTAGCATGTGTCTTCATTGTGTCCAACGCGGTGACAGTAGGTACATGTTGGCCTAATGTGGCCACCTCTTCCACGAGGTCCACGTCCGCGACCCTGGTGATGAAATCCACGACCCCTGTTGGTTGTCATGGCTGAAGTATTCTGACTCGAGGCCATGGAAGGAACTGTGATCCGACTCAGTCTATGGAAAGCTTCCTCCATGGAAGGAATAGTAGAGTCGACCAAAATCTGTGATCGTGCCGCCTCATACTCTGGATCAAGTGCAGCCAGGAACACACCCACCATAGTCGCATTCCTATATATCTTCTGCTGTTCTGGCGTGGCTGTCAGGGGCATGAAGCTGTAGAGCTTCTCGAACATCCCTCTCAGTGATGTATAGAGAGAATGTAGAGGGCGACCATTCTGCTTGATAGTGAAGATATCATGCTGGAGTTGCAGAATCTTTGTCTCATTCTTCGCCTGTGAATATGTAGCCGCCAGAATGTCCCACATATCCTTGGCCGTGGGTTGATGTAGAATGGCATTGGCTATCTCAATTACCAGTGTACCGGATAGCCAAACTTTGGCGTATGCATCATCAGCCTCCCAAGAGGCATTGGCTCCAGTCTTTTCAGCAGGCTCTGGTTCGGTAAGAATGTGCTTCTTACCCGTTGACTTCATCATGCTCATGAACTGCATTGCCCACAGTTCATAGTTTGTACCTTCCATCTTTACAATAGGCGCTGGACCACGAAAGGCGCCAATAGATGGGATATCCGCCTTCTTTCTGACATACTGGAGATGGAAGACTGAAGCGATTGACAGAGGATGAGATTCGTCTACAATGACATAGACGGGTTTAGTTGCACGTGTAGACCTCAAGCAACTAAACCCATGTAGATGAAGATGTGCGCCCTAGGGCTTAAAGCTTAGCACACGTACACGCGCGCAAGAAGCACGCGCACACGCAACTGGTTCGCCCTAGCAACTGGATCTCGCGTGCTTAGGGCGCAGGCGAGGAGGCTACAGGCGCAGAGGAGACGCACGCGCACAGTGTTGGATCGCTTACAAGAGGGCTACAGCGCGCAGTGGAAGCGCGCTCGCGCAGTGCGCGGCAGAGGTGCAACACGGAGGAAGCGGCAGAGGCGTAGTGTGCAGCAGTGCGCAGCAGCGCGCAGCAGAGGCGCAGGGGCGCTGGCGCACTTCGCGCAGGGGCGCACTTCGCGCAGGGGCGCATGCGCGTAGGAGCAGCAGCACCGGCGCACGAGGGTGCTGGTGCGGCTGCGGTGAGCCCCGGCGGCGCCAATGACATGGAGAGAGAAGAAGAGGCCGACGGGTGGGGTAGGGTAGGATTAGGGTTTCGAGAACTCCGGTCTAGGACCGTCGCTCTGATACCATGTTGGGAAAAATGGACAACCTGTTTATTCCATAAGCCCTAGGCTCTCTTATATAGGAGAGTAGACTATGGGTAAATTACATAAAGCATACAACTGAAAATAAAAATATCGAAGGAATACAGACACTACTATATGCGTTAACAATAACTATAAAAGCGGAAAGAAAGAATAATAAGCAATGGAGAATCGGTAGACATCACGCGTTTTAGGTGAATGAAAGTGTGACGAATCATAGGGTTCACTAACTTGCATAGCCGCCTGCACCTAAGTAGGGTGTTATACAGATTTCTGCTCGAACCATAACAAAAAGTGAATCGGAAAGAAGATGAATCGAAAGCCAAACTGGAAAAAGAACATGAATCGAAAACCTAGCTTACGAAGCAAACTAAGAGAGGATTGTACGTTCCTCCTCTATCTCCCGGCAGCACTTCGCTAGCGCTCCTTCCTCGCCTCCCCACTCCTCCCGACCTCTCGACCCTAGCCCTTGGGGTGGTAGTGGTAGTGGAAATCGTAGAGAATGAATGGGTGGGGGTATTTATAGGCTCCAGAAAACCGCTAACCATGGTTAGAAAATCATGGTTTAGACCTTAACCGCGGTTAGCGACCCATGTTTTTGGCCCATGGTTTTGGCCAAAACTTATCCAAAACTTAGGGCTTAAGTTAGAACATTCTAGAGAATTCTAGATTCTATAATGACACTTAATTAACGCTAATCATGATTAACCTTCGCTAATCATGATTTAACTTTCGCGGCTTACGTTTATCCTTTGCTAACTATTGATTAGTGTTCGCTAATGGTCATTAGTGGTTTTTAATCCGTCATTAGTTTCTTTAATCATGCTTAATTAGTCTTAATGGCAGTCAATACGGCTAGTGACATTATAAACCTCCTTACTTCTCTTTCTTCCGAAAATCATAACAAATCGAAACGAAATCCGATTCACACAAAACAAATTCTGTTGGCTTCCTCTTGACGAACCAGATCTTATTATATAGGATCCGAGAGATGCCAAGTTCAAGGCTTTACAATTACAACAACCTTAAAGGAAGTCTCGTCCTCGAGACTAGAGATGCAAGCATAACAACCTTAAAAAGGATTGAAACCATAACAACCTTAAAGAGAATGAACATTATGAACATATACAGAATACATAGTGTCATCATTCAAACAAGTACGGGTACTTTTCTTTCATTTCTACCTCAGTTTCCCATGTACCTTCTTCAAACTCTTGGTTGCACCACAATACTTTAACTAGAGGTACCTCTTTGTTCCTCAACTTCTTGATATCCTTGTCAAGTATTTGCACATGTATTTTTTTTAAGAGTAAGTAAGTATGTATTAATGTAAAAACTAGTTACAGGAGGAAGCGCAAGTCTATATGTAAGTATTTGCACATGTATTTTTAGGTATGTTAAGTCTGGTTCAACCGTTCAACATGCAGATCATCATAACTTATCTTATGCTCTGGATCCTTAATGTACTTTCTTAGATTTGATACATGAAAAACATCATGTATTGCCGAAAGGTGTGGAGGAATAGCAAAGTCTATATGCAACTTTTCCAATCCGCTGAATGATTTTAAAGGGACCCACGAACCTGGGTGCTAACTTCCCATGCAAGCCAAACCTTTGAACACCCTTCATAGGTGATACTTTGAGAAATACAAAGTCACCTACCTCAAATTCACGGTCTCTTTGCCTGGTATCACTATAGCTTTTTTGGCGACTCTGAGCAGTCAATAGTCTTTTTCGAGCAAGCTCTATAGCTTCCCGTGTCTTTTAGAGTCTATCTGAATCGTAAAGGTTCTTTATCCCGACCTCTTGCAACACAAAGGAGTAATACACCTTCATTCATATAGTGCTTCAAATGGTGCCATGCCAATACTTGCATGGCAACTATTGTTGTAATGATCTGCAAGAGGCAAATGTTTCACCTATGATCCTTTTCATTGTAAGGCAAATGCTCGTAGCATATCCTCTAAAGTCTGAATCGTACGTTCTGATTTTTTTTGACGCTCAAAGAAAGGGGGAAACACTCGGTGGTGTTCGCCCCAATATATTAAAATAAAAGAGTAAAGAGTTTCGTACGTTCTGATTGACCATCTGTTTGTGGATGATATGATGTGCTCAAGCATAGCTATATGCCTAAGGCTTTCATGAAGTTTTCCCAATAGTGTGAGGTGAATCGTGAATCTCGATCGGAAACTACTTCCCTTTGATACCATGGACGCGGATTACATGTGTAATATCTAACTCAGCAAGCTGATCTGGAGTGGAAGATAAACTTATTGGAATAAAGTGTGCTACCTTGGTCAGACGATCTATTATAACTCAAATACTATCTTTACCACCAGTCGTCTAAGGTAATCCAGTAACGAAGTCCATGTAAATGCTTTCACATTTCCACTCAGGTATACGAAGGGGTTGTAACAATCCTGGTGGCTTTGGTGCGAAGCTTTTACCTGTTGGCAAGTAAAACATGAATTCACAAACTCAGCAACATCTTTCTTCATTCCAGGCCACCAAAAGTATGAATGAAGATCCTTATACGTCTTCGTAATTCCTAGATGAATAGATAATCTAGAAAATACGCTTCACGTAAGATGTCTTTCCTCAGTTCAGGTGTGTCTGGTACACAAGCTCTGTGATGGTTATATACTAACCCATCTTGTATCTGGAATCCCTCTATCTCATTCTTCTCAAGTTGTTGTCTCAAGTCTTTAAGGATTGGATCATCCTCATGTCCCTTATTTATTCTATCCCAAATCTCTGGTTTGTATCAGTGAGGAATAGTTATAGTACCGGCATTACTATCAAATGGTTTCCATTCACTTAACATTGATAGTAAACCCCAGAAGTGTATAACACTCACCAACTCAAATGAATAAGTTCTTCTACTAAGGGCATCTGCTACGACGTTTCCCTTACAAGGATGGTAGGAGATAATGCAATCATAGTCTTTCAACAACTCTAGCCACCGTCTCTGCCTCATATTGAGCTTCTTCTGATTAAACAAATATTTCAAGCTTTTATTATCGGTGAAGATTTTAAAAGTAATGCCATAGAGGTACTAACTCTGTATCTTTAAAATGAAAACTACGACAGCTAATTCAAGGTCATGTGTTGGGTAGTTCTTCTCATGTGTCCTGAGCCGTCGTGATGCATACGCAACTACCTTACCATGTTGCATAAGAACTGCCACAAGTCCTTCTTTAGATGCATCAGTGTACACTGTAAATCCTTCAGTTCCAGAGGGTAGAGTAAGGATAGGTGTAGATGTTAGGCATTCTTTTAGTGTCTGAAAACTAGTTTCACATGCATCAGACCATATGAATGGGACTTCCTTCTGAGTCAGCATAGTCATTGGCAATGTTATTCATGAAAAGTCCTTCACAAATCTTCTATAATACTCGGCTAAACCCAGAGAAGATCGTATTTCTGTGACGGTCTTCGGGCGTTTCCAACTTATCACCGCACTAACCTTTGCAGGATCGACTGATATACCTCTCTCAGAGATAACATTGCCTAAAAAGGATACTTCAGATAGCCATGGTGAAGTAGTAGGACGAATGAAGCCTTTATCTAACAGTTCTTGTAACTGTACCTTTAACTCTTGTAACTCAGCTGGTGCCACCCTATATGGAGGGATAGAGATAGGCTGAGTATCAGGTGTAAGAGAGATTTTAAATTCAATCTCTCGCTCAGGTGGTAACCCAGGTAATTCTTCTGGAAATACATCAGGAAACTCGCACACTATATGCACATCTTCTATCATTCTATCTGACCCTGATGTAGTGGTTACATAGGCTAAATAACCTTGGCACCCTTGCTCTAACAACTGTTGTGCTTTCAAAGTAGAGATATATTCGACATTATCATTGGATGTCTTTCCAATGAACTAGAACTCTATAGAGTTAGGAAGGTGAAACGTTACTGTCTTCTGAAAACAGTCAAGACATGCATGATACCTTTCTAGCCAGTCCATCCCTAGGATAAGGTCAAAGTCCTCCATTTCGATTAGTAGTAGTGAAACATGTAACTGATGTCCCTCTATCAGTACTATACAATTATCCAAGATATCTTGGATTATAAATACTTGTCCTCCTGATCCCTTGATCAGATAGGATTGTTGTACTTCTACTAGTATCTTACCCAAAGTGGGTACAAACCGTCGAGCAATAAATGAATGCTAAGCATCGGAATCAAATAAGACATGTACTGAAAATCCATGAATAGTAACGGTACCTCATACGACCATACCTGAATTGTAGACTTGTTATTCAGTAATTGCGTTGAGCTGGCCATTAGGAATATGCAAGCTAGTACCCGCAACACTTTATGATGGTTGTTGTGTACGAGACGCTTTGTGAGTCACGATCTCTTCACTGTCTTCCTCTGCGTGTTGCTCCATTGCTTGGGGTGGATGTTATAATGTTAATTGGAGTTGGTTTAAACCTCGAATCTCTCAACTTCGGACAATCTTTCTTGATGTGGCCTTCCTGATGACAGTAATAACACACACGTGCTCATGTTTGAGCCGAAGACCCAGCCATAAAAGTATTAGCTCATGCTGCTGAGTCGCAAGGATATAGTGGAGGCCTAGAGAAACCCCCTCTTCCGGATAATTCTTGGCCCAAAGTCTGTGGCGAGCTTATATTAGACCCAATTGGATGATAATAATTGTCTCTTCGGTTATTATTTACCTTACGTCTTAATGGACCACCATTAAAGTGGAAGCTTCTTCTTTATCGATTTTCATCCCTTTCCATCTCAATACGAGAGGCGATATACAAGACTTCATCTATAGTGGTGGCTCTAAAACCTGCAAGCTTCTCTCTAAGATCTCCCTGAAGCTCGCTAACAAATTTGGTAAGACAAACCTGTGGTGAAGTTTCTAGAGCTAGGGAGTAATGTAGCAGCTCCGTAAAGTGAATATAATAATCTCGTACATTTTTGGAACCTTGGGTCAGAGAAGCCAACTCCCTCCTCTTCAGTTCTTCCCAATGGGAGGGACAGAAGTGAGCTCGGAACCTCTCTTCAAAAACATTCCATGGAATGGGATCTACTAATTTCTTAGAAATGGTTCTTCATCATCGTCTTGCATAGAATGCTAGGGAGTAATCAACGAAGTGCACCCAAGTGTTTGCTGGTGCATGTATTATTCTCAACATCCTACTGACATCATCAATCCATAGTTCTGCCTCAGCAGGTGTCTCTACGCCTTTAAATCGAAGAATCTTTCCCTTTCAGTAATTGTCTACTAATGTTTGGTGTCTAAGAAGGGCCTTCTCCATTGCTCCTTCAGCTGGGGTAGGAGCATATTCAATTGAAAGATGGTAACTAGATTCTTCCTCAGAAAAGTGGACAGAACCTTCAACTCTATCATCTCAGGTTTGGATGCCTCGGGTCTCTCAGCTTGTGCATTTAACCTCGCCTCCAATGCTTGCTGCCTTTTCCCCATATCTTGGAGCATTGTCATCATAGCCGCTAATTGCCTAGACACGTCTTGGTCTGCCATGATCCTGGTATAAGTCGAGGTCAAAGGTTAGGTCCTATATGTTTCAGAATAATGTACATAAGGGACAATGACTTGTAAATGATGCTGCAGTCACTAATTAAGATCAAAGGACCTTAAAACCACCTTAGTTTCTGAATACCGCTTATAGTTATCAATTACTAAGTAAATTACTGGAGCAACCGGGCTCTGATACCAATATGTCGCGACCCTGTTTCCCGAAACATCGGATTCTCCCATATCTGGATCTGGTTATTCTGCAATAATTTATTCAGCAATCACAACTAACATTCAAAAACGGACTACAATTAAAAATATTCAGAAAGAAGTATTTCAACACTATTCCATTCACAAAAATACAGTTCACATGATTAATTATCCCACTACAACCATTACATGTACATCAGCTGGAAGGAAATACACAAAAAGATTACTAACTACCTTACAAAGAAAAGCTAATGTGGCTGCTTGGATGTCTACTATATAAGCTGGCTTGATTACTAAAGTCTTTGCGATGGCTCATCGACGCCTGTTGGATTTTTCATAAATCATAGATAAAAATTAGCGAATACTACGTAATAAAAGAAGAGAAAAGCAAATAAATCTTGTAATTTTTAAAAACTTGTTATTACAAAAAGTTGCATTCCTTCTCATTAATTTAAGTCCTATTCCTTTCTATTCCACGTCATAGATTAGTCTAGAGAATTACCTCACCACTATATGGACTCCGCAGCTGTGGACACTTCGTGATTGAAGATTACGTTGATCTTGGTAAGCTTATGCCGCCGCACGTCGCCTCAACCAATCCTCCAATAGTACCCTGACAATTTCTTTCTTTTTTTATTAACCAGGGTCTCAACCCTCAGCATAGAAAAATAAAAGAGCATACCATCCTCGAGGATCCGGTTGCTTAAAACCTCAGGCTAACCATTAATCACATAACCTAGCTACTTTAAATACATGTTGTCGTGACCCAGCCGCTATTGAACAACCCGTGCCTCCACATGGCACGGCCACATTGTGAACCCCTCAGGATCCGGGTACTCGTTTACGACAAAATTCGCAATATTTCTTTCACATTGATCGCAGAAGTTGTAGGAAAGCAGGGAAATTTTTTTTTTCGCGCAACAATGACATTCATTCTCAACACATGACCACAAATAAAAGAAGAGACAAATGGCACCAAAGTTCCTTTCATTAATATTCATATCAATTTACATGTACAAGCATCTTCCATTTTACAACATATATCCCAAGTATGATTCAAAAAGAGATAACATTTACATCACCATTTGAACAAAAACTGAGACAAGTAATTCATACCATCTAGTGTATACTCTGTCTCCTGGAAGCATGTAGCTACTGAGCTGCTACTAAACCGCAGGCTGTTTGCCTGTCAAACACATTAGGAAAGAAGAGGCGTCAGCCATTGCTGGTACCTCCCAAAAACTTATAAAAATAACTAGACATTTAATATGTGCAAAAGCCGGCAAGTAGAAAGGTGGTACCAGTAAAATCTACATCTACTTGCGTAAGTAAAAAGGGTTTGTTTGTAATGCGTTTCTAATGATTTCCCCAGAACCCGACATTTCCCATATGTAACATATTTATATAGTAGTTGCGTAATCATGAGTGTATGAGTGTGAATGCATATATCATTTTCTTCAGAGATTATGTTGGTGAGTGAAAAATGGAAAAGTTGAGATTGTGGAGAACTATTAATTTATTTAAATTCTTGGGTAGAGAGAATGGTCTTTTGATCATAACTTCTCCAATTCTTAACTTCAATGTTTCAGATATAGCTCCAGATGTTGTAGATGTAGATATGGATGATCTAGATATAGAATCGCCAAGTCTGTTTGGCGAAGTAACTCAAGCGGTGAAGAAGCCTGCAAATGGCTCTTCCGTCTCGCCCTCTAATTGGAAGCGTGGTCCAATAGAAGGATAGGTCTATTCCCCAACTACGCCACTGAGACGGGTGAGAGAGACTCCCTAGAAAAGTCGCTCTAGAAAACTGCCCGACTAGTACGGGCGGACGAGCTCGTACGAAAAAACTGAAAAACAAGGATCCCCCGCCTGGGTATCCTAAAACAGGGTCAGCGGAACTGGTCTAAAGTCAGGATCCCAACGAGGCGTAAAAACACTGCGAGCTCGCGTAAAAACCGTGTAAAAGACTGGGATCCTAGACCCGCGCATTAAGCGGCCGCTGCCCTAACTGGGCTTCCTATTCTCCCGCCCAGTTGAGGGTCACCGCGCCCTCGCACGGTCAGACCTAAGGTCGTCCTGACCGGCATAATTAATATTATTTAGATATTAACAACTCACCAATCTTTTTCCTTGACTACTCATCACATTCTTGGTTTCTTCCATGATTGATTTAATAATCTAGATATTTTGTCAAACTAATCCTCCTCTTGTTGGTGTGTACGGTACGAGGCTGAAATATTATTATTCTGATCTTTTTGTCACTCACACTTTGATCTGCTGAATTTTCTACATTAGGACTGTTAACTGCGTCCTATTGCACCACTTACTAGAATGTAATACCATATGAGTAACATAGATTAACGTATAATAAGTTTTGGACTTTATATCTTTAATGTTGGAAGGAGTAGCTCAGTATAGAAATAAATGGCTGTATATATTAATGACCTTGAAAAGTATGGAATTTGGATTTACGCCTTCCCTACTCATTGTCCACCACATGGAAGTATTGATTGGATAATAATAATTTTTTTTTTAGCTAAACATTATTGATCACAAATTCACACGAGTAATCTATTGTGCACCAAACTGCACACCATAAAGGGTGGAATTTGAGAAAGTGTCCGATCACTTCGAGTTGATACATGCACCATTATCCTATTGTTTTGCAAAATGTTGTTTCCACAACTTGAACTCTTGGCCTCGAGATCACATAACGACAATCTTGCCAGTAACTCATTGTCCCAATGAACAATCACAAAGGTCCCCTAATATTCCAATCTACAACCAATTTATGTTATAAATTCCTGGATTAATATTCTGTTCAATAAAAACAACATAATGTGCATATTTGTATTTATGAATATGCTTTAAAACGATATTAACTCTAATAGGTGTACACATAGATGGAACGCATGCACTCACCTTTTGATTTAAGCTTTTGATTTTTTTTTAAACATTACCAAACAACAGACAACACCTAGTATCCAAGAAATGGGAATTCAACATTTTTTTTCAGCTTATTTACTGTATATATAAAAAATATAAACTATTTTTTTTTATAAGCAAACAATACCCATTATCCAGGAAATGGAAGTTTAACATTTTTCTCACAAGCAGGAATTTACAGTATAAAAGTTTAAATTAATTTATTTATTTTTATAACAACTGTGAGCAGACAGTGCGTTCCCAGGGAATGGAAATTTAACATTATTATATTTTTTTTAAGCACAAAAGCTAGGTGCATCAATGGAATTTCCATTCATGTGATATTATCACAACTAGTAAGAGTTTAAAACTTGTTAAAATACAATTGGCATGAGTATTGAAAAAAAGAAAATATCATAACAACCATCCCCATTTCAAATTATAAAGAAGATCTTAAGTTTCCTGCTCATAACTATCCAATTTCATGCATTAACTGAGGAATCAAGAATGTTTATAACACCATACATGGCAGCAATAGACATGGAGGGAATGTACACATGTTTGGAAGCAAATAGGAGAGGAGGGTTGGTACCTTTGAGCCTCAAAATGAGAGGATTTCTTGACATGCAGGAAAATGTCCAGCAGCTGTAGCTGGGATTTGCAGCAGCCGACCAAGGAGAGAAGGTCAAGGGGTTTCGGCTTCTTCTTACGGCTGAAATCTTGGGAAATTTGGGGCTTTGTTGGCTGGAAAGTAAGGGTTTATATAACAATGAGGAGTGCATTGTTAAGTGCCAAGTGGAGTGGAAGAAACTCCAAGTGGAGGTAATTAGAAAGCCAAAGAAGCTTCCTGGAAAGCAGTCTGCTGCCTGCTGCTGCTGTATAAAAATAAATAAATAAAGTTATATATTTTTTTTATTTGAGATAAAATGCCCATTATAGCGCCTAGAACATTGGATTTCAACGCGCAATATCCCGATTTGATCGTCTCTGAACGACGATCAATATGAGTATAATATTGATATACTTCCGGTCGAGTTTTGGATATCCGAAATTTTCGGATACGGTTTTTTTGTTTAAGGTTAAATTTTACGATTTAAAAATATCAAACGACCTCCGATTGACGAACGGTCGATTCCGTTGGTCTCGTGTCGTCGAATCGGATCTAATGACGGTCTCGGTTTGTTTTGCGGTTTCCGAATTTGCGTCGCGGCTTTTCACGGCGCACAATACAATGCGACCGTTTTTTTTTGGTCGATTTCACCCGAACCACTTTTGATTCTCGATCAAATGATCGTTTTAGGGTATCTAATAATGTCGGATAACCTAATTGGATTATTCGGACCTTATTTAGGCCGAGTTCGGGTTCGTTCGAATCCGGATGTTACACACATGTTCTGTCGTTCAACCCGAATATATTGGCTTCCGGTACCACGCTTTACAAATCATTCATTTCGTGCGCACTTATCATAATAGGGCAATCGTGTACCATCTAGGTAGGGAAACGCCAATACGGGTTCCTTCCGACAAACCTACACGTTGCATGCCCGACATGTAGTTCTACTCCCAATCATCCTTAACGTGGCACACGTCCCTTTTCAGAATCCAACTCAAAACACATTAATTTACATGATGTAATTCCTCCGTTAAGCCTTAGATTAACGTAACCATAAATACAGAGTATAGACTTACACATATATTAATTCATATATTTTTATACTCAATTTATGCTCTTTTTAACTTCCAAACTCTAACTTTCCAAACCACTGCATCCATTCGATGCTTAAACCTTATTTTAGTGAGAATCACAAAGCAACTTTTCATACTTTCTCAAAAATAGCCAAATTCGAGTTCTTTATAGCGAAGATCATAAAATCAGGAATTTCAATAATCTCATATGAAAATCCATCAAAAGAAAGGATTTCAATACCTAATCGAGTTCTCTCTTGCGTATGCAGTTCTTTATCGTGTTTCGTTTTCAGAAAGGATGATTTAAGGCTCCTGAAACGATCGAAGTTCATTTTTGTATCAAAAACATTAAAAATGTGCCAAAAATACGAAGAACGAAGGAAGAACGCGAAGAACACACGAAGAACACGAAAAACACGAAGAACGCGAAGAACATATTTTCTCTTGAAATTCAACAGAACTTCCCCTTAAATGGGGTGATATTTCTAGGAAAATTTCGGTAGAGTTTCCCCTTATATCGGAACATATTTCTCGGAAAATTTCGATAGAGTATCCCTTATATCGAGATATATTTCAAAATAAAAATGAAAAGAGTTTTCTCTATAAAATCAATCAAGAGGAAAACAACAGCAAAACTGAAAGAATATAATTAAACTGCAAGCGATGGAGAATCGGCAGACACCACGAATCTTAGGTGAGTGAATGTGTGACGAATCACAGGGTTCACTAACGTGCATAGCCGCCCGTACCTAAGTAGGGTATTACACGGATTTCTCCATGAAAATAACTATAAAAGCGGAAATAAAGAACAATAAGCAATGGAGAATCGGTAAACACCACGTGTCTTAGGTGAGTGAAAGTATGATGAATCACAAGGTTCACTGACGTGCATAGCCGCCTGCACCTAAGTAGGGTGTTACACATATTTCTCCTCGAACCATAACAAAAAGCGAATCAAAAAGAAGATGAATCGAAAGCCAAACTGGAAAAAGAACATGAATCGAAAACCTATCTTACGAAGCAAACTAAGAGAGGATTGTACCTTCCTCCTCGTTCTCCCGACAACGCTTCGCTAGTGCTCCTTCCTCGCCTCCCCACTCCTCGTCTCGACCTCTCGACCCTAACCCTTGGGGTGGTGGTGGTAGTGGAAATCATAGAGAATGAATGGGTGGGGGTATTTATAGGCTCCAGAAAACCGCTAACTATGGTTAGAAAACAATGATTTAGACCTTAACCGTGGTTAGCGGCTCAAGATTTTGGCCCATGGTTTTGGCCAAAATTTATCTGAAACTTAGGACTTAAGTTAGAACATTTTAAAGGATTATAGATTCTCTAATGACACTTAATTGATGTAATCATGATTAACCTTCACTAATCACGATTAACTTTCACGGCTTAGTTTATCTTTTGCTAACTATTGATTAGTATTCGTTAATGGTCATTAGCGATTTTCAATCCGTCATTAGTTTCTTTAATCATGCTTAATTAGTCTTAATGACAATCATTACGGCTAATGACATTTTAAACCTCCTTACTTCTTTTTCTTCCAAAAATAACAAATCGAAAGGAAGTCTGATTCACACGAAACAAATTCTGTTGGTTTCCTCTTGACGAGGCAGATCTTATTATATAGGATACGAGAGATGCTAAGTTCAAGGCTTTACACAGTATGGGAGAGACCCAGTTCTCCGATGAGGAAACTTCTTCAGACTCCATTCTCCAGTAATGGTGAACTCCAGTTAGAGATCCTTCCGAGGTTCCTATGAGAGAGAACCCACTTTAAGGTCTCTATGAGAGAGATCCATCTTCAGAGTTCTGTGTATGGATAATTAGTGATGTTCTTTATTCGGTCCTTTCAGAGATGGAGCAGTTGTCCACATGTTGTGGCAAGCCAGAGTACTCCGATGAGGATACTTATTTCAGTTGCAGTGACTCTGACAGGCGCAGTACAGAGCACATGCTCTCCGACGAGGAGATTTGGTTTCACTCACACTCCAGTCCATTCGTCCTCCTCACTTGCACGACATGAGAAGCAACGTCCTCGACAACAGCCAGTAGTTGTGCGTGTTGAGTTGATATTGTTTGTAGTGTCATGTAGCGTGAGTTGAGATTTCTTTCTGTTTGTCCAAGCAGAGCATTGCATGCTCCTGCTTTAGAGGGAGTGTTGGAGTATTTGGTTATGCGCCACTCTTGTAGTAGATGGGTAAATGGATTACTCCATGATCCATTTACCACATAATGTGGTTCAGTCCCACATCTATCGTCTGTGGGATGTGGAGACTCAGTGAGGGCTATATAAGAAGCCCCTTACCCCCTGTATCTAGTGAGAAAGTGCAATGCATACATCAGCCCTTTAAGGCGTTCTCCCATGGTTCCATCCCGCTCCTTAGGGAGTAGGGTTCCACGTTAAAATCCTGTGTTCTTAATGTTTTATTTATTTAGTGCATTCCTACTTTCTAACACTATCATCTTCATTAACCATTATATCATTAACATACATGACCAAAATAAAAATACTTAATAGACATCTTCGAAGGCCTGTGAACCATAGATATGTGCAGAGAATGGTTGTAACAGAAATGAAAATGCTAAGATGGATGTGTGGACATACACGCAAAGATCGGATTCGGAATGATGCAATCCGAAAGAAAGTTGGTGTAACTCCGATCGAGGATAAGATGCGAGAAAACCGCTAAAGATGGTTTGGTCATTTGCAAAGAAGGTCAACTGATGCACCGGTTAGGAGATGCGAGTGTTAGGATGTTGAGCCGACTAAGAGAGGGCGAGGACAACCCAAGAAGTGTTGGAAAGAGACTATACGAAGGGATCTTAGTTTTTCGGATATAAGTCCGAGATTGACCCAAGACAGATCTGAATGGAGGCGAAGAATCCATGTAGCCGACCCTACTTAATTGTGGGAAAAGACTTTGTTGTTGTTGTTGTTGTAGACATCTTCGAACAAGTACAAAGTACTCAGTTATTGTTCTATAAAAAACTAATGGAGCAGATCTCTGAGGTAAGTCGATCAAAACATGCTCGTAGTTTGTTTTATGAAGTAGATAACCTTGTGCATGTGACATACATACTTCTCCTCAATGACATAGCTCGGTGGTTGTATTATATAGACCTCCTCGTGATTACCATAGATAAATGCATTCTTGAAATCCAACTAAAAGATCAATCAATTTTTTTAAGATCAGTGAAAAATGATCGTATTGATCAAGCTCATTTGGCCATTGGAGAGAATGTCTTAAATAATTCACACCATATATTTGAGTGAAACCTTTAGCCACTAATTTGACCTTCAGTATGTCCACTGACCTAGAGTATGTTTTAACATAAAGACTACTCTGTAAAGCAACAAAAGCAACACTTATCGGACATGGTACCGGATCTCAAATGCCTTCCTTCATCCCTACCATATTTCCAACCTAGATAAGGAAGGTTTGGATAATAATCACATGAACGAGGCATAGCCATAAGAGCATCTGTAAAAAATCATGTCACAATTAGATAAACATCATTTGAAGTTAAGTGTTACATAGCATGCCTAGTATATTGCATTTTTTGAATTACTCGGAGCACTAGGACGTTATGTGAAGGAAGATGAACCATCTGAGTCTGCAGTAAGGGGGCATTTGAAGGAAGCAAATCATCATGCATGGTAGGAATGGGTAGAGGGACAGACTCCGACTGTATGGGTTGCCTTATATGAAATACCTAAAAATGGAGAAAGGAACTCCGATGAAATATAACTAACATGCAAAGAAAAGAAATTCGTATGTTCAAAAACGTGAGATATGCCAAAAGACAATATTGAACCTAATTGGGTCATAACATATGTACCACTTATAGGTCGTGAAATATCATGAAAAACACACACATGCAGATAGTTTATCCCAAGTACGAAGTTATGGATGCATACAGTGCAACAAAAAATAGTAAATGCAACAAAAATGTTACTTACCTTCCGAGAGTGTGAGAAAGGGGGTTACACCACTAAGAAGGCAAGAACATATGAAGGTTTCCAATCAGCCATGAGAAAGGGGGTTACCCCACTAAGAAGGCAAGAACATATGAAGGTTTCCAATTAGCCATGTATGTGACAGTAAGAATGGTGTCTCCCCTAAAGGAATAGGGACTTTTATCCAAGTAAGAAGGGTACGAGTATATCCAAAATATGACATAGTTTCATTCAACCGCCATGTTTTGTTGTGAGGTATACGGGTAGGTAGTTTGAGGTAGGGTACCTTAAGTACTAAAGAAACTCGCCAAGTTAACAAATTCAAGAGCATTGTCATATAGTTAACATTAGAGATAATAAAATAAACATGAGGAACACATGGATTTTATATGGAATCCTACTCCGTGAGGAGCGGAATGAAACCATGGGAGAAGGCCCCTAAGGATTGGGTTTTCTTTGTTGCTTTCTCTCATATGTTACAGGTGGTGTATGGCTTCTTATATAGCCCCACCAGTAAGACCAAGTCCCACTTAAAATATATGTGGGATTAAATACATGGATGTGGTAATTGGACCCTGAAGGGATCCAATTACCCATCTATACATGTGACACATACACTCCCCCTCAAGCTGGAGCATGCAATGCTCATCTTGAATAAATACAAAAAAAACACTCTCTTACACAATATAAGACACTACGGACCATATCAACTCAATGCATACTACACTTGTTGCTTACTGAGGATGTTGCTTCTGATAACGTGCTGGTGAGGAGGAACTGAAAGGCTGGAGTGTGAACTGAATCGAGTCTCCTCATCGGAGAATATATGCTATTTAATGTATCTGTCATAGTCACCGAAATTGAAATGAGTCTCCACATGGAGAACTCTGGCCCGCAACTGCTCCATCTCTCTGAAGGACCAACCTGGAAAAGGTCGTAGAAATATCCTCGTCAGAGTCCATGGTCATTGGAGAGTGGAGTATGAAAGTCTCCTCGTCAGAGAATCATGTCTCTCCCATAATGGCTCAGAGAATGAGATCTCTACTCCGGAGACCCTATGAATCCACATAAGAACCCTAAGCCCACAATGGTTCATAGAATGGGATTTGTACTCTGAAGTCCATATGGATTACATTAAAACCCTGAGCCGGCCAGATAAAGTATGGGGACCTCTCAAACAATGAATGCACACCTATGCGCCTTGCACTGAAGATTCTAAAACAATCTGTAGAGTCTGAATCTGACAGCCTGTAGAGTTTGAATCTATCATGTAGAACTCTATATAATACTCCCCCTTTCTCCCATACTAGTCGGAATAAATGACATCAACTAAGTTGGGAGAAGACCTGAAGATGAGGAAGCCAAAAAAACTCAAATATATTTTTCTGACTATTTCTCTTCCCTTTTTTAACCGTCTCCCTTTCAAAATATTTTTTTTCATGTACAACTTTTCTTTTCCTATTTAGTATGCACCTTTTTCAAAAAAAAAATCTTTCGTGTTTTTTTTGAATCAACAAAGCCAAACTTTGGGCCCATAAACTCGACCCCTTTTTTTCTTCTCTGCAGCAGCCCACTTTGGGCCCCTTTTCCTTGGGCCCAATATAAGCATTTTTTTTGTTTTAATGCAAGAGAAGCAGTTGGGCCTTTTAAGCTCCCTCAAAGGAGCCTTCTCTTCACATACGAATAGGATTCCCATCGAGGGAACCCTTTTTCACACCACTATCGCCCGATGGCTTGGAGAGGAAGCCATAACAGTCCACACATGCAAGGAGGTGCACTGCTTGTTGTCTTCGTCTTCGTTGGATGTTGCAGTCGCATAGAGGAAGGTACAGCGATGCGCGACCAATGTTGCATCTACTGCGGTGCTGCCGCCTAGAATGGATGTTGGCGCGAGGAGGCAGTGCCGCCGGAGGGGCTTATGGCCTCGTCTTGATGGATCGCACGGCGAGGTTACATGGAGTCGTTGAAGCTGATGGACAAAGGGTGCTAGCATCATATGTATATGATATCACTTGGACATGGGGCGCCACCTTGTGCAGTGGGATGAAAGATCCCATCGCTGGGTGTTCTTGCAAAGGAGAGCACCACCTCAAGTTTTCCCTATGAGGACGAGGGTTGGAAGTTGTGTCTCAATATGTTGTGGTGACAGTGTCGATATGCTGAGGCAGGGTTTCGAGCGCCTATGGCTGGAGATGTTGCCTGAAAAGGTGTGTCTGTGGCCTAGAGATATATGTGCGGTTGTGCGCCATATGGGACTGGGAAGAGGGCAACGAGCCCATCTTCCTTTTCTTTTTTGACCTTCTTCTTCACCTAGGACGCAGGAAGGTGATGCAGGGAGATAAACCGCCTGGAGCTTTTCTTCATCATCGTTTGAGATTGGAGATCTCATTCTTTGTCATCAAATACGGCTCTCAGTATTGGTGGAACCCCAATATCACAAAGATGGTGCCGTCGGTCTTGAGATGTCATTGCCATTAGAATTAAGGTTCCCGATGGAACCCTAGCTTTTCTTTTCGAATAGATCCCGAAAATCAATGAACTAGAATCGAATTGTCTTAAGATCGTCATTGGTTGTTGCGTCGCTAGAATTAGGGTTCATAGAACACTACATTTTTCTCGATCTTGGCAACTGGATCTCCAAAACGCAGAATCGATTCAGAAGTTTGAACAACTTCAAAACAAAATCGAAACTTCTCGAAATTAAATAGATCTTGATAATCAACAAATATAAATACAATAAAACTTCGAGATCAAACCCTAAAACTAAACATGCTTTGATACCATGTAGAAAACGATAGTTCATAAGCCTAGTATCAGAGATAATAAAATAAACATGAGAAACAGAGGGATTTTATGTGGAACCCTACTCCGTGAGGAGTGGGATGAAACCACAGGAGAAGGCCTCTCAACGGTCAGGTATTCTTTGTTGCCCTCTCTCATCTGTTACAGGTGGTGTGAGGATTCTTATATAGTCCCATCAGTAAGACCAAGTCACACTCACAGTAGGTGTGGGGCTAAACCTATGTATGTGGTAATTGGACCATGGAGGGATCCAATTAACCATCTATACATATGACACATACTCTTACAAAATCAAAGAAAGATTTGATAATATTATTTACCTCTAGTTGTCCCTTCATCAAATACACCCAAGAGGATATGTTGTGACCAATATTAAAAATGGCAAAACACTTAGCGTCAATACTACAAATTAGACAGTGTCCCAAAATATCATAATGTACTAAAGCAAAGGAGAACAACAACAAGGCTCGATCCGCATAGAAACGACACTCTGTGTGTTTCTCAAACTAACAAAGCCTCGTATTATATGGGAAAGGGCTTCAACTAAGTCGGTTCACATAACATCTAAGAAAGTTATTGTCGATGGTTAATCAAGACACATGTGTCACATGATAGTTTAGCAATAATCAAAGTAACTCCAAATAAACATAGATTTATAGGGATATCAAGATAATATAGGTCATTCTTCTTATAGCCCACCACCAATATATGCATCGGTTGGATATCCTAAAAATAGCAAAAATGCTCACTAGGAATCACTCTACAACTAAGCTCAAAACATAATCTATGATTCTATATACATACAATAAGCTTAAAGGAAAATCAGGTGCACAAAGAAACTCCAGAAAGCTACAGTCTGGTAGAGAACTCCATATTGTAGACGAAGATAATATGTGAAAGAGCACCATTAGCTAATTGACCTGACTTCACATTTGCAGAAGGCGAGATGATGTTAGAAATCTACATTCTCCAATCAGATGAGTAGATGCTCTATAATCAATCCAAGTTGGAGTAGATGAAACAAAAATAGAATTAGCTACAATGAATTGTCAAAAATAGCAGTAATTTAATTACCCTAATAATCTATAGAGGAGAGTTAAACAGTCTTATCCCAACTATCCATGATCTGTTGTCATCTTCGTGGTAGTTGGGATACCATTAGATTTGATAGAAGTGTAGTTGGACATAAGAGCCTACTGACTTTGCCCAACACATGTTCGACGAATGGCTAATCCTGTGGTAGGGCATAGTATACACAAAGAATAACTATGACATCGACCACGTCAAGATCCACAACCTTGACCACCATGAAAATCAAACCGACTACCATGTCAAGATGATGCGATAAATGATGTGGTATCTGATGTCTAAACTTTACCAAATTGGCCAACAAGAGAATCAAACTTTTGTAGTCATATCAATATCAACTAAAGTGAGGAACGTTGCAAGGTAAGGATATGATCTTCCATTATCTGGTAACAAGGACTCAAACCTACAAAACCTGTAGTTCATGATGCCGGTCGCTCTTTAATCTACTTGGCATGACATGTTGGATAAAAAATAGTGAGCTCCTCATACATATAAGTAATCTACTAATAATACTGAATGAAGTACTTATAGGAGATAGACTAAATCTGCATGTATATGTTAGCAAGGAGATATTTGGTTATCCGGTAAAAATGACTTAGATAGCTTCTCCCATATCTCCTTGGTCATTTACTTGTACAGGAGATTGGATGCAATTATATGATCTACATTGTTAACCAGCCAATTCATCACATGATAATTATCTTGCAACCAGGATCCCTATTCACCGTCCTCTGCCTTGAAAGGATATTTCGCGAGGACATAGAGCTTCTTTTAACCACCAATGAACACATTAAAAGCTCAAGTCCGGAGTACATAAATATCTACACACTTAAGTTTTATAGAAGTCCCGTGTATACAATATATGAGGTGGATACTAAGGGTTTCGTTACGCCATTGCCATCAGATAGAAGGAAGTAAAAATGAATCACGATTTACTCAATTGTACAGATCGGTATCAAAAATCGCTTAGATGATGGTGAAAGTCGTTGAAGCGGCAAGAACCACTTTGATTGAGGCAACAACCATTATCAGTATAGCATGCATCATTGGAACGATGGTAGCAGCAGCCATAGAGGTGGCAACAACTACTGAAGGAAATCTCGACAGTCGCTAAGGCAGCGATGAAAGTTGCAATAGCAATGAGAGCTAGGAGTGTTGCTGGAGGAGTGGGAGTGACAGTTGTTGGAGGCAACTGCAGCAGCCGCTAGGGCGACGACAACCATTAGGGGCTTGCTGGAAGATACGACAAGTTCGATTAGGGTAGTGGTGGTAGCTACAACAGTAGTGCAGGGCTGCAGCGGAGAGAGGTGGCGCACATAGAGGAGAAAGAGATGTGGCAGTGGCAAGTGTTTAAGGCAAGAGAGGTCCAGAAGTCTGATATGTTTTAGAGTATCTATGTTGATCCTCATTTGCACCTACTCGCCAATTATACTGCTCTCCATTTAGTCCCATATTGCTTATTATCGGGACTTTGGTGTGTAAGTGGGGCTGTACACGAAACCTAAGGCCTCTTGTATTTCTCGAGAAACGTGATTACAACAACAACAAAGCCTTTTCCCACAATTAAGTAGGCTCGGTTAGATGGATTCTTCGCCTCCATCAGATCTATATTGGGTCAATCTCAGGCTTATATCAAAAAAACTAAGATCCCTTGGTATAGTCTCTTTCCAACACTTCTTGGGCCATCCTCGCCATCTCGTAGTCGGCTCAACATCCCAACACTCGCATCTCCTAACTGTTGCATTAGCTGACCTTCTTTGCAAATGACTGATGCAAAATGGAATTCGGCGCGGCGCGGGAAATAGATTTGACGGTGGATTTTCGATGGTAGAAGAAAATAGAGGGGTTGAGAAGAAGAAACTGGAAGGGTTGAGAAGAGAAGACACGCCGGATGCGTGGGGTTAGAGAAGAAGAAACGCGTAGACCGCGAGGAGAAGAGAGAAGAGACTCGTCGGGAATACGAGGGGTTTGGGAGAAGAACACGTGTAGATCACGCGGGGAGAAGGAGAGAGAAGGGAGAGGAGAGAGAGATAAATCTCTATTTTATCACATCTTGAACTGACTAAAACATTGGACCCTCATCCCTTTATATAGGAGGGATGACATTACAAGAATAGAAAATAATTTAAACCGACAACCAATTATCCTAAACTGACTCTAACTAATTAACCGACTAACTACCAAATTTGAAATTCAAATTAAGACTAATTGAGATCACACGCGATCTCTTTATTTAAAATTACGACAACTTAAAAAATGTAAATAAAATTAACGGCCACAATTTAAATAAATTGACGGCCCTACATGTCGAGTCCACGCTGCATCAACTCTCCTCCGCTTTTTTAAAAATTCGTCTCCCGACGAATTGCTTGAACCTTGAGGCTTGACATAAGGCGCTTCATGAACTTGTGTCGACGTGCGCGTGAACGCGAATCATGAGATATGCAACTCAAATCATATTGCATCTTCCAATGCGCGACGGGATCGTCGAATCGTAGGGACGATTCGGTTGCCATGCTCTGATACCAAATGATGCAAAATGGAATTCGACGCGACGCGGGAAATAGATTTGACGGCGGATTTTCGATGGTAGAAGAAAATAGAGGGGTTGAGAAGAAGAAGCTGGAAGGGTTGAGAAGAGAAGACACGCCGGATGCGCGGGGTTAGAGAAGAAGAAACGCGTAGACCGCGAGGGGAAGAGAGAAGAGACTCGTCGGGAATACGAGGGGTTTGGGAGAAGAAGAACACGTGTAGATCACGCGGGGAGAAGGAGAGAGAGGGGAGAGGAGAGAGAGATAAATCTCTATTTTAACACATCTTGAACTGACTAAAACATTGGACCCTCATCCCTTTATATAGGAGGGATGACATTACAAAAATAGAAAATAATTTAAACCGACAACCAATTATCCTAAACTGACTCTAACTAATTAACCGACTAACTACCAAATTTGAAATTCAAATTAAGACTAATTGAGATCACACGCGATCTCTTTATTTAAAATTGCGACAACTTAAAAAACGTAAATAAAATTAACAGCCATAATTTAAATAAATTGACGGCCCTACATGTCGAATCCACGCTGCATCAACTCTCCTCTGTTTTTTTTAAAAATTCGTCTCCCGACGAATTGCTTGAACCTTGAGGCTTGACATAAGGCGCTTCATGAACTTGTGTCGACGTGCGCGTGAACGCGAATCATGAGATATGCAACTCAAATCATATTACATCTTCCAATGCGCGACGGGATCGTCGAATCGTAGGGACGATTCAGTTGCCATGCTCTGATACCAAATGATGCAAAATGGAATTCAGCGCGGCGCGGGAAATAGATTTGACGGTGGATTTTTGATGGTAGAAGAAAATAGAGGGGTTGAGAAGAAGAAACTGGAAGGGTTGAGAAGAGAAGACACGCCGGATGCGCGGGGTTAGAGAAGAAGAAACGCGTAGACCGCGAGGGGAAGAGAGAAGAGACTCGTCGGGAATACGAGGGGTTTGGGAGAAGAAGAACACGTGTAGATCACGCAGGGAGAAGGAGAGAGAGGGGAGAGGAGAGAGAGATAAATCTCTATTTTATCACATCTTGAACTGACTAAAACATTGGACCCTCATCCCTTTATATAGGAGGGATGACATTACAAGAATAGAAAATAATTTAAACCGACAACCAATTATCCTAAACTGACTCTAACTAATTAACCGACTAACTACCAAATTTGAAATTCAAATTAAGACTAATTGAAATCACACGCGATCTCTTTATTTAAAATTACGACAACTTAAAAAACGTAAATAAAATCAACGGCCACAATTTAAATAAATTGACGGCCCTACATGTCGAATCCACGCTGCATCAATGACCAAACCATCTTAAGCGATTTTCTCGCATCTTATCCTCAATCGGAGCTACACCAACTTTCTTTCTGATTGCATCATTTCGAATCCGATCTTTACGTGTGTCCACACATCCACCTTAGCATTTCATTTCTGGTACAGCCATTCTTTGCACATGTCTATGGTTCACATGCCAACATTCAGATCCATAAAGCATAGCAGGTCTCACGGCTGCTTTGTTAAACTTTCCTTTAATTTTTAAAGGAATTTTCCTATAACAAAGAACAGCAGAGGCTCCCAATTTAGCCAGCCCATATTTATTCTATTAGTAACATCTCCATCAATGTCTCCATCATGTTGCAAAATAGATCCCAGATATCTAAAAGAATCTCTCTTCCGAATGTTATCGTCACCAATTTTCACCTCGATTCCTTCATCATTGCTTCCACCAAAGGTGCACTCTCTATATTCCATCTTAGCCCTACTTATACGAAATCTTTTAGTCTCCAATGCATGTCTCCAGACCTCAAGCTTCTCATTTACTCCATCTCTAGTCTCGTCAATCAATACACCAAGGTAACTCATCCTGAATGTGACTTGTCAACTTGTCCATAATCAAAGTAAAACGAAATGGACTCAAAGTTGAACCTTGATGTAAACCAATGTTGATGTCAAAATAGTCAGTCTTCCCAGACGGGGTCCTTACACAAGATAAACCCTATCATACATATCCTTTATGAGGTTAATGTATAGGACATGTACTTGTTTCTTCTCCAAAACTCTCCACAATATCTCTCGTGCGACAGAATCATAAGCCTCATCCAAATCAATAAAGATCATATGGAGGTTCTTCCTTTTAGCTCTATAAATCTCCATTGTTCTCCTCAGCAAATGGACGGCTTCAATAGTTGAGCGACCTGGCACAAATCCGAATTGGAATTACTTTACTTTGAAAACTTGCATTAACCTTCTTTCGATCACACGTTCTCAAATTCTCATAGTGTGACTCATCAGCTTGATACCTCTGTAATTTGAACAATTTTGAATGTTTCCTTTATTCTTATAAAGAGGCGCCACGATACTCCTCCAATTTTCAAGCATTTTCTTGCTTTGCCAAATAACATTGAAATGATTCGTAATCCAAGTTAAACCATACTCACCTAAAACTCTCTATACTTCTATAGGGATGTCATCCGGTCCTACACCTTTCCCATATCTCATAACCTTCAAAGCCCCCTCTACTTCCTTTCTTTGTATTCGTCTATAGCTTGCACGATTCAAGTAACTTTCACTACTAGCTAGATCACCCAAAGTAATCTCTCTATTTCCTTCTCCAATGAAAAGTTTATAGAAGTATTGCTCCCATCTAGTCTCTATATCCTTCTGAGTAACAAGCACGTAACCTTCCTCGTCCTTAATGCATCTCACTTGAGAAATGTCTTTGGTATTTATTTCTCTTGCTTTGGCCAACCTGAATATATCCTTCTGGCCTTCCTTAGAGTCGAGATTTTTATACAAAACTTAATAAGCTTTTGACTTAGCTTCGCTTACAGCCTTCCTTGCTTCCTTCTTCGCTATTTTGTAGTTTGTGACATTTTCATTTGTTCTATCCTTAGACATAGCTTTAAAGCATGTTCTTTTAATTTTTTGCTTCTATTGCAATCCTTCACTCCACCACCAAGCCTCCTTTTGACCTGGAGATCCTCCCTTTGACCCGCCTGACATCTCTTTGGCTATCTTTCGGATACAAGATGCTACTGTCTCCCACATCTCGTTTGCACTTCCGCTACAATCCCAAGATAATCTTCTAAAACCTTCTCCTTGAAACTCAATTGCTTCAGTGGAATATTCCACCATCTAGTTCTAGTGATCTTAGGAACCCTCCTTTTCTTTACTAGCCCTTTATTTGCACGTCCAAGACTAACAAGCGATATTGGTTGTCAAAATCTCTCATGTGATTACTTTGCAGTCTTTACAACACAACCGATCTCTTTTCTTTAACGCAAAGTAATCTATCTGTGCTAGTTGGGCCACTCGAGAAACATGATTAAATATCAAAAATATTATGGCTATTCTCTTGTGATTTCATCCTGCTCCATTGGAGTAAGTTATATGTAAATCCACTTTTGTTATTGTCTTAGATTCTGCAATATGTATTTTTTTATCCCACACTTCAAATTTTCCTTTTTGAAACCATGTATGTGTTGAATCGATGTAGCTTCACTTTCCTTTTTCCTCGAAGGGCTTAGATCGATTTACTCCCTACGATTGAATGAAACCCCTCTCCTAGCGCGTAAAAAGTGTTGTCGCATGGTACTAGGATGGGTGTACTTTCCATCTTAACCTTAAAGACCACAATTTTCAAGGATATATAGGTTCATGGCATCTTCTACCATGAAAAAGGAGCAAAGGAAGATAGGGTCTACGCTCTTGTGCCCCTAATATTTCCACAATAAATGATGATAATTTATCTGAGACTTGGGGCCCGTTTGGTTGCCAGGGTAGACCGGGATACCCTGGCATACCCCTAACTCCAACTCTGCATTCCTGGGTTGGGATTGCTTGTATTGACCCTACAATTTCTTTGGTATAATATTTTTTAACCATGTCAAATAAACTTATTAACATAAAAAGCATATTATAATCATTAAAAAAGTTAATATAACACATAATCAATGTCACATCACATCACAATTATCATTCCAACCTCCCAACCCTCTAAACAACTACTATTCACAGGAGGATACCCCAACCCAGCCCAAGCCAGTAACCAAGACCTTTCAAAGTGAGTGTATATATACATACAAGATGGCACAATTTTAGAGACAAGCTATTTAGGCCTAAAGACATGCTTTTGAAGAGATCCATAAACATCATAAATAGACATTAGACTCTGGCTATGTGAGACGGATTATACCAAAACCAAATCGTAACAAGATTGTGCAGTGGTTGTAAATTGACCCCCATGAAAAAGGAGGTAAGGCGGGCCTAAGGACAAGAAGCATCACGGTCGACATACAGTGGCATGATAATTGAGGACTTCCTATAAATGCATATGTTAATGGTATAGAATCCACAATATGTGAAACTGAGATCTGCTTGCTGTTTAATTCAACCACTGAGTTCCCCGTGGAACTAAAAAAATACCATGATTTTTTTGAGGTAGAAAAGAGCCTTGGGGGGAGGAAACCCCTCCACGTACACGTCTGCACAAGCACTGGACGTCTAATTTTTGTAGTATGTCTCTTTCGTTGGCTAAATTTAGGCACTAAACAGGATCTGTAATAGTTTTTTAGACTCTGGCTAAGTGAGACGGATTATACCAAAACCAAATCATAACAAGATTGTGCAGTGGTAATAAATTGACCCCCATAAAAAAGGAGGTAAGGCGGGCCTAAGGAGAAGAAGCATCACGGTCGACATACAGTGGCATGATAGTTGAGGACTTCCTATAAATGCATATGTTAATGGTATAGAATCCACAATATGTGAAACTGAGATCTGCTTGCTGGTTAATTCAACCACTGAGTTCCCCGTGGAACTAAAAAATACCATGGTTTTTTGAGGTAGAAAAGAGCCTTGGGTGGAGGAATCCCCTCCACGAACACGTCTGCACAAGCACTGGACGTCTAATTTTTGTAGTATGTCTCTTTCGTTGGCTAAATTTAGGCACTAAACAGGATCTGTAGTAGTTTTTAGGGACATAGTGCAAGTGGTTTATAGTTTAGGGACTTCTTAGGTTTTACTCCATCTACTTAACCATCTTTGTAGTGTTAGGAATTGGAAGTATCCAGTAAACGAGAAAACCGTGTACCTTTTGAACCTGCCCTATCTTCATCTTCCAGAATTGCAGGCTCTAAATTAGTTTGCTCCATCTTCTGTGTTTGCTCACAATCTTTTGGACTAGAATCTATATTATAATAATTAAGACCATCACTACCTGGAAAAATGGAAAAATTAGTGAAAACAAATATAAGAAACTTGTATGCACCCAACAATCTCATAGGCCTAGGATGCTCAGTTATTGTCATTACTGTGAACACTATGACCGAAATAAGTATCTTAAATTTTTATCTGTTCAATAAACTAACAGGCTTACATGCAATTTGCGGTCATTATTGTGAACACACCAAGGGATATATGGTTATATTGCTGCCCGCACATGACGAACCACAATCACGAAACTATTACATAAAATGCTTCAGAAAGCTTGTGGAAAGAAACAAATGAAGAGGATGTTTGGTCCTCAATTAGTTGTGTTTATATGTACGATCTCCTAAATCTTTGAATATCCTCTAAAGTCTAAAGATCGCAGTGATCCTTAAGATAATATATGAGACATTTTAAGATTTTTTATTATTCTCTTTTGATTTTCTATCATGTTTATCTATTCTTATTTAAGAGCTAAACTTGTAAAAAGAGAGGTAGAATATCGATGAAAATATCGCCTTTCAATTCTTTCTAAATGATAAAGAGATGCGATCCTAAATCGACATTCAATACGCACTCAATCCCCCACACCCCACCTCCCCTGCCCACAAACCCAAATGCCTTTCTTCTAAAAACCTTCTAGTGGCCTTCATCATCCACAGCAGCTGGCCGGCCATCAACACCTCCACAGCTCACCAAGAAGTCTAAGGCATCATGGAGGCCACTACCGTCCCTTTGTGGCACCAGTCTCCCTTGCAACTATATGCACAAGAGCTAGTTGCTGGAGGATAATTTTAGAGAGCTGGTGGTGTCGCATTGGTCCAGCGTGGAGGTGTCGGGGTCGGTTGCATCTAAGTTTGTGCAGAAGCTTGTATCCTTGCGCACGCGGTTGTGTTCCTTCAAGAAGGAATCCAGGGCTGCCAGATGCGCTTCCAGGCTGGAAGCTGAGGAGGTGGTTAGTAGACTTGATGCACAGGAGGATATTAGGGAGCTATCATGGGATGAACTGGCCACTCGCTCGCTTGCTCAAAAATTAATCGCGGCTGAGGACCATAAGCGTGTCACTGAATGGAAACAAAGATCAAGAAATACTTGGCTCAGGGAGGGGGACGCAAACACGGCTTTTTTCCATCGCATAGCCAGCGGGAGGCGTCGGTCAAATGCTTTGAGATCGATTACGGTGAATGGAGTACGCGTGGATAGTGACAGACAAATGGGGAAGGCGATTGTCGATCACTTCAGGGACTTCTCGGCGAGGACGATACCCCGGCTCTGGAGGTGGACGGGGCTTGGGGCTCCTCCTTTGCCGTCCTCTATGGGTGCGGATTTAAAGCAGGGCGTCTCCATGGAGGAATGGAAGTGTGCGGTGTGGAGCTTGAATGCGGGCTTTCCAGTTGCTTTCTACAAGGATTTTTGGGACCTGGTGGGCAACGGTGTCAGTTATGGAGAAACGAGAGAGGAGAGTGAAGGCGCTCTGGCGAGTGAAGGGCGGCGGGGTTGCTGGTGGGTCGGCGGTGTCTGGGAGCTCCGGGGGGGGTTTCGAAGCGGGCCGGTAGCGCTCTTTCGCTGTCGGGTGGAAGTGGAGGCGGGGAGACGCGGGTGGTTGGGTCGAGAGCGGAGCTGGTGGCTGGGTCTGAGAGTCGGGAAGATGGTTGGGTGATGGTATCGCACAAGAAGATGGGGAAGCGATGCTTTCGCTGCGGTGTGCATGGTCATTTGGCGGCATCCTGTCCTCAACCTCCATGTTGTTATGCATGCGGTGGTGTGGGACATCGCATGTTTTCATGCAATCTTGCTTCTTCTTCTCGTGGCTTCTCTACGGGTTATTCGACTCTGCATGGGTCTGGAGTGCACGATCGCCATCCGGTGTACTCTGTTGCCGGTGGAGCGCGATCCTTTGCGCAGGTGGTGCGTGACGGTGATGTCAAGGGCTTGGATGTCGCAGTGGCAGGAAGGTCGGCTTCGTTGTTGGGTCGGAGAGGTGGGTCGGAAGTTGGGGAGCCTTCGCTTCGCGAGCCGTTGCATGGGCTTGAGGTGCCTGGGGTGGTGGACCTTGGGGCGAAGGAGCCTGGGGTGGCGGAGCCTGGGGTGGCGGAGACTGGTGTGGAGGAGCCCAGGTTGGTGGAGCAAGGGCTGGCGGTGGAGCCTGGAGTGGCATGTGGTGGGGGGCCGATGGTGGTGGAGGTGGAGCATCTTCGCGGTGATGGGGGACCCTTCGCTGTGGCGGGGGTCCGTCAGCGGCCCGGTTTGGCCTGGGAGCAGATTCGTGCCAACACTCTTGCTCAGCTGGGGCCTTCCTTCGACAGGGACTTCGTCGTGCTTGACTCCGGTCGCTGCTGTGTTCGAGGCTTGTCCCGGGACCAGCGGGAGAGCCTCTTCTCTAATGTCGGTGATGGCAGCGTTCTTTGGCGGCGGATGCGGGTCGCCGACGACGCTTCCTTTGCTACGAAGGTTTGTGTCGTCGAAGTTCGGGGAGTTCCCTTCCTATCTCGAACTGTTCCGATTCCCTCGCGGGTGGTCGGTGCGTGGGGGACTGTGCTTGCTGTTCTTGACGATGGGCTCTCGCCTGGAGCGGACTGGGAATGTACTAAAATTCTGATGGAATGTTCTTCCTCATTTCTTGCCACTACGGTGGACAAGATTCTATTCGAGACTTTGAAGATCGGTAAATGGTCGTTCAAGGTGGAGTTCTACTTTCTCTCGCCGATGGTGGCGCCGGCGGTCGCTTCGTCTATCCCGGTGGACTTCGCCGCCAGTCCATCCCTGGGCGTGGGGGTGGACGCTTCGGCTCCTCCTGGCCACATGGCAACGGATGGAGGGGTTTACGAGGGGTCGCATACTGTGCGTACCCCCTCGGGGCGGCCCCTCTTCGATTATCGGATGACGTGTTCAGAACCATCCAGGAATGATTTCTTCTCCTCGGGGCCCTGCGAGGTCGATTCGCCTTCCCTGCCAACGCCTCCTCTGATGGTTGTCTGTAAGCATATCTCCTTTTCAGGCCACGTGTGCAATCATGCTAAGTTCTCCAATATTGGATCCGTGAAATTCGGATCTTGGCCTCGGTTCCGTGACATTCGGGTTGTTGAGGATCCAATTATGCCTCCGGATCCCATTATTCATTTGCCTGAGGGATCCGTTGCTCCGGATCCGGATTTTCTGGCGGGTATCCATGGGGGGCCCAATGCATCGACGGTGGTCCATTCGCAGATTCTTTTCGAGGACTTCGATTCCTCTGCTTTGCTGGCTCCGGCTCCTCCTCCTATGCCTGCTTGGACGCCTCCGGTTGTTTCCTTGCTTGTTGTTGCTGATGACGCCACCCTGGACGAGGCCTTGCAATTTGTGGTCACCTCGGGGGCTGAGGGTGCTACCTCCGTGTGGGGGGCGCTTCTTCCTCTAGATTTGGCAAGTTCTACCGGCGGCGAATGCTTCCTCGACTTGGCACCCGTTGGTTTCTTCTTGTGCGACGCTGCACGATGCGGTGGCGGAGGCGGCTGGTCTGTCGCCTATTGGGGGACGTTCCCTTGGTTCTTAATGAAGGTACTTTCTTGGAACGTTCGGGGACTCGGGGATCCCCTCAAGCGTAGGGCCTTGGGCTCGCACCTCTCCGAATGGAATTGCGATGTTGCTTTTATTCTCGAAACTAAGCTCTCTGGTGTTGATGCGTCCGTTTGCGATCTTTCGGTGCCCTTGCGGTCGATGATTTTCGTTCTTTGGATGCTGTCGGTACTTCGGGTGGCATTATTATTGCTTGGCGTTCGGGGATCTTCAATTTTCGTTCCATGCGAATGGGGAGACATTCATTGACCGTGGTTTTGTCTCGCATTGACTCAAATGGTTCTTTCGCTCTTACGACTATATACGCTCCTACTTGCCATATGCGGCGCAGGGATCTTTGGGAGGATTTGAGGGAGATGGCCTCCGATTATGCGGACTTGCCTTGGCTTTTGGGAGGCGACTTCAACGTTACTGCTCTGTCCACGGATAGGCCACGTGGTCGCGGGGGGAGGGACCCCGGTTCGGAGGAATTTATTTCGCTCATATCGGATTTGGCTTTGGAGGGCCTTGTGCCCAATGATATTTCTTACACATGGCGAAATAACTCTTCCCGCTCGCGAATTGATCGGTTCCTTGCGAATGGTAAATCCTTGGATCTATTTCCTCTGTGCTGGGTGGCCTCAAGGCCGCGTTCTTTTTCGGATCACAACCCTATTATTTGGGACTCTGGAGAGGAGAGTCTCCCTCGGGGTCTCTTTCGTTACGAAAGGTGCTGGCTTCTGGAGCCAGGGTTCAAAGACAAGGTGCGCGATCATTGGTCCCAGATTTCTTATGCGGGCTCTGCTGCTTCTCGCTTGGATCAAAAGCTTACCTCCTTGCGTCGCATGCTGGCCTCTTTCAAGAAGGAGACACGCCTTAACCGTGTGGCCGCCAGAACTGCGGCGGAAAATATTATTATGCGGCTGGACCGTCTCGAGAATGACCGCGAATTGTCCTCGATGGAACTCCTGGAGCGTGCCACGGCACTTGATGTTGTTAAGGCGGAGGACAAAAAACAAATTACTGAATGGCGTTAGCGTTCTCGCTTGAAATGGATTAAGGAGGGGGATGCGAATACCGCATTATTTCACAGAGTGGTTAGTGGTCGACGGAGAATCAATTCCATCCGCTCTATTATGGTCAATGGCTCCCGCATTACCGGGGACAAGGAGATTGGCGATGCTTTATTAACCATTTCAAGCTTGCGTTCGGTGCCGGCGCTCCTCGCCGCTGGCGTTGGCTGGGGGGGGGGGGGGGGGGGCTTCCATTTCTGACTCGGAAGTCGCGGCCTTGGTGAGGCCTTTCTCCTTGGCGGAGCTTAAAGATGCGGTCTGGGATCTTAATGACAACGCCGCGTCGGGCCCGGATGGTTTCCCCGTGGCTTTCTACCGCGATTTTTGGGAGATGGTGGCCGGTGATGTGTTGGCGGTTGCTCATGAATTTTCGGCTGGTAACCGTGGGTTTAACAAAATCAATAAGGCTCTTATCTCGTTGATTCCTAAGGTTCACCCGGCCACTCGCATTAAGGACTTTCGCCCGATCTCTGTGTCCAACGGGATATATCTTATCATCGCTAAGGCATTAGCTCGGCGGCTTGCTCCCCTCTTAGCGTCGCTGGTTTCCTCTTCGCAGACGGCCTTCATTCGTGGACGTAATATCTCTGATTGTTATGCGGTGGCCTCGGAGATCGTTGGGGTGTGGCGGAGGTCAAATGCAAAAGGAATTTTATGGAAGATTGACTTCGCCAAGG
The DNA here is from genome assembly GCA_037367405.1 of Ottelia alismoides. NCBI lineage: Eukaryota > Viridiplantae > Streptophyta > Magnoliopsida > Alismatales > Hydrocharitaceae > Ottelia > Ottelia alismoides. The sequence goes on along the minus strand of JAZKJV010003964.1, from coordinate 138,018 downwards.
CATATGATTGCCTCGATTGGAAGTTTCTGTGGTGTGTCCTGCGTCGGTGGGGCTTTCCGGTGTTGTGGATTTCTTGGATGCGGTGGTGTATCTCCACGGCTTCTCTATCTGTTATGCTGAACGGTTGCCCTGTCGGGGTTTTTTCCAACCTCGTCGGGGGCATTCGACAGGGGTGCCCTCTCGCCCCTCTTCTTTTTGTGCTGGCAGCGGATGTCTTGCCTCGAATGATTGATGGGGTGGTTGCGGCTGGTTTTGACTCGGGGTTGTTTTTTTGGGGATCTCATGTCCATTCTATTCAGTTCGCTGACGATACTTTATGCTTTGTTGAGGGGGGCCCGGATGAGGTGGCCGGGATGGCCATGATTGTGCAACTATTCTCCGAGGCCTCCGGTCTGACGGTCAATGCGTCGAAGTCTAAAGTAGTTCCTTTTGGCTTGCCGGAGGCGGAGGCTCTGGATTGTGCTCTGCTGCTGGGATCAAATCCGTCATCTCTACCGTTTGGACTATCTTGGTCTCCCTCTTACTGTTGGTCGCTCTCGTCTGCGCGATTGGAAGTCTCTTGTGGAGAAGATGGAGGCCCGCCTTGCGGGTTGGCGTGTGGTTCTGCTTTCCAGGGGCGGCCGGTTGATTCTTCTTAAAGCGGTTCTCTCCTCTATTCCCATCTATTTTTTATCAGTCTGTGCCTTGCCCAAAGGGATTCGTCTAAGGTTGGAGAGATGTATGCGTCGGTTCCTGTGGGGACAAAATGGTGGTGATAAAAGGGGGGTTCACCTGGTTGGGTGGGAGGATATCACCCATCCCAAGCATCTGGGGGGATTGGGGGTCCGTCGGCTGGAGGCGGTTAACAATTCTTCTGCTTAAATGGGTTGCGCGTGTGTGGGGTAATGACGAAAGCTTTATGATAAATGCTCTGCGGGCTTTGCTCGGTGTGGACTTCGAGACCGGCTTTAGGGGCAATTCGGTTTGCTCCGTCTCTCCTTTCTGGCGCGGTGTGACGTGGGTTTTTGGGCAAAATCGTCCTCTCTTTGCGCCTATTCTGGGCAATGGGAACTCATTCAGTTCTGGACTGATGACTGGGCTGGTAGGGGTCCCTTCAATCTGATGTTCCCGCGTCTCTTCGCTTTGGTCGAGAACAAGGAGGCCACTGTCGCCTCTTGTTGGGAAAACGACTGCTGGGGCCCTAGGATCGCTGCGAGCCTTTCGGACCTTCGGCTGGATGATTTCCTTTCTCTTATGGCTCTCCTTGTTGATGCCCCTCGGCCGTCTGGCGGGTGTGATCACGGGCTTGGAAGGACGGGTCTTTCTCCACGCGGTAAGGCGTATTTGGCGCTCTCTCCCGTCACTGATACCGATGACGTTATCTTGACGCGCGACTGTCGATTCATTTGGTCCCTCAAACTTCCTGAGCGCATCGGTATGTTCTTATGGGCTCCTTCGTCGTAGCCGGCTTTTGACTCGCAATCGATGTGCTGCTTTCTTGCCGAATATTAGTCCGATGTGCAGTCTCTGTGATGCGGCACGGGAAACTATCACCCATCTGTTCTTCGAATGCCCTCTTGTTCGCTCGATTTGGGATGATGTATCGTGGCTTAATGCGGCCTCCTTTCCTGCCGTGTGTGCGAGTTTGGTTAATTCACGGGGTCGGGACAGGAAGCTTCTTCTGGATCCACTTGCAAGGCTTTGGCGTACTTGGCTGGGGAGGAATGAGGCAATCTTTAGGTCTCAAAGGTTCTACAGGGAGAATATCGTTATACGTGCATTGCGGCTTCTGGAGGATTGGTCTCAGGGGTAGTCATATGGGTTTTTTGGGGGTTTCCACTGTATGCGGCCTTCTTATCGGGTTGGTCGGTTTGTATTCATTTTCTCTTCTCTCTGTAATTTCTCTTTTCCTTAATTTTTATAATACATTGGGGTGAACACCGCCGAGTGTCTCCCCCTCTTCTAAGCTTCAAAAAAAAAACGAGGTTCTAGACGTCATCTTGGAGTTTTGTGAGGGTAATGCTGGTTTCGAGAGGATAAATAAGGCCCTAATTGTTCTACTCCCTAAGTCCGCGGCGGCGGACCGCATTGAGGATTTCCGCCCCATTGCTCTTTCTAACGCCTCTACCTAATTGTGGCGAAGGTGCTCGCCATGCGGCTCAACCGTGTTCTTGAGTCTATTATATCCCCGCTCCAGTCAGCCTTTATCCAGGGTAGGCAAATTTCGGACTGCCTTGTTCTTGCCTCGGAAATCATTGCAGACTGGAAGAGGAGGGATAAACAAGGTGTTCTATGGAAAGTGGATTTTGCAAAAGCCTATGATAGTTTGGATTGGAAGTTCCTTTGGTCGATTTTGCGGAGGAGAGGTTTCCCGGATCTGTGGATTTCTTGGATGAAACAGTGCGTTACGACGTCGTCTTTTCCGGTCTTGGTGAATGGCCGCCCGGAGGGTGGCTTCTTCTAGCCGCGTAGGGGTGTGCGGCAAGGCTGTCCGCTTGCACCCCTGCTGTTTGTCATTGCCGCGGATGTCCTGGCACATGTCGTGTGCCGAGTGATTGATGGTGGCTTCTCGGCCGGGTACTTGAGGGATGGTTCGATGATCCCGCTATTGCAATACGCGGACGATACTATTTTCTTCATTGAGGGGGGCGCAGAGGAGGCTTCCGGCATGTCCGTGGCCTTGGATCTTTTCAGTGAACTATCCGGTCTTTTCAAGAATGCCGATAAATCAAAGGTTGTCCCCTTCGGTTTATCAGAGGAAGAGGTTGTTGCGTGTGGACAAGCTTTAGGGTCGGAGTGCAGCTCCCTTCCGATTGACTACCTTGGGATGCCTTTGACGATGGGTAGAACGAAGTTGCGGGACTGGTTGCAGGTGGTTGAGAAGCACGAAGCGAGGCTCGCAGGATGGAAATCGGTCATTCTCTCCAAAGGGGGGCGGCTGGTCCTCTTAAAGGCGGTACTCTCCTCCATCCATGTTTTCTTCTTGTCCAACCGTCGCTTGCCGAAGGAAATCCGTAGCCAGCTTGAGAAGCTAATGCACACATTCTTATGGGGCAGGCTTGGTGGTGAATCGGGGGAGATACACCTTGTTGATTGGGATGTTATCACGCTCCCTAAAAAAGCGGGGGCTTGGGAGTCCGGAGGCTAGATCAAGGGGGGGCTTTGAGCACGCGGTTCCCTCGCCTCTATGCTCTGGCAGCTAATAAGAATGCGTTGGTGGCGTCTTGCTGGTCGGATGGCAATTGGTTCCCCACCTTCTCCACAAACTTCTCGGACCAACGGCTCGAGGATTTTCTTTTGTTGTTGGATTCACTGAAAGAGATGGGAAGACCGTCTATGGGAAGGGACCATTGAGGATGGCGTAAGGGTACATTCTCGGTTAAGATGGCTTTTGGGGCGATTTGCAGGCCACCCCCGTCACGATCGGAGGAGCTGATTCGAGATTGCGCCTTTTTTTGGAGTCTGGGCCTCCCTGAGCGTGTAGGTTTTTTTCATGTGGTTGTTTAGAAGGCAAAGAATGATGACGAGAGACCGTTGTGCTAGGCTTCTGGGCTCCATCTCCGATAGATGCCTCTTGTGCGATGATGCGGTTGAATCCCTTGAACACATGTTCTTCAAATGCCCGAAAGCGATACTGATTTGGGACGAGGTAAATTTGGATTGGATGTGCGCGACGGATTTGGCCTCCTTTTGCGACTCATTGCTTGGAAACAGGAGTAGACCTCGGCGAGAGCTATTTAGACCCATTGCGATTATATGGGCCATGTGGCTGGGCAGAAATGCGCTCCTTTTTATGGGCAAAGGTTCTACAAAGAAAATGTTGGGATACACTCCGTGAGGTTGGTGGATGATTGGGATCTATAATTGTATGCTTTTGTTTCTGCTTCCTTTGTCTTTCCCCGTTTTTTCTCCTTATAAATAAATTTTGGGGCGAACACCAATGAGTGTATCCCCCTGTTTTTTGGCCTCAAAAAAAAACTATATGCACCTCCTATGGTCAAGTCGCCCCATGTGACTCCAACCATATCTTACAACCACTGCCGACTCCTACGGCCCACAGCCCTCCTGCAGCCTTAGCCATCGACTATGGCCAACCATCTCCAATGAATCCACCACCATCTATGGAGCAGAGAAACAACCAGTCCTCATGCAGCAATTCCATATTGATTTTCTAAAGCTTCATGTCATCATACTTCTGATCTAGACAGTATTGTATCTATCTAATGCTCTGCAACTATCAAGGTTCATGTCATCATACTTCTGATCTAGACAGTATTGTATCTATCTAATGCTCTGCAACTATCAAGGTGTCCTATTACGACTTTATCACGTGTGAGTCGTCCTCTTGCACTTTTACTACATACATTTTCTATTATAGCATTGGTGGGATCTAGCACCACTGAGGCCAAACTATGATTCCCTGGTTCATGGAACCACAATAGAACTAAAAGGTGCATCCCACTACATTTTATAATGAAAAGCTTTTTGGCTTGGCAGGGACAAAAAAGGTTACATTTTTTACGAAGAAGGTGCTAAATCTTACATATAAAGACTTTGAAAAATAGGAATAAAGCAACTATCTTGTAATAATATGGTTCATGAACAGTATTTGACAGATTTTTGCAGCAAATTTACTATATGAAAAAAATGTCGAAAAGGATATCTGGATTAATCTTGATAAAAAATACTTCAGAATTTTGCAGCAAATATACCATATGATCAAAATGTCGAAAAGGATATCTGGATTGATATTGAGAAAAATACTTATACATGCCCAATGAAGTTATTTTAGCTGAAATCCATCATATGAGATGGTCTGCCAACCAAAATAACTTATCCTTGGTTGACTACTATATTAGGCCCTCTTTCAACTTACAATCTTCGAACATACTTGTCGTAACAAATAAACTATTTAGGAGCTAAGCAGCAGATATAGCGATTCTTGGACGATCTTGATCTTCAATATCATGGTGTTAGAGATTGGTTGCTTGCATTTGAACTTCTTTATGGAGATTATCTATAGTATTTTTTTAAGATGGATGCGTCTATAGTATTTTTTTGAAGATCGATGTTACTATAGCTCAAGTCACTCAACTCTCTACTGTTCTGACTGGCATTACTGCTCTTGTTGCTTATGGTCGTGGCGGTGACCACTTGTCAAGGACATTCAGTATAGTTATTGTAGAGTTATTTCTATTTTTTCACACTGATTAAGTATTTTCTATTTCTTTTATCTACAGTGTTTAATTTACCCATTAGAACTCTTTTCTATAAAGAGAGTCCTAGGGTCTCATGAATCATATAGATTATTTTTCATTCAACATGGTATCATAGAGACCGTCCTAGATTGGAGTTCTCATACCTCACCTGTAACCCTACCCCACCCACAGCCAACCCATAGCCGTCGCCCTCCTTGACTGACGCCTTGGCTCCACCGTCGTTGCAACCCTCTTCGATCGGCAGTACCACACTGTTCCTCGGCCCCGTTGCCTCTCCTCGCTGGCATTGTCGCTGTCGTCCTTTCTATCTTGTGGGCGGTGCCACACCCATCTTGATTGAGGGTTGCGTCATCGTACCACTTCCTCCTACTCACATAGCCCAGTTCTTACCATGATTCTGCGTACGTGAAACATCTACTGCTCAAAGAGCTCCCCGATCTTCCAACACATCTCGGGTATGTTCTAAGCACATAGTTTCTATTACTGGTGATTTGTCTCTACAACAGGCTATTGTACACGACGAGCGGGTCCCTTCTCATGAGGCTAGTGAACATGTAAAGGGGGTTGTCGATGATTTTTGGTGCTCGTTGCACTGAGGAAGCAGAGCGCACATGTGCCTTGTATCCTTTTGCTTCCATTGTTTCTTTAGCATGCCTGTCAGTATATTTCAAGAGATTTATCGTGGGCTTATCTGTTGTGGAGGTTCCACAGACCTACTAGGGGGTTATGCAAGACAGTCAGTGGCATCTTGCGATGGAGGAAGAAATGGTTGTTTTATAGTCACGTAGCACTTGGAGCTTAGTCCCAGCTCTCCCTATGGCATCTGTTGTCAGTTGCAAGTGGGTGTTCATTGTGAAACACCAAGCAGATGGTGCATTCAATTGTTATAAAGAGAGGCTTGTTGCACGTGGGTTCACCCAGACATATGGGATGGACTATCGAGATATCTTCTCACCAGTGGCACACCATTCTACACTTTGGATTCTTCTTATTGTTGTTGTGGTACATTATTGACCCTTATTTCAGCTTGACGTCAAGAATGCATTTCTCTATAGTGATCTCTGAGAGGAAGTCTACACGCAGCAACCGCCAGGGTTTGTTGCTAATGGGGAGTGGCAGCAAGTTTATAGACTTCACAAGGCTATCTATGGCCTTAAGCAAAGTCTAAGAGCATGATTCCAGAAGCTCTCAGACTTGATTGAGCAAAAAGGATTCACGAGGTCAAATGCAGACCATCATTGTTTGTCCAGAGAACCTAGAGAGGTACATGTGTTATTATGGTTTATGTTGATGATGTCATCGTTACAGGAGATGATGTGCAGGGGATTAGTGAGGATAAGGAGTTCCTTGGCCAACAATTTGTTACCAAAGATCCCGGTCCTCTATGATACTTCCTTGGATTAGAGTTCACCAGAAACCAGCAATGTCTTGTGATGACCCAGAGGAAATATGTTACAGACCTTTTAGCAGAGACATGCACGAGCGGGAGCAGACCTGCTACTACTCCCATAGATTCCAACGTTAGGTTATACAACGATGATATAAAGGAAGTAGATAACAAGGCCTTAAATGTCGGTTTCGGTCACCATTTCGGTGACGACCAAAACAGAATTTCGATGGAATTTCGGTCAAATTTCGATCATTTCGGTCATTTTTTGTATTAGGACCCCCATATTTCGGTCGTTTCGGTCATTTCGGTCGAATTTCGATTTCGACTGGATATCGATATTCGATAGAAATTCGACCGAATTTCGCTGAAATTTGAGGCCATGGTAGATAAGAGGAGATATAGAGAGCTGGTCGGGAAACAACTTTATGTTACAATCACCAGACCGGACATCTCATTTGTTGTTAGTCGGGTCAGACAATTCATGGAATAGCTCAGACAAACACATATGGATGCAATTCATATGATCCTGAGGTACCTGAAATCATCTCCAGGTGCAGGACGACTTTTTAGGAGGGACATCCATCAATGTCTCAGCTTGCACAGATGCAAACTATTCAAGGTACCCTAAGGACAGAAAGTCTACCTCAGGGTTTGTGGTATTTATTGGTGGCTCTTTAGTGTCTTGGAAGAGCAATAAGCATACAGTGGTTGCCAGATCAAGCACAAAATCAGAGTACAGAGCTATGTCACAATGGATCACTGAGATGATGTGGGTCAGATCAGTCATGGTCAACCTTGGCATTGATGTCCCACTTCCCACGCACTTAGTGTGACAACCGGGCTATGTATTTATTGCCAATAATCCTACTTTTCATGAAAGGACAAAGCATATTGAGGTGGATTGCCACTATATACGTGACATGATTCAGAGAGGCTTCATCTCCACATCTCACGTCAGTTCAGGGAAGCAGACTGCAGATATCTTCACCAAAGAAGCATGGATATCCACACTTCAGGATCGTTACCTAATGGGTAAATTACCCATGACCAGAGGCCCTCTTCAGAAGTGTGGAATCAAGTTGAGCATGATCGACATCTATGCTCCATCTTGAGGGGGAGTATAGAGATATTTCTATGTTTTCACATTGATTGTGTATTTTCTATTTCTTTTATCTACAATGGGTAATTTACCCATTAAGACTCTATTTCATAAAAAAAGAGCCCTAGGGTCTCATGAATCATATAGATTATTTTTCCTCCAACAATTATAGATGTAGTCGTGTCAGTAGTCGTAGTCATGGCCGAAACCACCTAACTTATGTGCATTACAAGCATACAAATCATGTTTCAAAGGTTTGGTAAGCATGCATGGCTAACCAAGCTTCTCCTATAACTACTCTCATGATTCCTCTGCACCCAGAAGACATATGTTTTAGCCTCTATTAATATAGCCACACCTCTTCTTAATCGTAATGATTATACATGTCTGATGAGCATGTTACTAATACTTTTGAAGCATCGTTCTGAAATTGTTGCATATGAATATGGGTAAGTCGTGGTTTCAAATCACCTCATCGGGAACGATACCTCTTTTGTCATATTACTACAACGAGAACTATTAATATTGTTTGTCTTGCCAACATGAGCATATCCCAAATCACTACCATTTGTAGCATTTTCCCCAAGGCTAAAAATTATAATGAATATTGTGCTCTTGAATTTCCTATGAACGTGTTATATGTTAGCAAGCTGTGCAGACAACTTAAGTGTGAGGTAATATTTGATGAGTGCTATTTGCATGATATCTCGATAACATAGGTGATTGCCAACAGAGCCTCTTTGCGGCGAGGTATCACCAACCAACTCCAGCAGATGATTGGTTTGCTCTACCCAATGGTCAACAATGGGGAGGCTTTTCACTTTTCAACGGATGACTAGACAGGCAAGGGACCACTTAGTGATCATTTCCCTCGGATGTTTGCTCTCTTTGCTGACCAAGCAGCGATGGTGGCTCAGGTGTGGCCCGATGGTACGTGGGCACCCCAGTTCATTGTCAAGTTCTCTGAGCAGATGTTGCAAGATTTCATGCAGATGCTGACGGCTTTGGAGGGGCATGAGAGGTCAATCGATGGAAGAGACCATTGGATATGGGGATGTGGATGTTTTTCTGTGAAGAAGGGCCTATAGAGAGTTTTCTCTCACTTAGTATGTGGTATATGAGGACTAGCGTCGGGATTGCCATGTGATATGGAAAAGTAAGACTCCGCAGCGAGTCAAGGTTTTCCTTTTGGATTCTAAGATATGGTTGTCTTCTTATAATAACTTGGAGAGATAAGATGTTTAGAACAAGAAACCCTTTATGTCCAAGATGTTGAGATAATGATGAGGATGTGGACCATCTTTTCTTTCATTTTAGTGATTCAACGGACACTTGGGACAGGCTTGATCTTTCGTGGCTCAGGGTAGCAGACTACTTCTCTGTTTGGACTTCTATGCAAACTTTTTTGCGGCAGCTCTCTTGAGGATTGCTTGGCCCCTTTTGCGTTTCGTTGGTCATGGTGTACTAGGAATGATGTCATCTTCGGTCGTCAGTGCTTCCATACTGAAATGTGCTCATACATAGCAAGTCTCTCCACATGGCATAGAATTCTATTTTTTTGATTGTCATATCTTTATTAATGAAGGTTAAGGTGGGTCTCATCTCGAGGTTGCACCATTTTCTCTCTAAAAAAACTTATTTATAATGTGATGCATCTATTTCTACTAAGTCATGTTGCATCATCATTTAGGTCACCTTCTGCATATGCTCTTTATGGTATGTTTCATGATGTTCATACCAATTTCGAGTAGAACTGTAAAGCTTGTCAACTTGGAAAGCATCAGTGTGTGTGCCTCCTTGGACTAATCCTAGAAGTAGCTCCATCTTTATGTTGGTTCATGGTGATATTTGAAGACTTTTCTAGTCACATGTGCGATGCGTCATCATTTGTAACATTTTTGTTGATGACTATAGATATCTCTCGAAGGATTGTTCTGAAATTTTAAGTGGTATCATTCTCTCCTAGAGAAATATGGCCTTAAAATATTGGAGGAAGTTGGCATGTTAGGCTACAAACCATCATCGATTCGCATTAACTCTACCATGACATCAACGTCAAGAGATTATCCTTCCTTTGAAGCCTAAACGCTATAAAAGCATTGTAAGAATACTTTTATGTTTAACAGCCACTCGACCATATATTAGTTTCACAATCGGCCATGCTAGTAAATAAATGGAGAAAGCATGCTACATCAATAATGGGACTAAAATATATAAGGGTCTCCAAACAAAAGGTGACCACTTGGATCTTGTGGCTTTTTCAGATGCAAATGATACTGGTTCCATAAAAGATAGGAGTACTACCACAAGATTTGCCACCTTCTAAGGTAGTAACCTGGTCATGTGGTGAAATAAGAAACAATTTGTGGTTGCTCGTTTCTGGTGTTGAAGCTAAATATTGTGGTATGACTTATACTACTTATGAGGTAACTTGGATTCTTTCTTCTCAATGATTTTGGTAACCAAATTACTAATCGTGTTCTCATGTATTTTAATAACAAATTGGCAACCTGTATAGCTTCAATTTTTCTTTCATGAGAGGATGAAACACATTGTAGAGGATGAAACACATGGTCGTGAATCGCGGAAGCACGCACAAACATTATCAATCACGCAAGCACGAAGACACACAGATTTACAAGGTTCACCCATAATTGGGCACATCCTTGAGCGGCGGCAATCGGTTTTCTCTACGTGGAGAAGAAGAAAATACAGAGGATACAGAGAACCATAATCTTAGGAGAGTTTATATACTACTCCTATACAGGCGAATCTCTGATACAAACGGATCCATATACCTGAATACAACGAGACCCCTGTCTTGTCGGGGTATGGAACGGCAGGAGGGGTCGCATACGACGATTCTTCAACCAGGGTCAAATGGTTAGGATTCAAGGCATATCAACACACGCTGACGTCGACTGCCATATTGTTTGCAAAGTTGTTACTAATAGGAACATTGTTGACTCCTACATCTCTTTTGAACTACAGCTTATTGATATCTTCACAAAAGAGACTTTCAAGAAGCATCGTGGTTTTCCATGTGACAAGCTAGGCATGATGGACATCTATGCTCCAACTTGAGGTGGGAGTGTTACTTTATAGATAAAATCTCACAAATATTTAAAACATCATTTAAAGATCCTAAAGATCCTTAGTTTATGTTATGAGATATTCAACGATCTTTATTATTTATTTTTCATTTATACCATTGGAGAAAAAGACATGATAGATTAATGAGAGGCCCTTGGGTTCTCTTATATATGAGAGGAACCAATTGGGCAAATTACATGAAGTAGAAAAAATAAATATATAACAAAAAAAATAGTACTAAAGATAAGAAATATCTCAACACTCCCCCTCAAGCTGGATCGTAGATATCGATCAGGCTCAACTTGGAGTAATATCTCTAATAAGGCCCTCTAGCTAGAGCTTTAGTAAAACACGTTGTCCGATCTCCAGAGCTGACATGAGTAGTGGCAATAAGACCCTTATATATCATGTCACGAGTGCAGTGACAGTCCACCTCTGTGTTTGGTCCTTTCATGAAAAGCTAGTTTGTTAGCAATGAAAAGAGAAGCCTGATTGTCACATTGGAGGTGCCATGGAAGAGGCACATCTATAGTCAGGTTAGTAAGAACAGATCTGACCCACATCATCTCCATGCTAGCCTGCGCCATGGCCCTGTATTCTGACTCAGCACTCGATCTGGCAACCACGCTCTACTTCTTGCTCTTCCAAGAAATCAAGAAATTCCCAATGAACACAACGAAGCCTGAAGTAGACTTCCCATCACTTGGGCACCTAGCATAATCTACATCTGCACATGATGTAACTGAAAAAGATGTATCTCTGCTGAACATAATTCTCGTACCTAGTGAAGTCTTCACGTACCTCAAAATCATATGGACTGCATCCATATGTGCTTGTCTAAGCTGCTCCATAAACTGACTCACTTTGCTCACGGCAAAGGATATGTTGGGCCTAGAAATAGTCACATATAGTAGCTTGCCAACAAGCTCCTTGTACCTCCTCTTGTCGACCTCCTCAATGTCATCATCATATAGCTTTATGCTTGGGTGAATAGTACTGGCAGGTTTGCAATCTGCCATGCATGTCTCTGAAAGAAGGTCTGTAACATACTTCCTCTGAGTCATCACAAGACCTCGATGGTTCCTGGAAAACTCCAATCCAAGGAAGTAACGTAAATTACCAAGGTCCTTGGTCATAAAATGCATACCTACGAAGTCCTTAGCACTCTGAATACCCTACTTGTCATCCCATGTAATAATAATATCATCAGCATAAACAAGGATGACAATAGTACCTCTCTGGGTCCTGTGCACAAACAAAGAGTGACCTGCAGTTGACCGCACAAACCTTTGTTGCTCTATCAAGTCCGAGAGCTTCTGAAACCATGCTCTTGGACTCCGTGGCCATAGATAGCCTTGTGAAGCCTGCAAATCTTCTGACACCCCCTCAGTAGCAAACCCAGGTGGTTGTTGCATGTAAACCTCCTCCTGTAAATCACCATAGAGGAAGGCATTCTTTACATCAAGCTAGTAAAGAGGTCAATCTCGTGTCACAACAACAGAAAATAGTATGCGTAGAGTAGAATATATGGCAACTGGAGAGAAAATATCTTGATAGTCCACCCCATTATTTTGGGTGAACCCACGTGCCACAAGTCTAGCCTTATAGCGATCCATACCGCCATCTGCACGGTGTTTCACAATGAACACCCATTTGCCTCCCACAACGGATGGGTCAACTCGAGCAGAAACAAAACTCTAAGTACCACGCGAGTGTAACGCATGCATCTCCTCCATGACTAATCTCCACTGATTGTCCTGAACAGCCTCCTGATATGTCCGTGGTATCTCCACGATTGATAGTGCCAAGGTAAAACCACCTGAAATCATCTGACGGTCTACACAAGAAAACCTGGCTTGCAAGAGGACAAGTAGCACACTTGTGTTTTGCTTGTGCAGAGCAATCGGCACCATCAAGATCATCTGCCAAGGGCAACTGCTCATCATGTATAGAATCCTGCTGCACAGACAACTCAGTAGTGTCATCAGTAGAAACAATGTGCTCATTACAGACTTGAGGCGTGCTGGATGATGGGCAAGGCCTGTGAGCAGGGGGAACCGAGAAAGACCTGCGAGTAAAAACCATGTGGCAAAAATTGAGTCACAGTATGAGGGAGAGCCACAGGAGCAGGTGTAGAGGCAGGAGTAGGTGTAGGTGGTGGCGGTGGTGGTGGTGGTCGTTGGGAAGGTGGTGGTAGAGCAGGAGTAGAGGGAGGTGGTGGCACGACAGTAGGAGGTGAAGGCATGTAGATCTCATTGTCAGAGTTAGACGGGTCTAGTATGTCGCTTGTAGGAGAAAAATACATGACAGACTCGAAGAAAGTAACGTCAGCACTGACAAAGTATTTCCGCTTGAGCGGTCAAAGCAACGATACCCTTCTGGGTACAAGAGTAGCCAACAAAAATACACTTGACGGCTCTGGGAGAGAGCTTGTCACGACCTGGAGAGACATCATGAACAAAAGCAAATGAATCGAACACACGAGGTGTAGAGAGAAAAGATCCTTCTCGGGAAACGCAATCCAGAAAGGAATCTTCTCTCCCAACACAAACGAAGGCATGCGGTTTACCACATAGCAAGTTGTGAGAACATCGCCCCAATAGGCATGAGGAGCACGACTCTGTATCAACAACGTTCGGGTTACATCAAGTGACGGTGTTTGCGCTCCGCAACACCGTTCTGCTGGGATGTATAGGCACATGAGGTCTGGTGAACAATATCAAGAGATCTAAGAAAGTCCGAAAGTTGCAAGGTGCTGAACTCTAAAGCATTATCAGAACGAATATATTTGACATTACAACAACAACAAAGCATTTCCCACAATTAAGTAGGGTCGGCGAATATATTTGACATTGGCAGAAAAAATATTCTTCATCTCATTAATAAAAGATTTGATAACAGATCCAATCTCAGACTTATTCTTCAATAAAAAGATCCAGGAAAGTCTAGAAAATCATCGACAACAACTTGATAAAAATGGTGTCCCTGGTAGTTAGAAACACAACTCAGACCCCAGATATCTAATTGAAGGAGCTAAAATAACTGAGAACTGCTCCGACTCTGACGGGATGGAAAGGAGGAACGGTGATGCTTCCCAAGCTGGCATGCCTCACACTGGAAGGAGGATCTCGTGAAAATCTGAGGGAGAACATGACATAGCTTCTGCAGAGGAAGGTGGCCAAAATGAAGGTGCCACAGATATTGTGAGACCGGTCCAGTAGGTATAGTAGAAACGCCAACATGAGGAGGTTGTACTAGTCTGTAGAGTCCTCATTGTTCACGGCCACATCCAATCACCCTGCCCATGAGTATGTCCTGAAACACAAGAGACGAAGGGTCAAAGATGGCACGACAATACAGGTCCTTAATAATATGACTAATGGAAAGTAAATTCATCTGAAAGTCAAGAGCATATAAAACATTCTGAAAATGTATAGATGGTGTCAAATGCACCTCCCCTATCTAGGGCTATAGCGGCTCTTTTTTTCAAATCCGTCACGCAATAGCCGTCGTTAAATATATATAACGACGACATTGTACATCACGAAATTATTTTTTATACTTGAAATTTAACGACGAATACATGTCATTAGTGATGGTCCGATGTTTATCTTTTGTTATTTTCAAAATTTCAACTAATCTTCGCTAAATTTTTAGTTCAAAATTTATGTATTAGTGAAATTTTAGAAAAATAGCAACAGATAAGCACTATACAGGCCTTCCCTAATGATATAATGACAAATATCGTATACGTCGCTAACTTCAAATATAAAAAATAGTTTCGTAATGAATAATACCGTCGTTATATATTTAACAACGGCTAATTTAGTGACGAATTTTGAGGAAATAAATGGTCGCCATTGGCAATGACAACCCATCTACAAGGTGGTATGGTCCTATAGGACCTCATCTGTGCTCTATCTCCACAAAGATGATGGGAAGCACCGGAGTCCATAATCCACTCTATCATATCTGCATCATTACTACCAGTGAAAGCATAAGAGATACCTAAGGAGCTCGAAGAGGCTCTGGCTGCGGCAGTGGTATCTGTAGTGCTGGTTCCTGCAACATGAGTCATGATCTCTCAAATATGCGAGACGATATTACCAAGCGAGGATCGGTCTGGGAAGCAAGAGTATCAGAAGGCTCAATCTACTCTGCAACGTGATCAGAGACATAATATCGATACTTATGATACCATGTATCCTCTGCATGTCCCGGTCGACGGCAAAAGGTGCAAGGTTCGTACGGACGCCCACCGCTTCTGCTACGAGGGGCGCATCCTCTAGACCGGGTCATCACTCCTCGACCACGATAAACATCCATAGTAGACAAGGCGGAAGAATGACTATAGGAGGCATGATAATCCAGCTGAGACGGCTATAGGCATTCTCCATCGGAGGTATGGTGGCGCCAGTGAGAAGCTAAGTATGTGTTGCATCATACTCTGTATCAAGACCGACCATGAAAATTCCAACCATTGTGGAGTTCCTATATACCTTTTGTTGCTCAAGAGATGTAGTAATAGCCATGTAGCTATGAAGCTTCTCAAATATGCTACGGAATGAACTGTAGTACAGATGTAGAGAATGACCATTCTGCTTGGCCTTGTAGATGTCAAACTGTAGCTGAAGAATCTTGGCCCCATTCTTTGTTTGAGCATAGGTGGAAGCCAAATTGTCCCACATCGCCTTGACAGTGGGTTGGTTCAGAATATCATTGGCTATCTCTGTGGTGAGGGTCCCACATAGCCTAACACGCGCGTATGGGTCATCTTGCTTCTAAGAACCATTTGCCTAGGTTTTATCCATTGGCTCTGGGTCTGTCAGGAATTAGGATGTGCTCCTTGTTGTTGCACTGCATTAGGGTGAGAAACTACATGGACCACAACTCATAGTTGGTCCCATCCATCTTAGTGATGAGAGCCGGGCCCTAGAAGGCTCCGGACGAGAAAATGTCACCCTTGTTCTCTGACATGATGGTAAAATGACCAAATAATGGAACTCGACTGAAGAGTAGACCGATATAAATGAGTCAACACGATCATATGGAGGATTGGTTGTACGTGTAGGTTCATACAACCAACCTCATCAATCGTCGTTGCTTGCTAGGGCCGGAAAACGTGATTTATAGGTCAGAGATCATGTTTTTCATCAAAATCAGACCGGTTCAGACCGTAGAACGACTTGCAGAGGTGTACGGAAGCCCATGGGAGGACCGACGGTGGCATGGGCGGTCGAGACGACGGTCGGGGAGGCCTTGCCGGCCGAGGCAGTGGCCTAGGGCGGCAGGAGCCACGGCCTGGAGGCCTGGGCGATGTCTTGGAGGCCGGGCAACGGCCTGGGCTGGCCCAGGCGATGACTGGATAGAGTGGCGGCAGCGAGCGGCGGCGGCAAAGGCCGAAGGAGGGGGGCAGGCGAGTAGGTAGGGTTTGGTGGGTACGGGAACTCCGATCTAGGACCGTCGCTCCAATACATGTAGAGAAAAAGACTTGATGAATTAATGAGAGGCCCTTGGGTTCTCTTATATAGGAGAGGAACCAATTGGATAAATTACATGAAGTAGACAAAATAAATATATAACTGGAAAACAGTACTAAAGATAAGAAATATCTCAACAATACTATGTTACTATATTCCTATTTTGACCTATCTATATTTATACAAAGAGAGATAGAAAAGTAACTCCTTTCATTTCTTTCTACATGTTGTAGATTTGTTTTTAAACTACTTGGATGAGATAGTGATCACTAACCTCGCCATCATCCTTGATGATAAACCTGAGATTTAGAAGCTTTAATGAAGCCATCATTTTTGAAGTTAAGATATATGAAGCATTAAACATATGCAAAGGATCTTTAGTATGTTCTTGTTAAAACCGATCTGTCCTTAAAACCGGTCTGTCCTATCGGTGTTAACATGCATAGAAGTATAGCATGGGAACCCGTAATTAATCATTGCATATGCATACAAAAACAAATCAAGAATTTTAGCAAAGGCGATCCATGCATCTTCAGGAGGACTATTGCATTCACGAATGAATAGAGTTACAGTCCCTGACTCCTGAGATAATACCTTGTAAATACATGACTCCTGAGATAATACCTTGTGAATAAATGCCAAAATATTGACAAATAGGCAATCAAATTTATAACTAGCCAATTAGTAACTATAATATGAATGCAATAACAGGGAGTTGCAAATGTCTTCGAAGCAAATTATGAAAACTTGACCAATGATGAGAACATTTTTTGAAGAAAAACCAATCACAATAACATGGCTTATATGGACATTTCCCAACGTTATTATGGTAATAGTAAATACATATTGATGACAGAGGAGGTGGTCACTGCCGTAACCGATCGATCCGATCATGAAAATTGTTTAATGAGCAAGAACGATCAAGAGTAAAGTTTTTAATTAATTTGAAGATGTGATTTTTATGAGGTATACCATGAATGAGATTTATCATTTTTCAAGTAAAGGGGCCAATGGCCCCACTATCTGCTCACTCCGCCATGTTGTTCGGTATGAGTACATTACTCCTTGCACGAGAGGAGAAGAGATGAGGAGGTGGAGGGAGCGGGAAGGATGAAAATTAGGACTGGTATGCTCCAGGTCCCCTATGGCCAGCCTAATAAGCCCCACTCGTAATAAAAGGCCAAGATTTGCTTCTTGTGATGCAAGCTAAGGACTGTCTGGACTGAGTCAAGCATAGTAACTTCAATAACCACTAAGACGGTGACACATGGAGTGCATCCTCCCATAAGGACGGCAAGGTTGCAACAGTTGTGCAACTCAAGATGCAGTCTGTTGCCTTTCAGAAGTCCAATGATCTGGGTTTATGAAGAACAGTTAAACATGACTCAAGGAGATGCAAAGCAGTATCAGAAGACAAACATCCAAAAGATCAAATGCGATAGTCGGCGGTCGGACTCTGCACCAGAAGGACAAATAAAGCTTGCCAGGTTATCATAAAAGGTGAGATGTTGCTCAGTTCATAGTAAGTCTTGAGAAGCTGAATGATATGCTGTCAATTTGGGCCAAGCAATGGGAGGTCCAAACTTGAATGTTCTAGAAGACTGGGCAAAAGCTCAGTAAGTTGGTCTGAGCCTCAAAAGGCTGGTTATTTTGGTGGAGGTCCAGGCCAGAGCATGGGACTCGCGTCATTCTCGGATGCAAAGCTGTAACTGTAAAAAAGATATATATTTGAGCTAATATGTCATGGCGGTCTTTGAGTGGATTCGTTATGGCAACACTAACCTTACTCTGCAAAATAGGAACAATTTTACTGTTTTGACTATTGAAGTTAAAACAAGTTTTAAAATTTTTAAAAAAAACATGATTGGCACTTGGTCATGACTTGTCAGACGTTCTATTTCCAGTTTTTTAAAGTAGCCTTTCCAACGGGAAGTACAAAATTAATATGAACCAAGCACAACTGTTGAAATACAGAAAGAAAAGAAAGAAAATCATGACGGATTTATAGTTGATATGAGCAACAAAAGTGCTAAGCTTATACAAAAGTAAGAATAAAAGGATTTGTCCAAAATAACAAAGAAAAAGTTTAACAATCAAAAGGAATACGAAATAAGATTTTTCATCACACACAACCCTCCATTCGGATACAATCAGTGGACGCAATATAATCTCAACTTGCAAGAATCAACTGTCATTATCGAACTTATAATTTTATCCAACTTTAGGCAAGGCATGTATTCCATTCCCAATTCTCACCACCAAGTTCTATTCACATAGTATATTTCATAATTCATCAACTTTGGTCAACATAATTAATATAATAATATCATTTGTTTCAAATAAAAAATGAGCCTAGAACTGATTGAATTGGCTATTTCTCTTAAACAATAAACAGTTGACTTCATATACTGCATGATGCCTCGTATAAGTGAGCTTCATTCAACCATCTCTGGTATGAAGACTAAAAAACAATATGGCATTCATACAACAAAGACTTTCTGCTGCAAACTGTCAGCATGGATCTCTTTTAGGAGTTATCAGCTAGCTTGCAACTTCTTTCCCGAAGGATCAGTTGCTAGATAAGGAAGTTAATGCATTGCAATATCATTGTGATCGTCGAACACAGATAAAATGCACAGATTACGGTAAGTTTTACGATTTATGTACAACACATTCCCTATATAGCACAGCTCAGACATTATAAAGAACAAAACAAGCATCTACCTTCTTTATCCACAGGCGTTGCACGACCCTTTCTATCTGAATTGTAGGCATTTTCTCCCTTCGATTTAGTGGCCTCGCCCCTCTCCAACCTATCGCCACCTCTTTCGGTGTTTGCATTCGACCCCGACGACGGAGCAGCCGAGCTATAGCTCTCTCTCACACCATCAAACCTATTACCGTGCCTGTAATTAAAAGAAATCCTCTTGAAGTCTTTCCCGCCAGCCTTCGGTTGCTCAAAGCTCCTCTGCTGCTTCTGCCACGTCGCCTGATGCAGTGCGTACATCACCTCTGCGATCGAGAAGTACTGCTGCATGTGGAGGATCGGCGTCCAATTATATCTTCTCTGCTGGATGCACCCGATCACCATGTCGTACTCCCCGGGCTCGCCGGTAGTCCTCAGGTGGTGGCACAGCGAGTCAATTATGGCGTTCGCCGCAGCGAACTCCCCCCGCAGCCATGATATGAATCCATCCCTCTCATCCGGAACCCACTGCCTGCCGGGATGGTGCGCCTCGGACCTTGCCGGGAACTGCATTTTGTCTGGCACCACCGCATTCTCAGACGGCACCGCCATCGCCAACTCCAATTCCGATCTCCCACACACACACGCACACACACCTCACGATGGCGATCTCCGATCAATAATCACAACATCACCAGACAATGTCAAAATCAAATTTCGGAGTCAACAATGCTGCGAGCTGGGATCGCAATCACAGCAGCAGCATAATAAATATCGAGGTGCGGATCGGGAGATCGGGATCGGATCGAGATCGGATCGGATCAGGGAATGTCGGCGGCGAATCGAGGTGGTATATGCATCGAACGCGTCGGAAGATCGAGGATTTGGGTTGAGATCGGGGTGAATTGGTCAGATCTGGAGGGATCGGAGGGGATGCAAGTTGGAATGTGGGGAGGGGATTAGGGTTTGGGGGGGAGAAGGGATAGGGTTCGGGGCGGGGGAGATGGGGGGTGAGTTTACAGGTCACGCGTTCGTCCGCTGTCACTGCGCGGAGCTCAAATGCAGATGAGAGATAGAGAGAGAGAGAGAGAGAGAGAGAGAGAGAGAGAGACTGCAGTGGGCAGTGAGAGGAAGGTTCGGTGACGGGGGTATTTTGGGGAACTTATCGGTGCTCGGGCTCTGGAGTGGGTTCTAGTTACCTGGAGTAGCCGGTAATCGGGGTGGAGGTGGCACCGGCGGGGTGGGTGGACGCGGTTGGGGGAGATGGGATGAGGGAGCTCGAGCTCATTTAATTATTCTCGTGGACTTTGATAGTTTCTTTGGGGAATTTAGTTAGTAGTTTTGCACCTATGCCCCTTGAAATCATGAGCTGTTACGTCCTAACCTCTATGATCTTGATAATTGTACCCACGTTATAACGCATGTAATCTTCGTACTTGCACTCGACTTCTATCATCTTAACATGTTGAACACATATATCCATGTCCAGTAATTGTAACATAAGAGTTAGGAAGATTACATAAGTCGTGGTGTAATTTAAATGCATCAATGTCGTTACCTAAAGTCAGAAGTATAGCTTATTTTTGACGCTCAGTAGATTGACGAACCAAGTTTAGGCAAAATTAGAATCACTCACTCAATAGCATGTTTTCCTCGTTCGGCATCGTAAGACATTTTCTTTAGAACTGTATTTGAGAATTTCATATCTCATATGGCTTAGAAATTAAATATTTCATCAAATATTTCAGTATCTTGTCTTAGTTAATTGAGTTCGCATTTTCAGAATAGGTTAATTACCTAATTTTCAAATACTAATTTTATAGTCCAATCTTTCTCGCACCTTGAAGGTTCGTTGTAAAAATAAAAGATAAACAGGGGTTAGGATGTATTTAGATACTATTTTAGGGGTCCCTGTGTAAAAATCCCAATATATTTTTGTGCTTGAAGGTGTGTGTATGAAATGGACACGCACGTGGGTTGCCTTTTTCGTTCACGTGTCTCGCGTGCCTTTCCTCGAGGCCTATTTACCCGGAGAGAAGAACCGGGTATGAGAAAATATGGACGTTCATCTTTCTTTGCATGTATTCGATTAAATTTGATTTATTTTTGGAAGGATAAGGATAACTAAGAGATAAGTTAAGGCTATTTTTAGTCGTAGTTTCGGTTGTTGCCACCATAAATGAGGATGAGTGTTTGTTATTTGAAAACGGGTCATTAAATGGATATTAATTGCTTGCGTGCATACAAAGATTCTAGTGAATTCATCGTAAAGAAGGAAATTAATGTAAATCACGAGAAATTTAAAAAAAAAGGAACGAGACTATCTCACGTCGGCATAAAGAGTACTTTCAATACATCATCGTTCATGAAATCATGAATATCATTTAGGGTGGAGCATTGACCTCGCTCAACTCGGAAAAGCCTGGCTCGAGCCCGGCAATTTTCTATGGGTCTTGGGTCGAGTCGAGGCCCGCTTTTTTTAGCAAACCGAAGACCCGAGCCCGACCCAAGACCTGCGGGATCGGGCTCGGGTTCAGGTCGGGCTCGACCTACACCCATTTTGGTTCCTTGAAGTTGCACTTGATTCCTATTTATTGTTTTCATATAATTCATCCATAATACATGAATATTAGATGTATTGTTATGATATAATATTATTATTCATGGATGAAAGAAATATTGGATGTATTGTGACTATAAATTTATGTCCTCTGATTTAGTTCTAATATGATTTGCGTGTGGATTGTTGTACATGGGTTGTTGAAATATGGACAGAATTTACAGAATTCTTCGAATCGTGATGGAATTTAAATTAGTAATAGCATATGATAAAAGCTTGGTAGACTATAAACTATTAAAATATGGTAGCATATGGCCCGAGAGTGATATTTTGAAATATGAGAGTCCGGGCCTAGCCCAACTATACATCGAGTTCGGACCAGGCTTGGCCCGATCGTGATATTTTTAAAATATGAGGACTCAGCCCCGACCCATTCATAAATCGGATTTGGGTCGAAGTGTTGTTGCCCCTGAACCACTAGGAGGGTGGTACACTTGCTCAACTTTTATACCCCAACTCATCCTCCCGATTCATTGATTAAGCAATGATATCCCGGTTTTGAAACGATGGGATATGCCCACAAGTAATACATGAATATCACACAACATGATATACAATGCATTGGGTTGAATAGAGGAGTTAGGATTCAAGGCATCCCAATTATCTGCACCTTGAATGGAATCCTCTAAAAGTATAAAAACAACTAGTAAACTCCACCACCACCGCATGCCCCTTCACACAAGGACGGATTTAAGGGGGGGCATGGAGGGGCAAGTGCCCCCCCCCCCCCCTAATTTTAGAATTACATAATATGTGTATATGTAATTTTTTTCCTACAGAATTTTAAGGTAAAAATAATCATGATATTTCATAATTAAAATACCTCATTTGGATTTTTTGAGGGTAAAACTCGTACATGCCCTCTCATTTTTTTAGAAAAAGTTCAATAATTTTTACCAATAGATAATATGTCTCTTAACATAAATTCCTACCCAAAAAAAATAGATTTTACCTCAAATAAACTTATATTTGATAATTTCTTCAAGTGATCAACTTATTATAGATCCCTCCCCTAATCTTATTAGTTATCCATTTTTTTAGAGTTGAACTATAGAATGAATCGATCTTTCATCCAATCTCATTATCACTTATACAGATAAGGGATTTAATTCACAATCTAAAAAATTAAATTTAAAAAAAATCATTTATTG
This sequence comes from Ottelia alismoides, assembly GCA_037367405.1. Taxonomy (NCBI): domain Eukaryota; kingdom Viridiplantae; phylum Streptophyta; class Magnoliopsida; order Alismatales; family Hydrocharitaceae; genus Ottelia; species Ottelia alismoides. The sequence continues at coordinate 115,301 of JAZKJV010003964.1, read as the reverse complement.
TCAAGTCTCATATATTATTCATTGGTTCTATTTATTATCAACTAAAGTGGTCAAATGCATGTATATTCTTTATCGACATATTTTTCTTCATAGTTATTAATATTTCTTGTTATTGATAAAAATATAGAATTAAGTTTTTATATTTTTGATTTGATACAGATTCAGAACAATAGTAGTTTATGTTGTAATTAATCAAAATCCGTATACTGAATTTAAAATAATTAAAATACTTGAATATAACTCACTTTTTAAAAAAAAGGTATAAATATCATTTACAAGGAATCCTGATATTGTGGAACATATATGATAGCAATTTATGTAAAATTGAATAAAAAGATATAGTAATCAAAAAATAAGTTCAAAATTGACTATTATTATATAATGAATAAGTTCAAAATTGATGAAAAATATACGTGAAAACTGTAGATATAATTTGTCCATAACAATTATTGTTATATAATGAATATGATTGTACCGTAACTGATAGATTTTTTTTAAAACCTTGTGCCCCCTCCTCAAAAATGTTTTGGCTCCATCCCTGCCTTCACAAAGCCTTTGCCAACAATTGACGTTAAGCAAAGTCAAGTAACATTTGAACCTGCATCAAAGGACTACTTTTCTGAGCAAATTAACTGAATTATCAATTTTACAAACCTTCTTCACCTGAACCATCTTCTCAGAATGAGCAAAGTGAAACTTGAGACCAGTTTGCTTGTTCCTCGCATGATGCACTTGATCTTTAGATAAGCATATATATTAAACTTACCACATTATACAATAATATGAACATGTTGTAGAGCTTGATCTCAAACTGAGATTTTAAAACAAATGCCTCTATGATAATCAAGTAACTAAAGATTGTAAAATAATCTTCCAACTATTTACATAACTCTATAAAAGACATAAGATGCCATTGATCTTCTCAACATTTATAACATAGTCAAAATATAAAAATAACTATTACACTGACATTCTAAATCACTTTTACAAAAGAGGTCAATGTTAGATCTTCCTTTCATATATCTAAAATTCTTATTGAATACTTGTTAGTGAATCTGCTAACGTTGCTCATACCATGAGTGATATATTATATTGTGTATAATTTGACAAACATAAGGCCCCAAATTGTATAGGTACAAGGAAGTTGTGTTATGTGCTCCTTTTTTATTAGAATGAGGCACAAAAGAAAGTAAAAGATGAATAATCATAGCAAATGGAGTATTCAGGGGTCTTGTTGTGGACATCTCAAATCCCACCAAAGATTTTCTCGATGTAATTCTTTTAAGAAAATACGAATTAATTTTATGCATAATTCGTGACAAGTTTCCATATCTAAACTCTTCTTTTGTTACAACGATATGTTTTATGTAAAACTTTGAACCAAGGATCATTTATAAATTGCCTACGGTATTTTCCTTCTTAGTAAAAATCAGCATACCATCAACATGAGGTACTAGATATATGATGGGTATGTTCGCCACTTTGTTGTGTGAAACACAAAGATCATATGAGATCCTACTAAGTCCATGATCAAACACAAAAATTGACAAACCTTTTATACCATTACCTCAAAAAGATTCTCTAAGTTCATAAAAGAGTTCTTCAATCAACACAAATTATCTTCCTTGCCTTGAAATGTGAATCCATCTGGTTGGCTTATCGGAATGCCTTCTTCGAATGCACTGTGTAGAGAAGTTGTCATCACATTTAGCTTCTCCATCTTAAAGTATTGATGTGCTACGAGAGATACTAGCATACCGATGGATGTATGCCTCGCTATGAGAAAACATCGCAACATTCCTTTCGATTGTATTATTGCACAACTAGATGTGCCTTGTATATGATGCCTTTATTATTCGATATTCATGTTTTTTTCTCAAAAAAGCATGCAGCATCCCGAAACATAGTCACATATTAACTAATCACAAAGTGAGAGTGTGTGTTATAAAATGTACGGACTACTACTAAACAAATTGAGCTTAAGCATTTTGAGTGTTAGTCAACGGACCCGGTTGATCCCAAGCCCAACAAGTTGCGAGGGTCAGTTCTCTTCCATACGACTGGGGCTAAGGTTCGAGATGTTACAAATGGTATCACATCAAGTTCTCTTTAATATTCGAAAAGACTAGCCATGAGATGGAGTCAGCATTACCAAAGCGAGAGGAGGAAAGGTCTAACTAAGAACGTGCAATTGCCACCACTATTGGGAATAAGTAGTAGTCAAATCGCAACGAAGACACATATAAGTGGAGGAGATTATGGCACCCAAAAACATAGTATCACATCTACTAATCACAAAGTCTATGAGTGGGAATAAGTAGTGGAGACTACTAAACAAATGAACTTAAGCATTTTGAATGATGGTCTATGGGCTCGATTGAAGCCGAGCCCAACAAGTTATATGGACCATTTATCCTCCATAATGGCTCATGATAAGGTCCGTGATGACTTTGCAGAGAGATACATCCTCCTCAAAGATATGATTTTAAAACATGAGTGTATTTGCATTGTAAGATGTAAAAGAACACAAGCTCTAGAGTCGTCCACTTACAGGAAGCTATTGGAGACTTAGAATTCAATAGTGGATTATAGCAATGGGTAAGGAGATGGAGTCTCTTCGCAAGAATTGAACATGAAAGGTTTTCAATTGGTTAAGGGGAGGAAAGCCATTGGATACAAATGGCTTTATACAATGATGTTAAGAATCTTCTCTTAGTATTCAACTTAGATCTACTCACTATTAAATTGATCAGAAGAAGTGTGATCAACTCCTTGATCAATATTTGGTAACAAATTAGACTTCACATGTTCATTGATATAATAATGTCCTATCGACGAGCTCAACCCTCGAATGAAGCATAAAAAACTCGTCAAAAGTAACATTTGACTAGCAATGATTCCATGCTCAAAAGGGGATTAGATTCTATATTTAACTTTTGCAATATGTCATTTATACATTAGTTCATTTCTTTGTAGTTGGATTCAATCTCTCCTCTTTAATGTGATACTATAGAGGACAATCACATACATATAAAATAGAATAATCAATAATATCACCAGATCAAACCTCGAGGGACATCTTATAATCAATAATGGATGGCATATTTCGATGGAATGCCTCATTGAGATCAGAATTTGAGAGCATGCCCTCCCTCTCTCCAGAAGTATGTTGTTCGTTTTTTCGGTAGTTTTTATTACGTTGTGGTGAATCTTTCATATTGTATGTGACCTCAGGCGAAACGACACAAATCTTCCTACAGAATGTAACATCCTCAATGCTATTGGATACTAAACCCAATTACCTGAATACATATAGGCTAAAAGGACCCAATTGAAATTCACAAACCATTTGATCAATACACAAGTCATTTAATTAATATAGTATCTATTAGTCAAGTGATAAAGCTAAAGGAGGCTAAAATTGACCAAAAAATAAGGCTAAATAAGGGAAAATATGTCAATACAAATATACAATAACATGAGGTTAAGAAATAATATACGTGAGTGTTGGGAATATAGAGGGTCAATGGAATAAATAAGAAGAAGGTGGTTATGTGTGCAGTTAGCAAAGCTTTTGGAAGTTTAGAAGAAGCAAAATATGCAAGGTTTTGGATGTAAAAGACACATGGAAGCAATATTTTTGAAACTGAAACGGACATAGGGATGAAACCGGATCGAATACGGATCGGATATGTCTATTTCCATATCCATATCCGCATCATCTAATTCGAATACGAATACGGATACGGATATGATTCGGATATGATTCAAGGAAACCATATCCTAAAAATACGGATTCGAATCGGATATGAATCGGATACGGATCCGGATCGGATAAATGATCGAATCCGAATATGGATCGAATCGAATACGGATCGAATCTAGATATGGATCAAATCGAATAAAGAGCTTGATACAAATGCAATCGAATAACTATCAAGTTTAAATGTTTGAAAAAAATGAATGGAATGAAAAATGAATGCAATGATATAATATGGATGACTTAAATAAATCAATCAAAGCACTCATTGAAATATAAATAAATATGATGCGATGGACGACATAAAAAGATGTTTTTGCTATAGTAAAGGACTTACCTCTTCTAAAGCATGTTGAATAGTTGAAGTTCAAAAGTATTGTTTCCATATGCAATCGACAAGATAATCTGCACATATGCAAATAGTTATAGTTGTCTCATATAATTGAATCTATATAAAATACGAGCTAACCATTTATATAGATGCTGTCTGAAATATGGGTGCATCATATTGAATTGATCTAGTCCAATAGCATAATTTCCATACATGAAATCAACAAGATAACCTGCACATTCGAAAACACTTTTGATTGTGCAAAACATATAATTGAATCTATTGAAAATTTGTTAATGTCTCGAGCTAACCATATATATATAAACTCCATGAAGTCGGTGTGCATCACATCATACCAATCTATAAGTAAAACCAACAAGATTTATAGAATAAATCTGAAAATAAACATTTAAACTAAATCGACTTTGAAGTCCAAACTAAGATAGAATATATCCATGTCATGTCATACAATAAAAAAATGTTTGACTCTAAAAAGAAGTAACAACCATCGCAAGAGTTCAAACTAAAACATGTACATGATAAAATGACAAGAAATGTGTTTCAAATAAGTACAAAGCATAACATTGATCCTCATGATTCGTGCTGAAGAATCTCCTGCTGCCCTGCATGTTCATAAATCTAAATTAGTAGATATATAAAAAAATACAAAGAGGATTAAATACTAAAATATTTTACCTTAACTAACTACTCTAGCGATGGTCCATCTCCAATTTCATTGATTCTTTCAGTTGATCCATCAAGAATTTCACTTAAATCCAATGTAGATGTAATATCATCCATGAGTGTGGGGGAAGAACCTATATTGCAATTAAAACTTGATATGTTTAATTTTCAAAAATGTAAATAGCGTAGTCACAAAATAATAAATATCTTACCTCCTTTCGAAACCTTCAACCAGTCCTGAGCACACATCAATGCTTCAACAGTATCTGGTGCTAATCTACTACGATATATATCAACCATTCTTCCCCCACCACTAAATGCTGACTCAGACGCTACAGTTGAAACAGGAATGCTGAGAATATCTCTTGCCATCCTTGACAAAATTGGATATGTACTTTGGTTAGCTCGCCACCAATCAAGGATGTTAAAAGTTGTAGCACATGTATTGGGATCAATAACTCCATCATCAATGTAGCGGTCTATTTCTGTTTTTTGTGGCTGATTTTGTGAATCCTGCTTCAGAAATTGGGCAAATTTTTGTTTCTTACTTTCTCCTTGATGTGAATCATCGTTTCCACTATGCTTTTGCATCAAGCTAGTGATGGGAGGCAAACAAGAAGAACAATACTCTGCAAACAACCTTTTCAAAAGAGAAGAAACTTTTCCAACCTCATGTGGTGCATTTTCACCATACAATTGCACAAAATAAAATTCAATATACTTCATCTTGTAGTTTGGATCCAAGAAGCATGCAATCGCCAACATAGTGTTACATTTTTGCCAATATTTTTCAAACTTCGCCTTCATTCTCATAGCCATTCGAGCAATTGTTTCTTCGACATGTACACACCACTCCAAAAGGAGTATGTAAATATCACAAAATTCTCCAAAAAATGATTTGAGGTTGGATATTTTGTCCCAGAAAGGAGTTCTGTCATGTCATAGAAGACTTTCAAACAATTTGCAATACTTTTAACTTGAACCCATTCTTCATCTGACGGACATTTATTGTATTTGGGAACAAAAATATGATAAATACTTAGAGCATCTTGATGATCTAAAGCTGAGCTTAACACCAAGTACGTGGAGTTCCAACGGGTGGAGACATCAAGTGATAAGACCTTACCACAAGATGAATTTGCCTTCTTAACCGCTTCTTCAAATTTCTCTTGATGTTGAGGAGAGTTCCTGATGAACTTAACACTTTCTCTAATTCTTTCAATGACAGGTTCAATTTCCTTCAAGCCATCCTGTACAACTAGATTTATGATATGCGCAGCACAACGCACATGAAAAAAGTCACCACCCATGACCAAATTCTTTTGAAGATTTAACTTCACACTTTTGATAGCAACATCATTCGCAGAATCATTGTCGACCGTTATGGCAAACAACTTGCGAAATAGATTCCATTCAAGAATTTGTTTCGTAAATTGTTCACATAACTTTTCTCCTGTTCCTCTTCCTTCGGTGTGCATGAAATTGATAATTCGTTTTTGTAATTTCCAATCATCATCTAAAAAATGCGCAGTGATGCACAAGTAAATCTTGTTTTGACAAGATGTCCATTTATCCATTGTCAGATTCACTCGACAAGAAAGGGAGTCAAACAACTGAAGTAGTTTCTTTCTCTCATCATCATAGATGGACATACATGCCTTTTTAACTGTGACTCTTGATTTAATTTGAAATGAAGGGTTAATTGACATGATAAAGTCTCTAACCCCACTGTGTTCAGCCATAGAAAATGGGTATGCATGTAAAATAAACATCTCAGCAAACTTTCTATGACTCACCTCATCATCAAACTTATAAACAGAAATATCAGAAGATGATCCCTTTTGCAAAACTTGTACAAATTGTTGGCGGATATCTGCGGTTTTTCTTTTAGGACAACGTTTATAATGATTCCATAAGCGTGATGTCCCTTGAGATGAATCGCACGGATGAGATTCATTACAAAATCCACAAAATGCCCTCAAAACATTGATCTCTTTTCCATCAACTTTCACGGTGGTAAGTTGTTTTTTGAAATATCCTTTAGTCCAAATTTCTGAAGTTTCTTTTTTCCCCTTTTTACCATCTTTCATACCAATGCTATCAACCTCATTACTCCCAGAAATTTCATTTGTAGAATTGGCAACATGAATCACGTGATCCGAAATGGGAAGTCCAGTGTCATCATGAATATTTTCACGTTCAAGTAAGTTCTTAGACAAGTTTCCTAAAAAATAAAATGAATTACGAACCACACATTGCAAAATTACATGTAAAACTACAACCACACATTGTAAAACAAATCAAATTTTAATTAGAAGCAAACCAGTAATCGAAGGACTTAATAAACTATGTAAAAATGCTACTGTGCACACTAGAGAAGCTACTGTGCAAATAAACCAATAAAGCGTGTAGTCTCCTAATTTGTATTTCATTATATTCCAAAAGTTTCTCTTCAGTAAAAATACACACATGTGCAAAAAAGTTGCACAAAGCTACTGTGCACCACTGAAATTCACCAACATATAATCACCAAAAATATCATTCCACGATTGAGTTCATAAATGCAAGAACTACATTGTCTCAGGAATCATTAGCATATTCAGCATGGATTATATGGTTAATAGAGAAAACAAATACAAAAAATACAGAAAAATACAGAATTCTTATACCTTTCGATCCCTCCATCTAAACCGTACGTGGAGTTAGCAAGCCTCGGAACAAGGCGGAGATGTCGAGGTGCGGCCAGAAGGTGCGGCCCTGCGGGGTCCTGCGAGGAGTGGCGGTGCGCGGTCAGGAGGTTCAGGAGACGGTGAGGCCGGTTCAGCCTCAGGAGGGTCGGCGGTGGCCCCAGATGGTCCAGGCGGGCGGCGGTGAGGCCGGTTCAGACGGGTCGGCGGTACAGGCACGAGCCCCAGCCGTCGAGAAGGTCGAGGAGTTCCGATGGGGCCGTGCGGCGGCCTGGCGGCGCTGCGGCGACGCCGGAGAGGAGGTCCAGGCGGTCTGGGGGCGGGGAGGGGATCTGGTGCGGCGCAGTGGCTGGGAGGAAACGAGGAGTAGGGTTTGGGTTCTCTTCTCGAGAGGGAACATGGGGGTTATGGGAATATGTTATAATTTTAACTAGTCGGATATCCGGATCCGGATTTTGGAGCCAAAACCATATCCGTATCCGTATCCGGATATTTTCCAAAACCCATATCCATATCCGATCCGTATCCGGCTCATATTCGGATATGGATATCCATATCCGGCAATTCTTCGAATACGGTAAGCGGATAATCGGATATATCCATATCCGTTTTCATCCCTAAACGGACACCGAAACGAAAACCTTACTGAAATGGTTGGATTGGGTTGAACCATGCAATCAAACCCGTTCAACTAGATTATGACATCGTCATTATTTAAAATCGGATTAAACCAGACTGGTGAGAAAAAAGTGGTTGAACCGGATAATCAAACTGAAATGAAATAATATATATAATATACACTTAAATATACTTGAAATATTAATAAAATACATAGACAGTCTATATATTTCACACTATACATAAAATATGTTTTCGTATGCATCATCAAATGTCATAAATATTATATATAAATATATATATATTAATTGGACTAGTTGCTTTATAAAATAATAGTGGTTTGATTATATTAAAAGCATATTATAAGTAAAAAATTATGTTATAGTAGTTGGTTAAGAGTTTGAAATTGGCGACCGAAGGTCATGGGTTCAACTCTCACTACCAACATTGTTTTTTAAATAAATGGGTTGAAACAGACGGATTATATAAAATTTAAAATTTGAACCAAACCGGTTAATCAGATGATCTAGGCCCAGTTCACCGGTCGAATCGGTCGGTTCGATCCGGTCTGATTTAAAAACACTACATGAAAGAATCTTAAAAGGTAGTGCAATTTCAAGAAGTTTAAATCTCTTTATATAGCAGACAACCCTTCCTTATTCTTATTTTTGGTTCCAGAGAGAAAGAAGGCCACATAGCTTGAAGGTTCTTTGACTTGAAGGGCATTCCTTCAAGGAGATAAGGCTAAGATTTGCCCATTTTGCATTAAAATAGCCATTCACATAATCATACCTTAGATTTATGAAATTAATCACTTGCATGTTGGTTCTATGTTAGGTTTTAAAGGTGACTGGGGAAGAAGGTTGAAGAAGATCTGGTTTACTTCATAGGAGCAAAAGGCCAAGGCAAAGTCCCTCACTAAACCACCTTGGACCCCTAACCTAAGGGTGTGTTTGGTACGCATGTTAGGGCGGGCTAAACTGGTAGAGGATAACATATTTTTGTGTTTTGGTGTTTGGATAGAGGGTTAAACAGGGGGTGGGTTAGAAGTGAGTTTGTTGTGATATGATTGTATTGTAGTTTGAGAAAGTGAATGATTATTGTGATATGATTGTATTAAAGTTTGGAAAGTGAGTAGAATTGGAGTAGTTTATAATTTTTATATGATATGATGGTATAATATATTATTTTTTGATGGAATTGATGATGGAGAATTGATTTACTTAATTTTTTAAAAAGAAATAAAGTGGGGCCCACATGGAGAGAGAGGGGTGTGTTAAGGGGGGTAAACTCCCCCACTACCCGAAATTTTAGACTTTAAATTTTATTAACATGTAAAATAAATTGAGTTAAAAGTAATGTTATCTCGTAGTTCTGAATGATATTTATGCACGTGAATTATAAGAAGGTTTTCATGATCAGATGCCATACATTCCACCAGTTTGTGTATAACTCAGACTTAAATCAACTACAACTCGCACTACCTTTCATACATTCGTTTTTATTTAGTATTAATATTTTGTTAGGTAAAGATGTGCTCAGATTAGCTATTTTTCTTATTTTTTCCCCTTAGTTTATGAAGCTACTGTTGATCTCTTTTCCATGTATATATGGCAATCAAATGTTCAAATGTATTAAGAGAGTTGATTCAGAAGTTATGGAGCAAAATTTTAGAGGATCTAATTAAATCCAGCTTGGTTGTTTTAACTAAGTTGTACTGTTTGGCTTCTTTTATATAATATGTTTCGAATAGTTAAATTTTCTATGAGAAAAAGTATTAGAAAATGGAGAGAAATCGAATCATACATAACAAGTACATAATCTATAATACTACTAATTGTGGGTTTCTTCCTCACATTCTGCCACGTGTCACTCCCCTCCCCATCCCCTTACTCCCCTGCACCCGGTCTCTCTCTCTCTCTCCAATAACTCGTTCTCTCTATTTCCCTCTTATCTCTCCCTCTTTCTCTCTATCCACTTACTCTATCACATTCCATTCTCTCTTTCTCCCTTTCTTCTTTCTCCCTTTCTTCTTTCCCTCCCTTTCTCTCTACACTTACTTTTCTCCTTCTCTCTCTTCATGCGGATCTTCATAGGAATGGATTCATTACTGGGACCAGTTGATACCTCAGTATTGGTCCAACATAGCAGCCATATCTCTGCCCTTCCACTGAATGATGATACCTCGGTAAGCTCTAGAAACTATTTGATTCGTGTAAATTGCAGTCTACGTACATTAACAACGTATCCTTCTAACAACATTACAGATTTGTGGAGCATGCCGTGTTGTTAACAAAATTCTGCTGAAACAATGTAGTGAGGATTTCGATCAACTACTTGAGGTGGCAGGCATGCGTTGTGTCACCAATCTAAAAAGGGCCAACCTGGATCAGTCACTTCTGATGGTATTATTGGAACGTTGGACGCCAGAGACGCACACTTTTCATCTTCGATACGGTGAGGTTACCGTAACATTAAAGGATGTCTCAATTTTGACAGGCCTCTGTGTCGATGGGGCCCCCGTGACTGGCCTAAAGCACCCCTCTCGTTTTGAATGGTCTGACTATTGCGAACAAATGCTTGGCATAAATCCGAGCACTGGAAGAGGGGAGCACATATCTAGCGGACGACTAAAGCTGTCTTGGATCTGTGAAAACATTCTCACAGATGCAAATCTTTTAGAACAAGATGCAAATCGTCTGGTGAGAATAATCTGTGCCTTCATTTTATATCAAATTGGAGAGTCCATCCTCCCAGACTCAACGGGTGATAAAGTACCACTGTGGTACCTTCGTTTATTGGAGAACTTACAAGAGTGTGGACAGTGGCTTGGGGGGCTGTTGTACTCGCACAATTGTACCAACAATTGGACGAGTGCTCCTTGGGCAAATCAAAGCGATGTTATGCCTTCCTGACCTTACTACAGTGTTGGTCGTGGGAGCATATACACATTGGTGTTCCTCGTCCATATCGTCTGGATCAAGATGTTCTGCATCGAGGACCCTATGCATACAGGTAAAACAACAACATATTATAGTATTATACTGTTAAACTATACTTTGAAACCGATATGTTATTGAGTACAGATGGACATCGGGGAGGAGGTCCTTCGTAGAAAATGTGCAGACTACAAATCTACCCTTCTACCGCAATGAGTTAGATACTCAGCAGGAACATCAGGTATGTTGTTTGGGCATTATGATAATCACTGCAAACTTGCTGACTAGTAATTGGAAATATTTAACAGATGCGGTGGTCTCCATATGACATGGACATCGTAAATAACTTACCTGCAATTTGCCGAGAAGGAGCGGAGGTGTGGATGACACAAACATTTCTGATTTGTTTTAACGTGACGGTGATGCATATGACTGATCGAGTCATGCGACAATTTGATCAGGGCCCCCATATCCCTGAGCCGATGCCAAGAATATTTTTTCCTAAGCGTCGGACTAGACAGAGGGATAATGATCCGATCGATTGGGTTGACCGTCTCCGTGAGCAGGTACTTCAGTGGAATCGGAGACGGCAAACAATTGTGGTGGAGAGAGCATCGCTGGAAAATTTTGAACAACAGGTAACAAGATACATGCAATGGTATTGGCAAATTACCCGACGTTGGATTCAAACATCAATCCCTGCACCGCGGCTTGCATATGAGCCTTATGCTCCTAGATACAGGCCTGGGGTATGAACTTTATTTTATCTCATTGGTTAGTTAAATTGGTCTCCTATAGGAATACTATGTGATGATTTTAATATCACAGGTACAAAGCGTATATGAGGCACGTGATATTCTTGAGCATTACGAACACAGCTCAGAGTTGCAGAATGTAATCGGTTTGTTGGACTCAGCACTGCATACTTTTGGATTGACGGATCAAATGACACAGTACCATCCGCGGTACTCTTATTCCAATGAGCCATCAACAGTCCCTTTATTCTCCACAACTTATGCTGCTGCTGGACCTAGCACTGTTGTCGGTACTCATGATGCCGAGGCAGGACCATCTCAGGCAGGGCCTGCAACACAGACTCAGCTGACGCAACCATCACGGGCTTATGACTTTTGGGATCTAACCTCCCCTACACAGACAGTCTCGGAGGGCCTAACCAGCCATATTACTCCTCCTCAGCCTTTTGTTGATTTTTCATACTATGCGAGCCAAGAGCGTCCACCTCCATTCCGTAGTATACCGCAGCCGCGACCGGATCTGATGTATCCACACCAGCAGGACCAAGATTCTCCCCAATATCCATTGCAGCATCACCAACAATCTCCACAGCTTGACAGAACAACTTCAGTTAGAGAACAAACACGAGAGACAAGTGTGGAGAGTGGAAGTACCTCTGGTGGAGGTAGCAGAGGTCGTAGGGCTAGATTATCGAGAATATTGCGTAGGGCACAACAAATGTTTGACTAGAATAAAAATATATCCTTGATAATATTTTCCTAATGACTGTAATCAAGTTCTTGATATTAATGGGATGTGTTATTTTCTTTTTCTATTATTAAATATTTCGTGGTGAAATTTCCAGTAAGTATTTTCCTATAATACAATTGATATTTTCTTTAACGAGCACTAAATATTTTAAATATATAAAATTTTGTATGTAATTGTACTCGTGCAGGTTATGGCAAAAACTTGTTTCATAGCCCGTAAGTCGGTGCGTCCACCCCCACACAATAGAATCTTGGCAGTATGCCATCCATCCAATTCATATAGATCTCATGGGGCATCAGCTATTCCACTTGGGTCACCACGACCGGCACCAGTCTTTGTGCACCCCCTTCACCTTTGCCAAGGCCATCTGAGGATCCTACAGAGTACCGTTCGGAAGAGCAGCATTCTGAGGACCCTACAGAGCACCCTTCGGAGGAGCAACGTCTGCTGGATCAAGAAGTTCAATCAGCTCAGTCTCCTTTCACTGACTACTCGCCTCAGACCATACCCCATGCTATGGTCAATAATTCACAGAGCGAGACTTCTCCGCAAACTGATGTATATGATGAGGAGGAAGAACTATAAGTCGACTTAGTGGATTTACATTACACCATTGCACTAAAATATGCTCGTCTGAGCGTTTTACGCGGGGAGCATGTTCGTAGACAGTGAATGGATATATTTATAAAATCGTGTGATGTTTGAAGTAATTTGATGTAATGGTATTACATGTCTACTTGCAATGAATATGATGAATGGATTTTCTATCTCTTTCAAAAATAGTATTTATCTCATTTACATGTACTATCAAACTTCCGTCAAACATTAAAAATATGACAATTGTGTATAAAACATTTAGTAACATTACATCACAATGGAATCAAGATTGGGTTCAAAATAATTGAAAATCTGTAGATTATTATCCGAGAAACTAGATAGGTTATGGTGAATTAATCGTGTTCCTCGGATACACAAATATGGCAAGAATGAACTGATCGGCGTTCCATTTGCCGATCGGCAAACCGTTCGCCGATCGGCGAATGGAACGCCGATCGTTGCCCAAGTCGGGAAAAAAAATTATCCCATGCCCAGACGGGGCATTTGCTGAGGGAGCGTGCCCTGTCCGGGAATTTTCTCTTCGTTTACACCCCACTAACTCTCTCTCTCTCTTCACATTCTCTTTCCATCTCTCTCTCCAACCTCGATTTCTCTCCGTCTCTCTTCATATTTTCTCCCTCCCCACCCTCTCTCTCTTCATATTCTCTCTCCCTCCCTCCCTCTCTCCAAGGATTTCACATTTTGCCTCTCACTTCCTCCTCCTAAATTTAAAAATATATTAATATTGATTAAATAAAAGTAGACTCATGTATATCTATATCATTTAAAAAATTTAAAGTATATATTATAAAAAAATTTAAATTATTATTCTCCTATTAAATTTACTACTTCGAGAGAAATAATTGTAATTTTTTGAAACTACTATTGACATCATTGTCAACATCATGTATATTAATTTCTCCCTCATGGATTTTAGATAGGATCATTAGTAAAGGATACCCATAACCCATCCTTAATTAATTTATATACAAGCGATAATATCAATCTAATAATGATGAAAAGATAGATGTAAAAATACCTCAGGTAATCCTCCCAAGCATTACTCCATTCTATATCTGAGGTTTCACAACTATGAGCTAATTACTTTGATCTATTTATTTAAAGATTTTTTAATCGTATTATGCAATCATATTTGTAAGTACCTCATTGTTATAATTTAAATATAGAAATTAAATGAAATTATATTTAGTAACTAACGGTGTAAAGAGGGATACAATTCCATGATCGAGGCATATTATACAAGTATAAAGTAAGCATTAACTTTTCTCATATTAAGCTTTGAATCACATGTTAATTCAAGGCCTAACATTTATAATTTTGTTGATTTTCTTTAATTATGACAACTAATTGGAATTTATAGTATTTCTGTAATATTCAAATTAGACTGTATTGGATATTATGTCAAGATTACAATTTAGGGGTGCTCACGTTTAGGGATGCCTAGGAATAGGCACGAATATTGATATTTTCCTAGTTATTTCTTTATGATATAAATGTTGACAGACTTGAAATATATGTAGGATACCGTGATCATTTTTTTGATATGTGTAAAGATGGATGGGATAGATATGTAATGGATTTGAAATGGATATACTCATGTTTAGTTGTATCTCTAGGACAACAAAGTAATGTTAGATATGCATATCAGAGACATATTACGTAAAAGAAAGATTAGGACAATCATTGATGATAAATCATGTATGGTAAGTAGTTATAAACCCGATAGATTGATCCGTCCAAATTGACGTTATTATTGTACAAGTATTGTTGGCCACCATTTTTTTCTATAAATGGGAGAACAAGATCCTAGGTTCAATGTGATGCGAATTATATTAATAAAATAATAGTAATATCATATGGTTCTCGTGTGATTGGAGTCATACAATCAAATGTCAGTTGTGAGTATTAGTTAATTGATAGTTACTCAAAACTATATTTTATAATCATAATAAAATATAGAGAAGCTTGTTCTTCTTTCGTGCGTTGAAAGAAAACATTAGGAAATATACACATGGGGGTACACGCGTAGCAAATATCAAGTAGAGCTATCGAGGGCTTCCATATTTAAGACTGGAATTGTGTAGACAGTTAATACTGCAAGGGTTCTCTCAGGAAAGATCGGTGAAGAAGATGCCATAAAGAGCAGGTGAGGCATCTTTCTCTCTTTTTCTTGGTTAATATTTTCTGCTCCACATTTATACCATGAAAAGGATACGATTTGGAAGTATGTGGGAAGGTATTTAGCAGAGAAATCAACCTGTGCAAATCAATATACACGAAATTATGATAGAATATAAGCATTTATGTTAGAACGGTATATATATAGTGAGTAAAATCCATGTTCTTTGTGGTGTACAGTTGTAGTTTATCGGTATCAATTTAATTAACATATTGGTGCAGAAGATATTGTAAATTATTAACCCAGCTTATGCATACCAAATAGATATTACAACTTACAGTATAAAGGTTCACCCAGGATTGATGTTGGGACATGCCTCACGAGAATTTCCTGTGCATGTTTACTTAACTATATACTTTACGTTATGCCATGCAAATTAAATACAGTAACAACACAGTATAATATATATATATATATATATATATATATATATATATATATTAAACGGTAACTCATATCTTCATAATTTTAGAAAGAGGTGAAATTTTGATAGGAAATATAAGATAAGATGTGTCATTACAACTTGTTCCATTCACTTCATTTTCTTTCTCTGCGGTGTTTAAGAATACCAGGAGCTTTTACATATTTCAACCTTGATCAACTTCAACCATGTTATAATCCCCCACAACCTTGACATTTCCATAGATTTACTTATCTGGATAAGCTTAGTTCTTAATATACCTATAAGATTCATAAGTTTATATGACATTAGTAATACAATGAAGGCATATTATTAATTTGTATGAGGATAGATTCAGTGCTCACATGTACATAAATTTCAAATATGTATATAATACTTTCTATTTATAATCACACATGAGTTTTAGAAATGTTTAGAAAATCAAGATATTAAAATTGTATAAAGGATATGATTTTTTTTCTAACAGTTCATGATGTTTATTCCTTATTTAAATAAACTTTTTAGGGAAGCTTAAAAGCATATGATACCTGGTGATAAAGAGGTAGTAGTAGGCTATATCTCAGGTGAGTGGTTCCAGACATATTTCCTATGAAAAAAGTTAGTTTTTGCTTAATTTTATCATAATGATTTTACAAGATTTCCATGCTTATGTAGATCTTTACAGTAATTAATGTTCATGTGAGTTTATCATGATATTTTAGCTACCAAGTTCAATTATGATTTACATGTTGCAATATGGATGCAGTTTATGATTTATGAAATTTGTTAAGATATAAGGATGCAAGTTTTAAATGATATATTGTCAAGATTTTTCATGATATAATATCGGAACAATGCACACTATGGCCTACTCCCCAAAAAAGTTATGAACAAGTCACTACATGTTGGGGTAGGTACATCCTCGTGGTATACCTATGGCCTACTCCTTGTGACTCTGGAGGGCTTTGGGCCCGCATTTCGTATACTAATGGGCTTTGGACCATATACGAAATGTACTCGATCTTTGGGACCATCAACACAAAATGATAAGATTTTCACGGTCTTGGGTTGAGTTTCTCTCCCTAGACAATTTTACACGGTTCATGAATAAGTACGACATGTTGGGGTAGTGTGACATTGAATACGATATGGTAAGATTATCAAGACTTTTAAATGTTGTTTCATGTCATAATTATTCAATGGTACATGTTGATCCATGCAGATATTTTTTTATGTTTTCTAGCAAAGAATTATTTGATACAATGCAAATTATGTTGATAAGTAGTTTATCAAAAGCTTGAGGTCCGCTCGCTGGGTCTAAGCTCTTTTATGGGTTTAGACTCACCATTCTATTTTTATATTATTACAGATAAATCTTGAACATGAAGCCTGAAGGAACGTGCATAGTTGCATACCACTAGTTGGAGGCTGCGACATCAAAGACCTTAGTTTTTGGTAACTTTTTGATGTCTTAACAGATGTTTGATGAAAACAAAGTTGCGAATTTTTGTATGGATATGCAAGAATGGACAGTGATAATGATGTAAATATGTAGATCTTGTTTATATAGAAAGGTAGAATGTGATGTTTATATTCAATGGTTGATGTGATCTAGATTGGATTTATAAGGTTTTATGAACAAATGATTCTATTGAATTTGTATAGGTTGTTTCAGGTACAAGTTATTGTTGGAGATCCATATTTTGAAGGAAATTCTGTCGAAATTTTACGGATAATGAGTAAATATTATAATAAATGAGATTTATAATTAGGTTCTTGTCGCGCTCGTCTCGGACAGGGGGACGGGTCGTGACAATTTCTTTCATTATAATCCCACGGTAACACACTTTTTAAAATATATAACAAATCCATTAATCTCCATGTTCGAAATAAGAAAGGTATGCGTTAAGAGAGATAAATACCTTTAGATGTTAGTCGTAATTGCTAGGGAAGAGAGAACTTACATTTATTGAAATTATTTTAACATTATATTATACAAGGTTTCGATAAAGATAGAGCATGGTAAATAATGATACATACTAAAGTTTTCCCACCACCATCATCACTAAATTGATTTTTGAGGTTGTTTGCATGATCATGGTAAATCGATAATAAAATTATTAACATTAA
This sequence comes from Ottelia alismoides, assembly GCA_037367405.1. NCBI lineage: Eukaryota > Viridiplantae > Streptophyta > Magnoliopsida > Alismatales > Hydrocharitaceae > Ottelia > Ottelia alismoides. Next base: position 97,449 of record JAZKJV010003964.1, on the reverse strand, counting down.
ATTTTTTTATATAACAACAATAATAATGAAGTTAAATATGTCATTATATATGAATTAGCAATGTTTCGATTATTTATTTTATGCACAATATTTCCTTTTATATTTAGATTAATAGTATATACAAAAGGGATAAATTACTAATTGTTGCTTCACATATTTTATTACTATTATTATGAATACAAACCGCCCGCCGTGGAGCGCGGGTATGCTCCCTGATACAATGTAAACATGAGCTGTGGTACACCGTATATTTTATGATATTGATTTTTATAAGTGCTATTAATTGGTCAATACAGGTGAAAAACATTATGCATGCCGGAATTTAACACTAATGCAAATATAATCTAACGAACTTAATATCAGCACGAAAATCTTTTTTATTATAAATATATTTCATGTTACATAAAAAAACAACTGATATTTTATATTGCATACTATATCAGTGTTGTACCAACTATTATTATATTAGGGGAAAGGGAGTCTACATCGGCATTACATCCTGCCTTTTTCCGTTATTTTTGGATTTTTTTAATGAAATATTGGGAGAATTCCATCAATATATATCAGCATATTGTCATTCCAAATTCAACTTAATTCGAGACTTCTATCATATCTATCAAGGCTATCAGGTTTTAATGGTTCAAGCATTGTGAAGTTGTCCCCTTTCAATTGAACATGTTAAAAGTGCTTGTTTTGCACGAAACTTGAAATCCATATTCGACACAATATACTAAGTAAATTCCTCCAATATTTCATTCAAAAAGACCCAAAAATAGTGAAAAAATAGTCCAGGTACAGGGAGTTATTCACCACCCGGTGCAGATTCTCGGTCCCATTTGTATTGTAAGAGTTCGATAATGAATGAAGCATGGAGGATAAAAAAATGCAAAACCAGCTGTGTGTAGATAGGGATGTAATTAAACAAACTGATACTTGCAGATGTTTATATAAGTGTTTTTTATCTATTAAAGTACATGTTTAGATGTTGATGCAGATATTGACGGATATAAAAGACAGTATCTTTTAAAATAGACGAATCAGATATCAAAATACTCTATAGATTAACCTAGAAATCCAAAGGAATCCAAAGGAAATTCAAAAAGGACTAGCGGCGCAGCTTGTTGCCCGCTTGCCTCATGTTTCGATGTAAACTTTCCCGAAAGCTTTGTTGCTAATAACCCCAGTGTAGTCTGTAGCTTCAACAGATTCCAAATTATTATTATTATTATTATTATTATTATTATTTCGAACAATCTTTTTTCCCCAAATCAGATCTGGCTGGATGCAGATCGTATGTGTAACGAGAGTTACAATAGACCTGTTGTAATCCCTTTTTTTGTGATTTCGGTTCCAAAATCATACCTTACAGATTGAATCTTAAATTAATGTTCTACATATCATCAAAATTTTGTTCAAATAAGAGATTATTTGCTATTTTGTCCTAATATTTAAAGATCCCGGCAATATTTAAGCAACTTAAATTCAATTTAAAAAGGATCCGGATCTTTAAATATTAGTATGAAATAACAAATAACCTTTGATTGAAGCGATATTTGGAAGATTTATAGATCATTAATCTAAGATTCGATCTATAAGGTTGGATTTTAGAATCTAAATCGAAAAAAAGAGACATTACAATCTCCTTTCTATAAGTGGGAATCCCATCGGGATCATTCGCTCGAGTCCAATCTCCACTTCAAGACGTACGTGATTCCGTAGATGGTAGTGGGACGTATACAGATGCTGATGTCTCGTTAGTTCTACCAGTATTTTTTCTTAATGAGCAGGTGATGTTCGCCATAGCCCTGCTAGAGACGAACCTGCTTGACTTGTCTAGTAGTATGATGTCGTGTTTTCGGACCATAAGATCGTCATCTGAGGGTCCGGATTCATAAATGAAGAAGTTGGTTTTTACATCACAACCTAGATCCGCGAAGGAAACAGATCCTCTGTTGTATCAACCCTTACTAAACGCAGGAGATCTATTGAATGAGGATCGGACGACCCTCATAGGAGGTCGGGAATGGTCGGCATGCATCTCGAGATCGTCCACTCATCATCTAACGGATCTCCTACGTTACAACAGGTGATGTAACAGCAAAGGATCCTCTCTGATCTGTAAGGTTTCAGACGGTGAATCGGGATCATTGGATTGCTTCTGAACGGTCCTATGACATGAGATCCGAATTCAGTAGAGGGATTACCATCCAAAATATCATAAATCAGACCTTATAATATAATTGCACTTTCCTCCGATAAGAACTTGCTAAGGATATTTAAGGCATGCTGGTCATAAAATTCGTATCGATGGTACATTATAATATTTTTAGATAAATTCTCCAACACTATAAATGGCGCTAATCAAGTCCAAGTAAATCTTACCTAGAAGGCAGACGTACCCCTATTTGCGGGTCTTGACATTGGACGCTAGGGATGATCATGAGGGTGGTCCCTGCAAGGAGTTCGGATTGATTGTTGTAATAAATCAGGTGTTGTATTATAGTGGACCGTCCGATCGAGGTTGGACGGCCCTCCGAGGGATCGGGGATAGTGGGCACCCTATGAGGGTTGTCCGATCACGATCGGACGATCCACTGTAATACAACACCTGTTGTATTACAACAAACGATCCTCTCTACCCTGCAAGCCGTGTAGGGTCCATGCTCAAGCTCATTTAATATAGTAGACTTTAGGCCGGGCCTAGGCTCATAAAATCGAAGCCTGATCCAAGCTCAAATCCGACCCAAAACTAATGTGACGGCTTGGATCCGACTGGCCCAAACTAATAATCCTCGAAGTTCCATATTCATTAATAATACCATTAGTGCACATTATTTGCTTTATTTTTAGTAAAGATCAAGCTCTACTATTTTCATATAATTTTAGGAGAGTATTACACATTACACTCTCAATTTGTTATAGAATTGAAAGATCTCATGAAGTACATGTTCTTTCAAGACAGTATAGTATGTTCACATTAACTAATCACATTTATGAGTACCAAAATGTTTCTCAGAGAACAATAAAGCCTATTTTACTCAACGTATAGTATGTATTATTTTTCAACATTCCATATTATGTTGGGCTAGAGGGTCGAGTCAAGCTTGGACCAACCTCGTCTCGAGCACGAGCTGAAAAATCATATGCGCCTAAATTTTGGCAGAGGCTCGGCCCATTTCAGTTTTGAGCTTGGGTCAGACAAGGCTAAGATGGTCGGGTTTCAGGCTGGGTTGGACCAGCATGGCATATCATTTGTAGGTAGGTGATTAATAGAACCAAACATATGTGTTTTCTAATTAGAATTCATCCAGTAATAGTTTGAAAAAAAACATTCTTTTATGAACAAACCCGAAATAAACATCAAATCTTATATTATTATATTAACGAATTGAACAAAAATGTAACACATGTAAATCTGATAAATGTTCGAGTTGGATCGTATATGTGTATTTGTACATGTGTGTATGCATCCTCAGTTACGTACATGTGTGTGTATGAATTATAAAACTTCTTTTATTTAAAATTAACCCAATAGAAATTATGGTTTGTTAAACAGTAATCTTTCATGTGTATTAAATAACAATATCTCAATTCTTTCGCAATGAATACTTATCGAACTATTAAACTCTACTTTCGAACTTGTTTTGTTAAGATTTTTTTATTTGAGTAAATTTATTAACGAGTTATTACTGCATCGAACTGAAAAGTTTAATGTTAAAATGAACTCGAACTCGAACACAATCTATCAAATCCATAATGATTCGAACTCAAAAGTTAAAAATTTCTTATCTAGTCAAACTTGAAAATAAGTTTATTCCTTGGGACTTCAATCCGATTAATGTCATTACTTGTAGATGAGCTTTCTCTTCTATGTCATCCATCTTATTGACTACCACCGCCACAACCACAATGGCCTCCATTGTTGACCCCTATCTTCAACCCTGCATTCTTGAGTTGGGATTAGTTGTATTGACCCTGCAATTTCTTTGGTATAATGATTTTTAACCTTGTTCGAATACACTCATTAACATAAAAAAACATATTATTATCATTAAAAAAGTTAATATAGCACTTAATCAATGTCACATCACATCACAATTATCATTCTAACCATCCCAACCCTCCAAACAGTTACTATTCACAGGAGGATACCCCCAACCCAGCCCAACCCAGTAACCAAAATTCTAGAAATTTGGGATATTTATACAAATAAGGCACACTTTTATTATAAAATTTTAATATGATCCATGATTGTAAAGTAGTTTAATGTTTTTACGCAGTATTATCTTTTTCAACTGCTAGTCATTATCTATAAACAATGTTATATCCAGAAATTGATGGATCCGGAAATTATATCAACAATGTTATAATTTAGGAAGAAATTTTTTATTTGCACCCCTAGAAATATGTAACTATAGATAGGGATAACATGCCACTATGCACCGATGACATTTTTCGACTACATGACGTGAGAGGAATCCAACGTTGAGGATGAATATCTGAATTATTTTTTACCTGCAACATCAACTTTGCATAGGGATGAAGATGAAACAGGTCCATTAACATATTGCAAAAGGTAGTAGTTAGTAGGACTCCTCAGCCTGAGAACAGATAGAGCGAGTCAGAGGCAGTCTCTTTCCAGGTCAAATCAATCACTATATAAAGCAAAACGCTATATCAAACTCGAGGGCCAATCTCTTTCTAGTCTTCAGTCTTTTGTCCTATATCTCATCAAGACCTTTCACCTATCGGCTCTGATTCAAAGGATGAACTCACCTCAGCCTCCCCTAGATATAGATATGCATTTCTGTCTCACTCTTTTCTGAGACAGCTTTTCCACTTCCTGATCGAGAGGTGAAGGAAGACCCCAAAGAGATCAAAGTGAAAAGGAATGAGCCGAAGCAAAAGCGTAGGCCCCTCTCGAATAATGGCCCCGGGCTTCTTAGTGGGCGAGATAAAAGAGGAAGAAGACTCTACCTCTCCGAGAGCGAACGACCCGGACTCTACCTATGAATGTTAAGAGCTCGGACGCTCAAGAACCCGAGGAGGTGAGCTCGGACGCTCTGAAAACCCGAATCCGAGGAGGTGAGCTCGGACGCTCTGAAAATCCGAATCCGAGGAGGTGAGCGAGTCGTCTTCTCCCGCTCATTGAGGAGATGAGCGCTCGTACCTCGCTCTTCTGAGGAGGTGAGCGACTCTTCTTCCTCGCCTTATTAAAAAGTAGCTTCCCGCCTCACAACTCCCCCGGAAGCGCATGTTGGCTTGGTACGCTCTCCGGTGAGAGTACAGAAAACTCAGTACGGTGCCGCTCGTACAATCTTCTTCGCGTTATTGAGAAAGGGAAGCATACATATTGACGCAACTATACGTACAGCTCCTGCCCAGGGTTACTTGGTCGGCTACAATTAATTTTTACCCGCAAAATTCCCAATTTGCCCTTTACTCCATCGTTCCAATTCCAAAATTATCCGTAGTTAATTCCTAAATTTTGTTTGTATACAAATCAAGAGAACCTCCACCCCCACCCCTAAATCCCTACCTTGTCCCTTGGCCTCCGTCCAGGTCCTCTTTCGGCTGCAAGCGTCACCATCTCAAGGTCATCTTCGACGCCCCTCCGCATCCGTCTGTGTCCTCCTCGCCAACGAGCATGGCCTTCTCGAGTTCATTTTTGACGGCATCTCCTCTACATTCCTTTTAAATTAATTTCCTTTTAAATTTTTCCTTCTCGTGCTATGCACATGCTCCCTACTAAACATATTTGGATGTTATATATTAAATTATACAAATAGTAATAATATTTTTAAAACTCAAGATGATCTTTTTACTTATTAAATAAAATATATTCATAGATTCAATCAAATACAAATATAATTTATTTTCTTATGCTATCAAGTACTTATTTTCTGATGTAGGTATGGATAAAGGGACTAATATGATTATATAGTTTCTTTACAAATAAAATGTGATAATAGTAATCAATCTAAAATTTTATTAGATAATTTTAATCTATAATAATTACTTAAACATTGTATATTTTATTGGAAGAACCACTTTCTCCCCCGTGCTTTGCACGGGGTGTGCTCTAGTGATTATAAATGAAGGGGAGCAAGTTACCGACCTCCATTATATATTATACATTATTATATGTAACTGAACCATACATTATATTTTACGGGTACTCACGGGGTACCCGCGACCTGTTCAAATAATTCGGATATTCATTAAAATCGGGTACCCTTTGCAACAGGTTGGGTCGACCCATGACCCTATAACGATAGGTCGGGACAAGTTACGGTTGAATGGGTTGAGTACCTGACCCATGAACAGCCCTACTTTCCATATGTCTAAGTGCACATACAAAAGTAAAATAATGTAAGTTTCCATAGCTTGTGAAACTCAAACGCATGCTGCACGTAAAAGACATAAGTTTCAACTTAGATCTATTAAGCATATAATTACAACCCATCGAAATTGAGGTCCGATCCAGGGTCCCATGTTCATATGGGTCAGGCACGTGCCTTCAGTTCCTTGAAATTGCGGAGCCGGGTTGAGCCCGATCCGAACCCGCAAAAACATGATCCACCCCCACCACATCTCCCTCGCGACACATACATCAACTAAATATTTTTATAATGGGTTTATAATAGAACAATATGCAATCAGAACTCGTCTTTTACTGGAAGTTGTTAAAGAGATCATGGATTCAAATTAAATTACAATTAAACTTCAATCGAACTTGAGTTAGCAAAAAAATGACATTGTTTGGATCAGACGAGTAAATCTCTGTTTACAATTCTAGTTACTTTTAGTCCCTGTAGTAAAACTTAACAGTTTGAACTACTTCAATGCTAAAAGCTTGTGATGTAGAAGGAACGAGGAACTATTATGTACACAAATTGTAGAAGTTACCAAGCAATTTTTTAAGAAGAAAAGGACGTGTGTGCAAAAACACTTTGCTATGCATAGAATTTTATTTTTCTGCGTAGAAGTCTTTGCACGAGCATTAAAGAAAGACGCGTTTTGAACATGAAAAGAAAAAAGATGTGGGCGGTCTTTATCTGAAGGAAATGTTCTATGTAATATCCTTTGTAAAAAATGAGTTTTTTTTGCACTTTACCCCCTCCAAGATTCTAGGATTATAGTAAATGCCCCTACTTTTTTTGCAATAAAATTTATGCACATGTACTCTTACAAAATTCATAGTATTGTTCTGCTACTATTACACATAATATATGCTACTGTTTTACATCGATGGAGTGGTGGTACTTTGAAATTTGTAAGAATTCAAGGCCACAAGTTTTACCACAAAAAATGTAAGGGCATAACTATAATTGTAGATTCTTGGCAGGGCACAAGTGTAAAAATCCATACAAATAGACCCCTATAGAACGTTCGCAGGTACACGGGTTTTCGCGAGGGTAACCCCTGTTTTTGGAGGGTTTTCCCCTTAAAACCTCGGGTTTGACGGTGGGTATGGGCCAAAACCCTCATTTCCACCTCAGTGGGTCCCACAACCGTGCGTCCCACAAACATATTTTATTCCTGGTCTTGGTTTGCTCACCTAAAAATCACTATCTATCTCATTTAATGCATTAAACAACGCATTTCTCTTTCATCCATTCCAACAAAAAAATAATATAGTATTGCATTTTATCATCTACAAATTATAAGATAATATACTCGTAATTACTTTTTCAAACTTCAATACAATCACAATCACAATGAACCCTCCAACTAAACACCGGAACACAAAAAAGATTACCCACCGAATAACCCCCTTTTCATGGTGTTACCCATCACCAGAAAACCTCCCAATGAAACACACACGTAGTTCATTATTGAACATGTATAGTTGCTCATTTGCTAGAGGGTAAACGGTTACTCATAATGCAGCCCGTATTTGGGTCGCGATGACTCAGCATCTACTCTCGAATAATTTAATAATTTAATAAGAAGGATTTCATGTTTATGCAACAATTTCAAGTGAATTCAAAATCAAAATAAAAAAGGAATTTTTACACCCATAACCTTGAGTAATTCTGCAATTACAGTCATAACACTGCATAATCGTGAATTACACAACAAACCCCAAATAGACACTCTGTCTCACACCCATAACCCTCTGTTAGTTTTTTTGTTAACCCAATCATATCATTGGGTTAATTTAACCCATGGTCTTTCCATCTGCTTTAAAAAATAATAAAAAAAAAAACAGTAGCATCTCCAAGCGGAGGTGGCCGGGGCGGAGAGACGCTTCCAGGGAGGAGCGGAGCTCGCAGACAGGAAGGGCCTGCAGGGGCGGGGCTCCCAAGCAAGAGGCGGGGGTGAGGTCGGACTTCGTTCCGCTCGGGCGGGGGGGGGGGGGGGGGGGGGGGCTTAGAGGGTGGGCGAGGGGAGGGTGGGCCATCGGGGGAGGAAGGGTGGGCGAGGGGTCGGGGGAGGCAGGGGCTTCATTCCGGGTCGGGGGAGGTCCGGGCTCTGCCTGGGCTGTCCGGGATCGGCAAAGGCAAGGGATCGGCAGGGAGGAGGTGGGTGGTCGACGGGGAGGAGGAGGTGGTTGCCGAGGAGGAGGGAGGAGGTGGTGGTGGATGGGAGGAGAAGGTAGGAGGGGGGATTGTGCTCATTTATAAATAATAGAGCTTAAAGGGTAGAAAATGTAAAATGTTTGACGGATACCATCATATTTAACGTAATATTGGATGGAAGTTAACTCGAGGGTTATGGATGTAAGAGTTAAGACTATTGAGGGTTCTGGATGTAATTCACAATGATGCAAGATTATGAATGTAATTGCAGAATTACTCAGAGTTATGGATGTAAAAGTTCTAATAAAAAATATTCAACGTATAATAAATACAATCAAATATAACACATAAATAATAATATCGCATTATATCACATGTTAATATTCCAAATGTTTGAACCATCCAGACACCCACCAAACACCTATATTTCCAACCCTTTCCTAAGAACTTCAAAATATTACCAAACGGGTCGTTAAATTGCAAAAGTAACCTCGCGTTACATTTGAATGTTTAATGGATGACTTGTTAATATAATCATAAATTCGAGGGAGATGTGCAAAAAAGCAACACATCAAGCAAAAAAGACCATTTAATAGGACTGACAAGCGGGTCAAAAAACAATGGAGAGAATGACCACTTATATATGTTTGGTGAGAAAGAATAAACAAGTTGTATATATGTTTAGGTAGGAGGAAAGAATGTGCTAATGAAAGTGTCTTACACATCCTTGTCAACTGTGCATATCGTAGATTATAATTGACCATAGACCTTACTATGTGGAAGCTGAATGTGCGTTCAAATTATTCATTCGCATTAGGTCGAACGATTTTCAAAATTCGGGAAATCTCTTAGGGTGCGTTTGGTTGGCTGGTTAAGACGGGTTAAACTGGTAGAGGGTAATCCATTTTTGTGTTTTGGTGTTTGGATAGAGGGTTAAACTGGGGGTGAGTTAGAAGTGGGTTTGGGGTGATATCATGATTGTATTGAAGTTTGAAAAAGTGAGTAGTTATTGTGATGTGATTGTATTGAAGTTTGGAAAAGTGAGTAGAAGTGGAGTAGTTTATAATTTTTATATGATATGATGGTATAATATATTATTTTTTGATAGGATTGATGATGTAAAATTGATTTATTTAATTTTTTAAAAAAGAATAAAGTGGAGCCCACGGGGAGAGAGGGGGATGTGGGTTAAGGGGGGTAAACTCCCCTAACCCGCGGGTAACCCGCGAACCAAACGCTACCTTAGGCCATCGTTTAGAAATAAGGTTGAGTCGGAACAGAGTCGGCTCGCTAAAAGTGTGTAAGATGAGTAATCCTTTTGTGTATAACGAGAATTAAATGATCCAGTATAGTTGGATGCTAAATGTCAAGTGACATGATGCTTTTATATGATGTATTGATTGTATTTATGATTAACATGTATTTTTTATTTTGACTTTTCGATTTGAAAATAGTTTGAAATATCATAGTAAACAAATGCATGATCCAATTTCAATTAATGGCATTTAAATAATTAAGCAATTGATACTAATTATCTCTAAGTGATTCCTACCATTCCAAGTGTCAAGTCTGTAAATAAGTTCATGTCAAGAGAAAAATAATTAAATAAGCAATCAAATGAAATTGAAATCGTCGAAATCGGAGTCCATATGCTCAAGTTATAGCCTAAAGTGTCCAGGAGCATAAACAAAAGGAAAACATGCAAAAATATATACAAAACTTCACAAATAGATCCTGTCAGGGTTATTTCTAAAATATAAAAGAGCCAGAAGGGTCTTCCTTGTAATTGTACAAGTGCACGGGAGCATATACGTAAATACAAGAACTAGACAGGGCCCTCGCGCAAATATCCCCGACGCTGCATGTGAGGCGTGTGTCGTGAGGACCTAACTGCAAATCTGGAGAAGACTGAGGGCATTATTATAAATATCTCACACCACGCATGAGGAGCACGTGGGCGGAGGCTCGGGTGAAAGGGTCGGGCTGGTGTAGTCTGGAGCAGCCTCGATCCCACTGAAGCTCTTAAGTTAGCTTCAAAGTGGGCTTGCCATATGGGTTGTCAGATCTAGGATGATCTGACGGTATTTGTTATCCTGCACTCCTCCTCGTTGTGGCAGTGCAAATGGGTCTCCGACAAACCAATGATCCCTCCTCTGATCTCTTCCTTGTGATATGAAGGTCAGTGAAGGTCTCTGGGCGGTCGACAAAGATCCTGGCAGCGATAGGGAGCGTTGGGGGTGGCTCGAAGGTCGGGACGACACACCCTCATCAGAGCACAGCGTCCAGAACGGAGAAGCTATAGATCCTCCAGCCATTGAAGATTCGACTTGCAAAAAGGTTAGGCGATAGTCGAAGCGTGTGGCTTAGAGTGAGGTGAAGTGGAGGGGGCAGAGCGAAGAATGTGGAGGCCATAAGTGGGTTCTTCTCTGACATTGTCGGTGAAGAAAGCATGAGGTGGAAAGGGCTATGGAAGAGGAAGGGAAGTGAACGGTGGCTCCAGCGTGGACCTATGACAATGACGAAGCTCAGGGCACGTTCAATTAGGGGTGAGAATGTGTGTATGATGCAAATAAAATAGAGGAAACAAGCAAAAACCAAGGAAGGCTTACCTGAAGGATTGAAGAACGACGTAGGGTGAAGGAAGTAGGCTTGGACTGAGCTCTAGGAGGAGCTCTGATCTTCGCTCGATCTCGGCAGCCGCACCAGGGATCTCGAATGGTCGTATGAGGGTTATGGCATGGCCCAACGTCCATGGGTCTCACCGGAGTTGGACCTCCATTATTGCATCTCAATTCATCATCCCCCTGTCACAGGGAGGGAAAGGAAGGTAGGGGATCGCTTCTGAATGGGTGGACGACCTGGAATGGAGCTGGTGAAGGAGGTTTTGTGGGGGAGAACTGGGGTTACATGAGGTGGATCATCTGGATTCATTCGTCATTTCCATGTGCATGAGAGGAGGAATGCGGGAGAGGAAGTTATCACGTGGGTGAGGATTGTAGGATCAACGACGGGGATGTGTTGTGAGGCGGTGAACTGATGTGGGGCAGTTAGAGAAATTAGGAGAAGAGGGGTAGTCGGTGTGATGTGTCGTATGTGAGAGCGGTTACTCGAGGTGGAAGAAAAATGGGAGCCGTTGGATCTGGAGATCCAACGGTCCTGATGGAGGTGGGCACAGGCGATGGTGATTGATATGATCAAATCTGATCTGAGGGCTGAGAGTCGTGCGGAGATGGAGGGACTTAATTCAATCCATCAAGCGTTGATGGACTGATGAGAAGTGAAGAGGGAGTGAGATGGGGATTGGGTCACGTAGCTAGCAGAGGGGACTCCATGTGGCCCAATAGGAAAAAGGAAGAATAATAAATACAAAGAAAACTAGAAAACAAATAGATAAAAGCTAGGGTTACATGAGGTGGATCATATGTATTCAACTGTCGTCTCCATGTGTATGAGAGGAGGAACATGGGAGAGGAAGTGATCACGTGGGTGAGGATTGTATGGTCAACGACAGGGAGGTGGTGTGAGGTGGTGAATCGATGTGGGGCAGTTAGAGAAATTAGGAGAGGAGGGGTAGTCGGTGTGATGTGTCGTAGGTGAGAGCGGTTACTCGAGGTGGAAGATGAATGGGGCTGTTGGATCTGTAGATCCAACGATCTTGATGGAGGTTGGCACATGCGATGATGATTGATATGATCAGATCAGATCTGAGGGCTAAGAGTCGCGCGGAGATGGAGAGACCTGATTCAATCCATCAAGCACTGATGGACAGATGAGAAGTAAGGAGGGTGTGAGAGAGGGATCGGGTCACGTAGCTAGCAGAGGGGACTCCATGTGGCCCAATAGGAAAAAAGAATAATGATAAATACAAAGAAAACTAAAAAACAAATAGTTAAAAGCTTTGAATCAAAAAGTGTTGAACATGAAAGTTGTAGATCTTTTTGAGATCTACAAGTTTCATGTAGAATCATAAAGTTAAAATAGGACATATATACATAGATATATTTTTGTAAGTATTTTTAAGGAATTAAAAATACTTGTTTTGGTTGATTTTGTGATTTTTTGTATTTTAAATTTAGAATTAATGTTATAACAAATATGTACAATATTAAACTAATTTTTATGGTATTTTATGTTAGGAAAATACAAAAATAAAGAACATTAATTAGGGCTAGTTAATTACAAGAGGTCAGATGTTGATATTAGTGAATTAATTAATTAATTGAATAATCTAAGTAAGAGGGATATTAATCAGACAATATGATGATAAATCATGGATTTATCAACATACAAGGACATATGAGCAATATGATCTCTCAAAGGGACCATACATGTTCACTGCTGAACCGGAAGATATGAACTCACTCGTGAGTTATTGGGACCTCAAATTCCATGCATGGTCATCTTGCTTTGGAAGCATGACAAGAATTTATAGGTATGATATATGCTTTTGAAAAGTATATAATTGATACCAACTTTCAATGACCATGAGAAACTTAATGATAAAACTCTAAAGAAGACAATCTAAATATGATCTAAAACAACGGGTTTATCCTGGGTCTTCCAGTATGCAGGATGTGCGGGTATTAGGAATACTCAAAGGTGATGTGATCGCAAACAATTGTATAACCATGACACTTCCATTTCGAGAGAGTAATGAACCATGTTTGGATTTAGCGACTCCTCTCAATAGATTAGTAATATGATTTTAGTACAAATGTTGGACATTGATCTGAATGTGATTCATATACAATGAGAAGATTAGATTTACAGTTTGATTTTATCAAACATCTTTGCGAGGTCGCCTTGATCTTTATATGAGATACGATCTTAGTATCCAAGTGATTATACATGGATTGTACAATCGTCATGTCCTTATCTCCAAGTATTCGTGTAGAAAGCATATTATTCTTGAAAGAGTTCAAGAATGATTCTATTATTGATAATGGATATGAGCATTGGAAAATTGATGACAAAATATGATTTAATTATCATGAATAATACAAATATATTTCATATTATTTGGACACATGAGAATAGTCATCTAAGATAATTAAATATGATTTAATTATCAATGATATGATTAATTTGGATATCACAATCCATAATAATTATGAATATTATAAATATGGTTTATAATATACTGGAGAGTTTTAATTATAAATAGGATTTACGAATTAAATGTTGATGTAACTTGGATTCACATTATACAATTAATTGTACATGCAATTTATATTTTGTATTGGATGGTTGAATATGATTCATAATTGTCAATGTCATAACTAAAATTATCACAAATTATTTTGGAAATTTTTTGGTGAATAATTATGCAATAGAAGCTGTTGCACATGTAGAATATTCGATGAGATATGAGATTTCACCGTATATGGAATGAGAGAGCCTTCTTGCCCTAAAAGGAGTCGACGGACATCTTGAGTCCTAACTTTTGGTGCGGCTTGCTCTCCTTCTAAGTAATCTCATATTTGTTGATTTAATTTAAATTAAATTATATTGATGGATCTTCAATACATTTAACATATTTTTAAACTTATTATTTATTGCAGCAAATTTATGCAACAAAATCATAACCATTGATTTGAAAGCACAAACTAATCTAAACCATTGATTATGTGTGCACAGATTGGGATCCACGCACATCCAATTTGTTATAAAAAGAAAGGCTAGACCTAACTCTTTTTCTTAAAACAAAAAATAAGCTACAAATATATATATATATATTCTCATACACGCCAAAGATCTCTCTCTCTCTCTCTCTCTCCCTCCCTCTCTCTCTCTCTCGATATTGTGATCGTCCACTATATTGACCTAGAGAGTCTTAAAGTCATCGCATAACCATTGTGTTGTCGGATCGATTACTCATGGATCTCCGCCTTCTTCGACGCTTCTTGATCGTGAGGAAGGCCATAGATTTTGTGAAACGAAATCAAGAGTTTCTACGGCCATATCTTTAACTTGGATTGCGGGAAACACACATCTCATCCACACGCCCGCAAGTGCATCCTTTGTCGGATCAGACTTGAGACAGGATGTCTCTTCGTTTATAAACATGTGATCGCAAACACGCTTCAAAATGTAATCTATTACTCATTTGTGATCTTAATGAAACGATATAAGAATGATTCTCATATCATGTAGTTTCATCTAATTTAAAAAATTAATTTCTACTAGCCCAAGAAACTAGTGTGACTAGTCGCTCTTGATCGCCTGTGATGCGATCTTCATGCTTCTGTGATATGCTAAGGCCCAAACCCTAGCCTTCAGAGTGATATTGTCAAATTTATCTTGGAATTTCCTTGGTGCTTTTTATAAGCAATGAATGAATTTAACAATCTTTAAAAAAAATTCTTTCTTATAGCCGTCAGAAGATCATTGATTAGTTGTTTCATATAGATCTTTCCCTCAAGAACTCCACAAGAAAGATGGTCTTAACATTCATCTAATGAATAGAGAGGTCATTAACGAATGACAATGTTACACGCATCAGCTTTTTGGTTATCCTGATCACATCTTAATGTGCTTCAAAAGAAATAATACACTCCTTTTGTCCAAAGCCATTGGAAAATAATTTGACTTTTTTTAGTTGATCCATTAAGCTTAAAATTCCTCTTAAATACCCATTTGCATCCAACTAGAGCATCATTTGGGCAAATCAATCAATTCTCAAGTTCCATCACTCATACTGGAATCCATATTTCATTGGACAGCTTCCTTCCCTTGTTTAGCTTCATCTGAAGTCACATATTTCTTAGAACTTGTTGGATCACACTCGATCCGATAAACAACAAAAATGCTCGCAAGATCCTTAGAAATCCATGGTCATTTGCACCTTCTAGACTTAACATCTTCTAAGTATTCATTGAGTTTACAATCAATCACGAATTCCACATTAGATAGCTTTTCTGCTTGATTTGATAGAACATGAGTTGAACAACATAATTGGTCAATTTTTTAGAATTCTAGTCTTCGCAAGGATGACAATGAAAAAGGAAGCATCACATAGTTCAACAATAATGTTGATATCTATGAAGTTATCTCAAACCTTATCACCAAGAACTTATACGCACAACTATTTTCCAAGTTTAGCATAAATGGACGGCATCAACAATTCTAGGATTTAGCTTCTTTCTTTTCAAATTTATGTTTCGAGGCTAAAAAGATAGCAAGATAATCCATCTCTCGCTTTCAGATATTTCAAGTTTGGTCTCCTACTTTTCTGCAACTTGAATGAACACCAATCCTTATGCTTTAGAGGAACCTAATTGAGGATATCACAAGCTGTACTCAAGGCCTCTCCTAACATGCAAGTTGGAAGTCTACAACATTGTAGAAGTGTGCTGATCACGTCTGCTAAAGTCCAACTCTCGGGTTCAACTATCCCCTTTAATTGCAGAATATGGTGTTGTAACTTTATCGACAATACCAAATAGTTTACATTGTTCGTAAAACATGTCAGAATTATATTCACTACATATGTTTAAGTATCTTTCCTATTCGTATCTCGGGCTCATTCTTAACTTTAAGATGCGTATCTATGACTCCATACTTGATTTTCATTAGATAAACATAAGATATCTATGGTTATCATCTGTTATGGTTATCATCTGTGAAGGTGATAAAGTACTTGTTATTTCTTTAATCAATGTACCGTTAAACTCTCGTATACAAGATCTAAAATCCCGGTATTCCTAGAATCAGGCCCTGTTTGGTTGGAGAATAGGCCCTGGAATAAGGGGTCAATTCTTCTCCCGACACGGTTCCCAGTGGTACGACTATTCCACATTATTCCATCTTATTTTACTCTTATTCCTATCTTTATCTCATCTTACCTACCTTTATTTCACCTTATTCTCCTTATTCCTATCCTCCCGTCGAACGGAGAATAGACTCTTATTCCCCTTATTCCTCATCCTTATTCCTGCTTATTCTCCTACCGAACGGGCCCTTAAAATATAGTAGGGAGTTGACCAGTAATCGGACATGAAAAAATACAGGGTCACGGTGTAAAAACTCCTTTTTAAAACTCGGATCTTTGCACCAGAGAGAGAGAGAGAGAAGCCCCCTGCGTCCCCAATAAAAGGGGATCCATTTCTTGGCTCCGACTCCACCGTCCCACAGAAGCTTAATTCCAACAGCAACCCCTGCTGCTCCCAATTCCCGTCCCCACGAGATGGCTGTCCAATGGGTGATACTTGCCTACACCGTGGCGGCGGAGGCGGTGGTCGCCCTCCTCCTCACCATCCCTTCCCCCAAGGCCGTCGCTCGCCGCACCGTCGCCCTCGTCTCCCTCCTCCTCCAGCCTGCCATGAGCGTCGTCCCCTTCGCCGGTTTCCAACTCCTCGGTACGCCGCCGCTGGATCCAATTAGGGTTTTCATATATTGTTCCATTTAACAATTCTTCGCTGCGCGCAGATATCTACTGGAAGAACGAGCACAGGATTATGTGCAAGTCGGACGCGTGCACCGCGGACGAGCGGGTCCGATACGATAAATCCGTAAGCCTTCTTGTTGCTTTTACTGCTCGAAATTGATCTCGATTTTGTGTAGTTTAGTCTTGGTTTTTCAGATCCGGAAATTTAGCTTAATAGGAGGGGATTCTTAGATTGCTTCGATTGGTTTAGAATCTTGCCGTCAAACTTTACCTGTTAGCCTTTTGATTTGGCATATGAATTGGCCAACATTGAAAAATCGAAAATCGAGCAGTTCTCCTCCGTACATGTAATCAAGCGTTTGCCTCCGCTTGATATTGCTGCGGCTTGATCACTAGCAGTTAAAGGGGACCTGTTTCAAATGTAGATGCTTGGTTGCCATAAATATGCCCCACAAGAATGCTGTTTACAAAACATATGGCTTTATGTTGAAAGAAAACCCGAAAAAGGATGTGCGGTTGAAATGCTTAGCGAGTCTAAATGCTTAAACAATCGTTATGTAGACTTGCATAGTTTTTGCTGCTTGTTTAAGCAGGTAGGCCCCATGTTCTGGAAAAGGTTTTACGAGCATATTTGTAACCGTCAAATAAGTAAATTCAATTTGCAAATGTTCTGATCACTAGATGTGACAAAATATCCAAAGAGCCCTTGATTACAAAACATGAAGCATAAGACTGCAAATCGCTCGATAAAAAAATAATTCGACCAACCCTAACACAAAAATGAAGGAGGCTTGTATTGTATGTGCCTAATTGGAGGCAGTGTTGTAAAAGTCAGTTGATTGACCCAATTAATAGGTCCGACTAGTCTAGTCAGTGGGATGGTTGAATGAGTATTTGATTAATTCTTAGTCTTGACTAGGCTGACTAGTCAACAGATTTTTGCTTTGAGATACCATTTTAAAGCAAATATTATTCTAATACACTTATTTTATTTAAATTCAGTAACTTCTTTTATTTCAGTTTAATAGTATAAAAAATGTGCAAACCTATGTAAATATATAAGAATATATGTATAAAAATTATTTATATATTTAAACTAATTAAAAAATACAAAGCCGATTAAAGCCCGACTAAATCCGATTAGTTGCACGACCGTCGATTAATCTTTAGTCAGTGACCCGGCCGATCGAGTACCAACTACCGACTTTTGCAACCTTGATTGGAGGAAATACGAGTGAATAGGAGGAAATCATATAATTGGAAGGCAACCATTAGAGCATTTTTTTCTTATCTCAAATTGGGTGAATTGAGAGGGAAAGAAAAAGAGCTATTGATTTATGTTACATGAACATTTTGGCCTCTTTCTGTTTACAATAGTCTATTTATATAATTAATTGATTTTTTGAAAAGTTGATCGATGAGGATTTTTGAAGATGTTTATAGACATATTGCAAATTTATTTTAAACCGGCATTCCTTTCAGTTCACTTGTGTTACCAAATTTAAGAAAATCTATTATCCTTCCCATTCTCCTCTCTTCTTTCCAAACATCAAATTATTTACTATCATTAATCCTCTTTCCTTTCTCTCCTTCCCTCCCCTCATAACACCTCCATCTAAACATAGCCTCCACAATGCAATTATAAAAAGATTTTTGTGAATGGATGCATGCCAAGGAAATGGTCCTTATTTAGAAAATCAGAAAAAATGTGACTCCAGCTTTCTCGAAAAGGCACCTTTAATCAACTCAACCTTTAAGAAAAAATGACATCAATTGGTGGTGATTTTATTCAACTTCCTAAGTCACTTAGAAAGTACAAGAAATACAAAGTTGCCTTCTTTTCAAGAGCTTGATACAATACAGAAGTATTTCTTTCGTCCCAGCTCACATCCCCAACGAGCAATCCAATCATAATATGTGAAAACACCAATGTGTTTATTCTTGTCCAATCTACTGATCACCTTATATCCCTCAGAGACATGCTCTTTTGTCACGGTAGAGATTAGATATGAAGATGGGGGTTGTGGGATTAAGTAGATCATATGAAGGCACTCGGTAAGCTTCACCGAATTTCCCTTTAGAATTAGTGATATCCTTAACTACTCATATGAAGATGCTTGATAAGTTACATTAGTGGGTGGGGGAGTTTTCCTATAAAATCAGGGACATTCCTATGAAATTACCTCTTATTTCGGTCATATGGTATGTTCCAAAACTCGTTTCTCCAAAAAAAAATACAATATATTTTGCGGAAGTCAGCAGGAAGAGTTTTCCCGAACTTGAAGGATACTATGACATAGAGTGTGTAGGTCCCCACACCAAGTCATGTAAAGAACGTGTGCATGTATTGATTGACTTGTTTTTTTCATTCCATGCAAGAAAATGAAACGGAAGGACCAAAATAGGGTACATGGTCTCTTGGAAGAAGAGATGATTTGGACTTGATAATCACATCTTCCATTTTCCCAATGCAAATTCATACGTTTCATTTCACATCTTTCAAATGAGGAACTTCCATTTTGTAATTTGTATCACCAAAAAAATGGGGTATTCCTTGTTCCAAATTGTGCCAAATCGTGTCTTTTACATAATCAAGGGGTGTTCTCCATATGAGTCGCTAGTGATTCTAGGATGGCTCCACTATAATGTGCATATTGGAGTCTTGGATCCTTAATATGCATTTTATCTTGCTAGAGAACACCGATGAGTTGGTTTTAGACTGAGCTCATTAATGGCTCATGAGTTGGACTCGACAAGCTTATTGAGTCAACTTCAAGCTCCAACTTAAACTCGATAGTCATAACGAATCAAGTTCGAGGTGACTAGTTAGAATTGTTCATCTTAGCAATTCCACTCCATAATGTATGTATAGATATATAATGGGCCTCCATTTTGCTCTGTCATTACTTCCCAGAAATCCTCCTTGGTAGAAGCGAGGAAGCTCAATTGTGCTGACAAGGACAAGGAAGGCATTCCATTCCTAAAGGCAAAATCTGCTCTCAGAATTGGTCCCTGACTACCAAGTCTACCGGAAATGGATCTGTAAAAATTCAACGAAGCCTTCTCCTACTATAAGTAGGGTCGGCTACATGGATTCTCGCTCAAATTCATGTTGAAAGATTTGACTATTTTTTCTGAATTTTGTCGACTACCTAACGCAGCCCCCGCAAGAGGGGATTTGAACCTTGGTCTTTTGGGTGGTAGACACACTGCACTACCACCAGACCATTTAAGTGGGTACCTACGAGAAATGGATTTAATACTTGAAATATAGGAGGCATACAATTTACAAAAAAACTTGTGGTCTTCTTTATCTCTAAAGACGGGATGCCTTAACAAACCTAGAGCTATTTTATCTCTATTGTCCATTTGCTGCCGCTCTGAATAATCCCACTTCTAGCTATCTTTAGTTTTAAATTGGTTTGTTCTTCCAGTAGTTTCGCAAGCATTACGCATTGCTAAAAGGCAGGGTAACATCTTTTTTATTGCTTCTTTTGAACCATGCTACATGTTACTTGGATTTCAGGGGTGTCGTCTTCCATTACTAGTCTGTTCCAATATGTTGTTTTTTTGCAGATATTCAAGGCTCAGAGGAATGCTGTGCTCTGTATATCTGCTATCCTACTGTACCGGTATTCGCTCTGCAGATATACCATCCTTTAAATGTAAAATGCAACTTTCCATTACTTTTAATTGAATTACTTTGCGTTAATTTATCTGTAGGTGCGCCTATATCATTTGCAAGTACAAGAAGGATATATTGGAACTGGAAGAAGAGGAGAAGCGTCGTAAAAACTTATAGATGTCTCGTTTAGTGTATGCTTTTATCAGTGATTATAAATGTATTTTGTCGATTGCCTAGAACCTCAATTGATGCACTCATGCATCTGGTCAATAGGCTTTGTCTCGGTGTGCGCAATTTTATCTTTCTATACTACTAGTAAGTGATAGCCCCTGTTCTCCATTTAAGAAGATAAAGGATATCCTCATCTTTGTCCTGAAAATCTGACTGCAGATGCTGAACTTGATAGAGCGATATTTACGACATTGATATGGAACATGCTGATGAAATATTCATGGCAGCCGAGGATGAGTGAAGTTATATTACTGAGAGGGGCGAGGGTCTGTTTGGTTGCAGGGTTACCTCAAGGTGAATCCATGGGATAAACCAAGGTAAATTAAGCTGAAAGTGCAATTATTTTCCTCGTCTGATGCAGTCTTATTCGTGATAATATTTCAACTCCTCCCAATCTT
This sequence comes from Ottelia alismoides, assembly GCA_037367405.1. Classification (NCBI taxonomy): domain Eukaryota; kingdom Viridiplantae; phylum Streptophyta; class Magnoliopsida; order Alismatales; family Hydrocharitaceae; genus Ottelia; species Ottelia alismoides. The sequence continues at coordinate 76,284 of JAZKJV010003964.1, read as the reverse complement.
TTTTATGTTTTCATATGGGACAACCTGCGGTTGCGGTGCTTATGCACAAATGACAGAGCATCTCCACTCTTAAATTCACTTTGCTTGTCGTAATTTGATCTCCAAACTTCTTTATTTCTACCACACTCTCCTTCAAGTCTATGCACAATAATGTTAGTACCTTTCCGAGCTTTTCTTCCAGAACAACATGACCCGAAATTAGTTATGTCGTTCTCTCTAGCTTCTTCCCTCTTGATTTTGTCTTGGGCAAGTATAACATACATGCCTTACTTTCTAATCATTATATTCATTTCGTCCACTAGATTATCGGTGAGAGTATCCGATGTTTCAATTTTTAATCCACAACTTCCCTACCTCCGATGTTCGTCCATCAAGACGTTGAACCCCTTGTCTTATATGAGCTACACATGGTCTTTGATGTAGCGAGGTTAGCTTCTTTATTTGCATGTGTTCTCATGTGAGAACTCTTTCAAATTGCGCCTTACGTGCGGAAGAAAATGTAGCAATCCTTGTCAACATTTCTCTAACGTCATCAAGTAGGAATTTCCTTACCGCTTCCAATTCTATACAATAATCCATGTTAAAGGGAGTTTTGACAATCTTACGTTGGTTGTTAGCTACCTAATGCAACTCTCCTCCTTTGACATGGACTTGGAGCCGGCAATAGGAGTGCAACACCTTATTGTGGCCTAGTTGAGATGAGTTGGATGTATAACCCGTTTAAGTAGTCCGGCGGTTAAGCGTGTGGACTTTCTTTAAAGGATGGAGATATGGGTCCTAAGAACTCCTTTTGAAACCTAGGTAACAAAGCAAGGGTTAATGTCCATTGAATAAATTGAATAACTAACTGAGGGGTACAACTGTTAATGGTGGAATAATATAGAGGCACGAATATTATTGCAGAAAAGAAAGGGCTTAAGTGTATTTGCAGAAATCGGAGGGATACAAATGTAAAAAATCTTCTTTTTTTGGGAATATAATTGAGTTGTCAAGAAAATGATCAGAGGCTCATGACAGTTTTTCATTTTTTTTCCTATTTTAAAAAGTTAAGCTCAACAAATTAAGTTAACATAAGGGCATTTCTGAGAATGGTGTAACTTCGTGGGGACATTACTAAAATACGAGTCCTGTAGTTTTTGATAAGAAATAAAATATTTGAAAAGACGAGGAAAATTATTAATCAAAGATATTTTTATTTGAAACTTCTATCAATTTACATTACAATACAATATATAATGTTAGAAATCTAACGATGTGGCACCTTTCTCCGTTTAAAAGTCATTCGTCACCGACAATGCTTTTGAAATCGAACACGAGATTTAATCAGAAACTTTACTGAAAAAAGGTTAGATTTTTTTCGTTGAACGATGTTATCAGATTGGTTTAAATGGATGTTGGCATCACTATTCTTTAAAATCAGATTAAACCAAATCAATGTAAAAAAAATCGAAATGTCACTAAAATATAGACTTTCGAACCGAAATAGTCTGTCTAGCCAGAGAGAAATAAATAGATTTCGAAACATGTTATTCATTTCATTTGGAAATTTGTCCAGTTATCCGATTTTAAAAACACTGATCACAACAGCTTTGTAAACAAGGAACTAGGAACTCTAATGTAAAAACAGTCTATGTAAAAAAAGAGCATATAGTTTGTAGATTAAAAAATGGAGTAAATTGCATAATAGTCCTTGATTTACAAACACGATTTCAATGTCATACTTAAACTTTAAAAGGTAACAATGTGACATCAAATCTTTAATATTTGTCTCAGTGTAGTTTTGTGCTACTGTGATTTAAGGTTAGAAAACAAAATAATCAATTAAATTTCAATAGTCAATGATCAGACTTTAATATTTGTCTCAGTGTAGTTTTGTGCTACTGTGATTTAAGGTTAGAAAACAAAATAATCAATTAAATTTCAATAGTCAATGATCAGATTAAGACAAATCTTGAAGATTGGATATCATGTTGTTACCTTTTAAAATTCAAGTATGACATTGAAAACGAGTGTATAACTCAGAGACGTTTGTGTAATTTACTCAAAAAAACCACTATTAAAAATGATATTATTATGAAACCGATTTTTTTAGAATATTATTTTTTTACAGTATTTTATATCTATGTGTTCAGTTGATACTCATTCTATAAGTGATCAAGCAAATAATAAACCAATTGAAAATGTATTGGTTTTCTTCTTGAAAAAAAAATCTACCTTCGTCGTAAAGAACACAAAAATGATTTTTTTCTTGCCTATACTTTATTTAATCCATACATACATTTAACTATTTACTTGTGGTCTTAATAAACAATATAAGAAAAATGGAAGACAATGATACGAATATATGTTCAACTCTCATGATGGTTTTTTATGACTCCGAATTGACTTTTGATGGATCAATGAAAAAAATGATTTTAGCAGAATAAAGTGAACCACTAATAAATCAATTGCACATCACTTAGAAATATAATGTTAAAACGCATAAGCATATGTGTACATGTATAACACGAAGACAAGTAAAAATACAGGTAAAACATGAAATTGATTCCTTATGACAAATTGGGTCTAAATTGAAATTTATTTTAAATTCGATATACTATCAGCTACTCCTAAATATATATTGACAAATATTAGCTGCTGCGAAAAGATTTTTTTATGCTATATTTTAGCGATGAATGTCATATATCCATTGCTATATTATTAGCAGTGCTCCATATATATATATATATATATATATATATATATATATATATATATATATAGGAAAAACTTGAATTGAGGTGGCACATCATTTCAATCACTGTGCGACAGATAAACTTACCCGTCCGATTAACATCGACGGTTATAGTAAAAACCACCTTTGGAGAGTCGATACCACTACGACTCTATTAATGTTGTTCTATTTATAGAAAATTATCATATTCTATTAATGATGACAGATATGGTGGAAATCAATTGAATTCCTATTTTCTAGCGGCTTGGTTATGTTCGAATTGAATTCTCTTTATTCCTAAAATATGTATTTTTCATTAATGTTTCGTTGAACGAGTATTCAGAATGTCTCGTCATATCTCCGTGAAACTCAATGGAAATCGGCGAAACATCAGATCCTGAATTTTACAGAGATAATGCCCATGTAATGTACGTTTTTCATTTCCCTGTAATAATGTTATGTATGCAAATCACCAGAAATATTTTAATTTTGGTTGAAAGACGATCTGGTTATTGAATCGAAGTCGTTATATGCGTTAACATTTTGGGCTTTTTTATTTTAATACGTGACATTATTATATTTTGTATCTCTAGTTATCTGACGGAGAGGGTGAACTTATTGGACTCGGGGCACGAACTGATGATAATTTACATCAAACAGGTATGCTGAACTACACCGATGTTTAAAACTTTGCAACCTTTGTTCATTTATATGTTGTTGTTAATAAAAAAATGCAAATTACGTAAATTACGTATATTTGGTCGTATAGTTAAGTATTTTACATTAATGACCTACAATTTACAATCTTGAACATCATTTTACATCATATGATCCTATGTGATATCGTCCAAATGGTGACATTTCCAGTCCATTATACCAGTTAAATTACATATACGTGCATCATTTTATATTATCTGTCATTATTTTACATTTATAGGTAATAATTTAAATTAAAAATAACGAATTTTTGCAACTACATTTCTAATGAATTTCAGATAACTGCTCTATCAATGACCCCGTCAATGCTATCACACCGCATATAGGCCAAATATTTCTATCTATTCAAGATGCATATAACTTTTATGAGGCATACGCAACTGAGATTGGATTCAATGTTAGGAAAGCAAGCTCTAGAGTTGGTAAAGATAAGATTTCCAAGGAGCGCAAAGTTATATTTAAATCTTTTGTTTGCTGGAAAGAGGGGTTTTCTAAAAATACAGATAAATCAATGTCAGTGGACAATGCAAGAAGTGATGAGAGTGATGAATGCATATTTTATAAGGAGGAGCGCCGTGTTGGCATATCAAGGACTGGGTGCAAAGCTTTCATGTCTGTATCATATAGGCCTGATCTCAATGATTGGTTTGTATCGAATTTTGAACCTGATCACAATCACAATCTTGTTTCTCCATCTAAACGCAGATACCTCAGACCAAATAGACGTTTTTCAAAAGCCACTAAAATGCTTGTGAAGTCAATGAATGATGTAAATATACCTGTATCCAAGCAGTCAGCTTTCATAAACATGTCCAGTGGTCAAGTTGGTAGCATTGTTCGAGATATTTATAACTTGAACAGAAAGGAGAAGAAACAACGTATTGGGATGGATGTGCACCTTCTAATTGAACATTTTGAAAGTTGTAAGGCCAATACCCCTGAATTTTACTATGCGTACACAACCGATGATGATAACAGGCTTACTCAGTGTATATGGATTGATAGTGCCTCCATTGAGGATTACAAATTATTCGGAGATACAATATCGTTTGACACAACATATAGGACCAATGAATACAACCTGGTATTTGGATCTTTTTGTGGTGTTAACCATCACGGTTACACAATCTTCTTTGGGAATTCGTTCATGAGCAGGGAGACAACCGAGTCATTCTCGTGGTTTCTTAAGAGATTTCTAGAAGTAATGAGCAAACATCCAGTATCTATAATCACAGATGAAGATCCGGCAATCTGTGCAGCTGTTAGGATATGCTTACCACATACTGTTCATAAATTCTGCACTTGGCATATAATGGCCAAGCTTAAAAGTAAGCTTGGAAAGATTAAAGATATAAACGAAGTTCTATCTGCGTTTTCCATAGTTGTATGGAAAAGTATAACTATAAGAGAATTTGAGCAGGGTTGGTGCAAGATAATTGATCAGTATGATCTATCATCTAATGTCTGGTTGAACGAGAAGTATAGTATAAGATTTAAATGGATTAGTTTATATCTTAAGGATTATTTTTGGGCTGGTCAGCGTAGTACACAGAGGAGTGAAAGTATGAATGCATTTTTACAACATCACATCACTAAACAGAACTCCTTGCTAGAATTTGTCTGTAGATTTCAAAGTGCAATTCAACGACGCAGGGAAAGAGAGAATGATCTGGATAACATGGGCGATGTTTACACTCCAAAATCAAACTTCAAATGGAAGATGGAGGTACAGATGGTTCGTATATACACCAAGTTCATATTTTATAAATTTCGATATGAATTGAACGAAGTGAAGGAACTTAATGTTCGAACTCATCTGAACTCCCTGGATTACTGTCAGTATTTTGTGTCATATATTGGGAAGTCTGATGAAGAATTATGCGTTTCATCGTCAACGGAAAGCGACGTTCTTGTTTGTGAATGCAAGAATATGCAATTCTTTGGATATCCATGTAGGCACATACTTGCAGTATTGAAGATACAGAACATGGAGCGTTTGAATGAGGAATATATAATGAAAAGGTGGACAAGAACCATTAAAAAATCAGGAAATTATCCTATTTATGTGACAGTTGCACACCAAGAAAGGTCGTCTCAGCTAAATCAATTGTGTTCTCATATTATTTCAGCTTCTGTTGAACATGATGAGGATATATTCTTATTTGCCAAAGAAAGATTAAGTGATTTATGTAGCAGCATTGATCGCATGATAAGTAACAAACCTTCGTCGAGTTCTACAACAGTGAACAATACAAATGTTGCAGATATGATTACGGAACCAGCTGTTAAAGAACCTAACGTTGCTAGAACGAAAGGAAGTGGTCGTGGTGGTAGACCTAAGGGCTTTGGCAATCGTATTAGATCGGAAACTGAAATGAGAAGAAACAGAGGCCGACAATGCAAATCTTGCCTCAAATACAATGTTGGACACGATTCCAAGAATTGTCCTAATAACAAATCTGCGAGTCATGGTAAATATTTATCATTCGTTGTTTATTGATATGTTTTTTTTCCACTAATCTTTGTGTTTTATTGTGCAGTTGAAAATGAATGAAATTAAAGTGATTTGATCAAATTTTAATAAAGTAAGATTATATTTTTTGATAATTTGTTGCCACATTTTATACATCTAATATAAACCATATTAATATTGCTTATTATTTTCCTTTTTATTCTGTTTGTGTCTGCGGGTTTCCAATCTTCTGAAAGATTCATGGATGCAAATGACCTTTGAAGTTTGGATGCTTATTAAACTTAGATTATCTATTTATATGTATGTTTGATGATTTCTGTTTTTTTATCATTTTTTTGTAGAATTCAAAAAATGTGATATTTATGTTCTATCAGATCAGATGTATCCCTTGGTATTATCATAACATTGAATTTATCTATTTATGTTCTATCAGATCAGATGTATCCCTTGGTATTATCATAACATTAAGTATTTCAGATATTTGATTATAAAGTTGACACATTGCAGTAAGCCAGTTGATTATAAAGTTGATCATAAATCAATAATGAAGATTAACAAACAATTAGTAATCAGTGTGCACCCATCATCGTGATGTTATTCTTTAATATAGGAAGTTTTTCTATTATTGGAAAACTCTAATCTTACAAGGAAGTCTTTTAGATATCGAGCGTTGCGATGTATCTGATGAGTTTTACCAATATGTTCAATAATTTACATACTACGTTATTATTTTACAAAACGTTATCATATTTTACAAAATGTGACAATATTTTACAACTATTTTCTTGACTGAAAGATTGAATTAGCTGAAGGGTTCTTTGATGAAAGGTTGCAACTTTTTGAAAGTTTCATTATTTTACGACTAGATTATTGACTGAAAGTGTCCAATTGTTAACATAATTGTTTCCATAATAACGAATTGAAATACTTTACGTAAATTTTAATGATTTTAGAAATATGTAGATGATATGAAGAATAACAAACAATTAGCAATCATCGTGCACCCCTCATTGTGATGTTAATCTTTAAAGTAGAAGAAGTTTTTCTATCATTGGAAAACTCTAATCTTACAAGGAAGTCTTTTATATATCGAGCGTTGCAATGTATCTCATATGTTTTACAAATATATTCAATATTTTACATACCACGTTATTATTTTACAAAGCGTTATCATATTTTACGAAAAGTGACACTATTTTACAACCATTTTCTTGACTGAACGATTGAATTATCTGAAGGTTTCTTTGATGAAAGGTTGGAACTTTCTGAAAGTTTCATTATTTTACGACTAGATTATTGGCTGAAAGTGTGCAATTGTTAACATAATTGTTTCAATAATAACGAATTTCAATATTTTACATAAATTTTAATGATTTTAGAAATATGTATATGATACGAAGAATAACAAACAATTAGCAATCATCGTGCACCCCTCATTGTGATGTTAATCTTTAAAGTAGAAGAAGTTCTTCTATCATTGGAAAACTCTAATCTTACAAGGAAGTTGTTTAGATATTGAGCATTGCAACATATCTCATATGTTTTACAAATATGTTCAATATTTTACATACCACGTTATTATTTTACAAAGCGTTATCATATTTTACAAAAAATGACAATATTTTACAAATATTATCTTGACTGAAAGATTGAATTATCTGAAGGTTTCTTTGATTAAAGGTTGCAACTTTATGAAAGTTTCATTATTTTACGACTAGATTATTGGCTGAAAATGTGCAATTTTTAACATAATTGTTTCCATAATAACGAATTGCAATACTTTACGTAAATTTTAACGATTTTAGAAATATGTAGATGATATGAAGAATAACAAACAATTAGCAATCATCGTGCACCCCTCATTGTGATGTTAATATTTAAAGTAGAAGAAGTTTTTCTATAATTGGAAAATTCTAATCTTACAAGGAAGTCGTTTAGATATCGAGCATTGCAATATATCTCATATGTTTTACAAATATGTTCAATATTTTACATACCTTATAACTATTTTACAAATCGTTATCATAATTTACAAAAAGTGGCATTATTTTACAACTATTTTTTTGACTGAAAGATTGAAATATCTGAAGATTTCTTTGATGAAAGGTTGCAACTTTCTGAAAGTTTCATTATTTTACGACTAGATTATTGGCTGACAGTGTGTAATTGCAATATATCTCATAATTGTTCCCATATTAACGAATTGCAATACTTTACGTTAATTAAAGTATTTGCAACATTATTTGTATCATAATTGTTTAGCTATGCGCAATTAAAAGTCGAATAAGTATGAGTAATAACAATCTGTTACTCCTGTCAATACTTTGATACTATTTGCAAATACAAGTCGTTATCAGCATGATTAATAACAGTAACAAACAAATAGTAATCATTGCGATGTCAATTGGAATCTATAACATAACCACAATAAATATAATGACTACAACATGTAACATATAAGAGCTGTTGTAGAAGGTCTGATCATCTGTAAGAGACATTGTTTTAATAAGATTTGGCTGGAACTGGACTCGGAGGTGCTAGTAAAGATGATAGAGGAAGGAGTTTGTAAAATTCCCAATCTTAGATATTGGTGGAATGAGATTATTTCTATCAAACATCTTATAGTGAAGGTATCGCATATTTATAGAGAGGCTAATGGGGCTGCAGATTATCTGGCTAACTACGCAATTAGACAAAGACAGGATCAGACATTTTATAACAACAGTTGCTTACCAGCAAAAGTTAAAGGAAGCATTGCATTAGACACAGAACAATTGAGCTATGTCAGATTTAAATGATGAAAACTTGATGTTTAGGATCTGGTTTGCTGCTGAGGCTCATGGAAATTTTGATAAAAATATTAGTTGTCCTTTCAAATTTCAGACGTCGGTTATACTGACTGTTGAATGGTTATGGGAAAGTGGAAATAATGATGACGATAGTATTTCAGATATTGGAGCAGGATTTCGGCAGGAGATAGTACTTTTTTGGCCCTTTCTCGAGACAAAAAGTGAGATTTGGCATTTCTTTAATATATATAAAGGGAGATATGCTCTTGTTGTCAACCGACATATCAAAAGAATGGCGACTTCCATTGTGTTCGGGCGGCAACTGGAAGGAGCAGTATTTCAACACCAGGTTCTTAAATCTGAAGCTTTCCTTTTCCTTCTCGAGTCTTCAGATTCGTTGCTTGATGTGCTTATGAATGAGTTGGAGAATGAGGAGAATGAGTTCATGTTCTTATATAAAAGGCTTGGGATAGCAGAGTCCAGATTCTTTGATAATGTCTATCCCTTCAAATTATTGGCAGCCAAATATAGAATGAGTCTTATTAGTCAAAGAAATTTTTTGAATGCTCATTTGATTCTGGGAAAAAGTATAGTCTTAATGATGGAAGCAAGGCTTGACTTCTGGAAGTACAATTTCGACAGAGATGAAATTATTCCGCCTATTAAAGTTCAGTTCTTTAAACTGATGAACAGAACTATTTCTCTATTAATCAACCGAGTCAATTCAGCTTGGGAATTATACATTAATGTTGGGAATGCTTACTTGGACTTAATGGATTACTGGTATGAACTATACCATGCGGGTGTTGGTCTCATGACTGCTATTTCTATCTACCAGTTCTATTGGAAACTTTTGCTTGATTTTGACTCTACATGCAGTAATGACTATATTCAGCACTGTTCAACGCCAGATTTTGTTGACTTATTAAAGTGCTCGCTACTAAGGGAGTCAATTTATGCTCCGATTACGGAAGAAAAGGGTTCACCTGATTTATATAAATCAAAAATTTATGAGAACTAGTATTTCTCTTTTAAAGATATTCCAAGCCAGAAAAATATTGAATCTTTTTTCCACAATAACTCTGAGAGGGATCTGTTACAATGGAAGCTGGAAGATGCAAAATTGATTCTGATGGAAGTGTTTAATGCCTTATTATCCCTTCAAAAAAATTTCCTGGATGCTGATGGAAGAGTGATCAATAGGAAATATACTCTAATTTGGGCCATACATGTTAATTGGATGGGATATCCAATTCATAACTGAATTACTGATTGAGCAAAAAAGGAAGAGGGCACTGGAAAGAGGCACTAAAAGAAAAAGGATAGAAGAAGCTGATATTATCGGGTACTTAAAGCCTGGATGACTCCTTGGCGATGAACTAAAGAAGTGCACGTATCCATTGGATACGTGCACAAAAGTTAAGTACCCGTCATTATGCTCAATAAAATTATTTTTCTGAGAATTTCTTAATCTGTTGATGGTTCTTTTTTGATATATCAGAAGAAATCAAAGACCTTCTCCTATATTTCTTATGGACGTAGACTCTTCTGTGCAATCTTAATTTCTGGAAATATGTGGACTGGACTTTTTAATAATTTTGGGTACTTAAAGCCTGGAAAACTCCTTGGCGAGCTCTTAAGGAAGTGCACACATCCATTGGATGTGTGCACAGAAGTTAAGTACCTTTCTTTTTGTTTGTTTTACAATAGCTAAACTCTGTTCTGCTAAGAAAGCCTTAATCTTTTTGGTTTCATTTTGGATCAATTGAAAGGCTCTGATGACTCTTCACTTATGGGTGGACTCTGAGAATTATACATTTTGGAGCATTATGAAGACTGGATTTTTGCTGCTGGTTATTACATGGAGATATTCCTTTTTGGGTACTTGAAGTCTGGATTATTCCTTGGCAATATTCTAAGGAAGTGCACGCATCCTATGGATGGGTGCACAGAAGTTAAGTAACCCCTTTTCAACACATGGTTATTTTCTAACATGTCTGGAAAATCTTAATTCCTTTGAATTTTCTTTTTGTGACATATGGAAAGATTTGGAAGATCCCCCTTTATCTCTGTCATAGAGTTTGGACGTGAAGATACAAGCTGATGAATTTGAAAAAGAGGTCCCTTTGCATCTAACGGTGATACCTGAAAGTCATTATGAAGGAGGCAAATACAAGCAGGAAGAAGACCCAATTACTGGGAAGAAGATGGCTAAGCAAATGTACTCTGTGCTGGGTCTGTAAAGACCAGATTCTGACTGAACAACAGATTGTATTTTAGTTACTTTTTTGTATCATCTCCTGTTCTAGATGACTCTTATCTGTAATCCCCCATGAAGGGCTCCGCTTGTTTTATCATGGTTGATGAAATAAAAGGCAGCTACCTGGGCTCCAAAAACCAGGTTTTGGAAAAAAAATACAACATGTAACATATAGTCAATGTAAACATAGGTTACTCGTCAGATTTAAATGAAATGTTTGGTTCTAAAAAAGTTATAAAGTAGAAACTGTAGAAACCTACACAATTTAAGACAATTAAAGAGTACATAATTCTGACTTAAAATAAAAAACCCTAAGATATGTATTTAATATGTCATCTAGCTTTATCATTGTGTCGTCGAGTTCTCTATGTGACCACACGTCAACAACAATGAAGCTATTTCAGATCTGAATCTGTCGATATCATCGTAGGTGAAGTCCAACGTCCTTCCTTCACTTTAGTACTCCATCATCTTCATCACGTAAATCCCACAATCCAGACTCTGTGAAGGTTGCTGCGGGCAATCTTGCACGTAAATTATCTCCCAACCTGTAAGGCAATCATATGGTATGTTGTCCATGAAGTACTCAGAAATCCATCCATGCTGACATGTAATTAAAAAAGAATGTTATTAACAGTCAATCAAGAATTTTAATAAAATGTAAACTTTAATTATCTCATACCCATTTCAATACATCCTTCTTATGGAATTTTGTTCCTTTCATAGAATTGTATGAAAGGAACTTTCTTGCTTTAAAATCGGTAACAAGAAGGTGCCAATGGTTTCTTGTGTGGATAAGAGTGAAGATTTTCTCCAACTCTGGCATGATTAATCCTTCTTTGTATAGCTCTTCAAGCTTATCAAATTCACTTTCCGTAGCATTTACCACCAGGTTCACAAAATATTGCTGCAAAAATACAAGTAATAATACTAAATTATGATGATTAAAGATATTTGAGATTAATTACATCAGTAATCATAATCTCACCATTTGAAATATTGGTGTGAATACAAATGGGACAAGATCATTAGTTGTACAGTATTTATGGTGCAGCACATCCATAAACATGTCAATTATCTACAATATCAAAAACAATTTGGTCATAAACAAATATAAAATGGTAGATATTATAAACATACGTACCGTATCCTCAATCATTCTTTCGTACAAGAAGTTATAATTATCCCTTCCTTTACAGCTCCGATTTCCCAGAGTGAAGTATGTGGCGTTTAATCTGATGAATTTTATTTAATTAAGATTATATATCTAAAGTTAATGATTTCTACATATAAAAGATGAAATCTGTGGTAAATTACTTACTTGTCGGTAGGATCGCGAAGAAATTCTTGGATCGTTTTCTTTGTCTGTTCTGACACTTTTTCGTAACTAATGAAATCGGTTACTAGATCGCAGAGATACTGATTCTTATTTAATCAATTATAGACAAGGTTAGAAACAGTTGATATCATAATTATAATATACATAGTTGTGTATTAAATGACATAAAAGGATTTGTTTTATTTTTTATGGCTTACCTCACTGGATGTGTCACTCTCTTGTCTTCCAATTTCCTCTTCTTCTTGTACAATTTTTTTTGCCTCTCTTCTTTGTTTCAATCTTTTTATTATTGAGCTCTGTTGTATAGTGACTTTTTCCCTCTTTTTTCTTTTTGTAATAGGCTGTAAGTTCTCATTTTCTGATTTTGAATGGTCACCAATGTTCAGATAGAAAGAAGGCATGTCACTCTTGAGAAGTGAATCTTTTTTTGTTGTATCTTTAGATTGATACAGTGGATCTTCATCACAGATTTCAGAAATCAAATTCTGAAGTCTTTCTCCGATATCTGAGTCACTAGGTTCCAAATCTCCTGCATTGACATCAGATACATTTCGTGTTGTTGCATCCATGCCTTGGTCATTGTCATTAATGTCACCTTCATCTTTATTTCCAGATATATTCTTCAAAGTTTCTTCTGAATCTAATGTTTTATGACCAAGATCATTCATATCATGATCAGGAACCATTTTTATTTTTTCATTCAGCTCCGTAATCATAGTTGTCAACCTAATATTCTCCTTCTTCAATTCTGAATTTTTCTGATATGTTCTTCAACTTTTATCCTATATGTTTCACTTATTTCTTTGATCTTCTCTTTCAGCTCCTCTATCTCAATGGAAAATGCATCACACATACATATTTTTTGTTTCTTTTTTTTTACAATGTCTGCACTGGAAACACAAGCATCTTTTTTTTGGACAGTCATTTCTTGCAGCTGTTGCTTTCCTTTCCTTTTTAAAGCATTATCTAGTACTGGGATTGGCTGTACGATCAAAATTTCTGGTCTTCTAACCGCAAAACCATCCATTGTAAACTTCTCAAAAGGAAAGACATACTCGTCTGCTCCTATCTTTACAATTTCATTTTTTTGAAGTTGTAAAGCAGGCAATATCTATATAAACAAGATAATTTATTATTGGAAAAAAAATCAAATTACGAGTCATTCAGTATTTTATTAATCATCTCAAAAAGGCTTACTTGATCACAACTTATTGAAACCAATGCTCTTTAAACTCCTTTGATTGGTCCAGCCCACTTCCTTATTCGTGGCCTAAGATCTCTACTGACCACAAGCTCCTTGCAGCAGTACTCCATCATCCATACCTGATACATTGGTGTTATTAATATTTTTTTTATCATTTAATAAAATATATTTTCAAAATACTCACATATAAGCATGCAACACATCCTGTAAGGTAACCAAGAGTTACCCTTGATGAACCTGCCCTTCTCTTCTGAACTCTACTCACAACATCATCCATGTTGAATAGTATCATCCTTGCTACAGCCCCAGACCAGTTAAAGTATCTTGTATCTTCAAGTGATTCTAAGTAGTGTAACAAATCTTTTGGAAAAGAATAAGAACTGTCTGGGAAAAGGAATGTGGCAAACATCAAAAGTATCAAGCATGTAATATAAATAGAGACAGAGTTGTCATCATCTCTATTGTAGTAGTCCTCGAGTATGTTATTCAACTTCCTTCTATTGAAAATCATTCCTTCTGCAAACATTTTGTGAGATATAAAAGATTTCCATTGAAGGTGTCTTCCTCTCACTGTTATTGAAAATCCGGAGCTTGGCAGGCCCAAAATTGCTCCAACTTCTTCATCACTGAAACTCACTACCTTGTTCCCAAATCTGAAATTTCTGCCTCCTTGGTATTGCTCAACCAACCATTGAAGATTTTTTCTTTGTATGTCAACATGGCTAATGTTAATTATTCTCCCAAAAGCTGTCTTTGATAGTAGTGCTTGTTGTTTGGGCGTGGGTCTATGGTTATCAATGAACTGAACAAAATGTTCAATGTAGCACCTGTGTTGTACATAACCTTTGCCTAAAGAAGAGAAAAAATATATTGTGTTTGAAATAATCAGTGATTTTGTTCTTACAAATAAAAAACCCAATTTATATCTAAGTAAAAATAAGTATTCATACTTCCAAAATCATCATTAAGCTTCAGAGCATCCTTATCAACATCGAATTCCTTTGTTTTGATAAATTGTAGTTGTTGTCCTTCTGTTCATACCAGTTACCAGAGATAAAATTTGTCTAAAATTGTTAAAATAGTCGTATAAAAAATGAAAATATACTTACTTTTGATTTGCTGCTTCGGTCGATGGATCTGGAGTTCCATCTTCGCACCCCCACTGTATTGATTTGAGTCTTCATCCCGTTCCCTCGTTGGTTCAACCAGGTTGGATTGCATCTCCTCCATCGTCGCCTGATGTCCCTCTTTTATCCTTAGATAGTGATTTCTCGAGTGGAAGCTCTCTCCTGGATCGAATAGCTAGAAGATCGCCCGCCTTGCCGTCATCGCCCTTATGCGGTAAGTTCTTTTTGATTAATTTCAAATCAGGTTTTCTTGTAACTTTATTTTATGAATATACTTCATATGTTAATTTCCTTAAATTCGCTTTAATTTACTCACATAACTCTTTATTTGAATTATTGGCAATTTTGTATTTTTTGAAATTAAACGGGAGCTCGTTTTCGGTTTTGTCTAAAAATAGAAAGAATTTGAATTTTTAAATTACAAATTGATTTAACTTAATCAATGAGTAATCATTAATTTGGTAATTAATTAATTATCGAAAACTTCATTTCCCATTTTTCCTTTGCTCTTCAACCATTGGTAGCTATCTTTTGCTTTTGAGAATCATTTCTGCTTTATCTTCTCTACGTCTAAACAGGTCAGTATTTTATCTTCATCTACTCAATATGTTTGTTCTTCTTCTTTTTTTCCTTTGTTTAAAATTCCAGTATATGTTTTCATCAATCTTTATGCATAATTTTAATATAAAAGATTCATTTTTGCGTTTAGCGTTTGATTCTTTGAATCAGACATGTGTTTCTCGCAAAAAATTATTCATATCATCTGCAATCTCATTCTAAAGCGAAATTTTCCTGTTGTATATAAAATCACTAATTTAATTTTTCAAATCCGTAATTCAGGATTTCATACATTGTTTAGTTATCAATGCTTATGTTCTCTATTGAAAGCATCAAAAATTTCAAAGATAAACTTTTTAATATGTTATATAATTTAAATTTCACCATGAGAGCATCATTGTCAGCATTTACCATGTATATCTTCCCATTTTATTTGTAGAGTCGGGAACATCAAACCAAGCGAAAACTCAAATTGTAGAATAGAAGATGAAGATGTAAAATATAACATACTTTTGTAAAATATAGACTAATAATGTAAAATAGATGCAACTTTGTCAATTACTTAATGCAAAATGTAAGAAAACTCAGTAAAATACACTCAATTCTTGTAAAATAAATTTTACATTTGTAATATATTAACATACAATTGTAAGTATAGGTGATCAAGAGTCTGAGAAAATAAATATACATTCCTATACGTTACGTTCATATATTAATTGAGATATACATTAACATAATAGTGTAGCCTTTTGTAAAATATACAATTTATACGTAAAATATGAAAAGTGTTGGTAAGCTTGTTTAAAAGTTTGTAAAAAATATTCTACAGTTATCATAATGACATTGTAAAATATTTTATAAAATTGTAGTTGTCGTTTGTATCGTGTAAATTATAGATATATAACGTAATTAAATGTTACATTTCCTTATGTCTAAATTTCTAATTATGTATATGCGTATACGAGAGTTTGCAATGTCTTTTTCAATTTCGTATTTTATTACGTAACCGAATGTAATTTTTTTTACTTAATATGTGTAAAATTCATTTGAATAAACGCAATATGTCAACGTCTTTTAGCATTTTTCCCGTATTAGCGGTAGATTATATGTTGTAAAATATGACATAAAGATGTAAAATAGCACAAAATTTTGTAATATCATAACAGATTATCTCAAAATAAGTTGCTTTTAATCAACCAAGATTTTGCCGAAATGTTGTGTTCTTAAACATGCTTATTTGCTAAATATAGAATGATTAGTGACGTGTAATATTTTATTTAGCATTAATTTAACCATCCCTCATTATAGGAATGTTAGTTGTCACGAAAACCACATAGTAGTTTCAATCTCCTTCGTACAATCTTCATCCCATGGCCTAAGATGAAACCTTTCCTTAATCAAGGAAAGGTGTCACCTCAATTCAAGTGCACCCTATATATATATAGAGAGAGAGAGAGAGAGCAGGGGGAATAGATCTTACTCCATATATTAGGAAACTTACCTACTCCATTTCAATTTTTACCACTTCTTTCTGTTTTTTTTGAAAAATATTTCCATGAATTTTCACAATTATATCCCTCTAATATGTCATTCAAATTTCGTCAGAAACAGAGACTTCTAAGCCCTTCATCCATAACAAGTAATTTTAACGGTCTTAAATTTGTTGTAATCTAACTTGTTCTGGATGGAGGGCATATGAGTCTCCGTTTTCTGATGAAATTTGAATGACATATTAGAGGGATATAGTTGTGAATATCCATGGATATATTTTTCAAAAAAATAAAAAGAAGTGGGAAACATTGAAAATTGAGTAGGTAAGTTACTTACTCCATGGAGTAGGATCCCTTTCCTCATATATATATATATATATATATATATATATAGAGAGAGAGAGAGAGAGAGAGAGAGAGAGAGGGCTTATCCAGTGAGCCCCTTGCCCATTTGAGTTGTGATGAGCATAAAACGTGGGCTCTTCACATGTATGTCCATTTCAATGGTTACCTATTTCGAATGAGCACGGTTTGGAAGGATATTAATAAGTTAAATCCTCTTATATTTGCAATTATACCGAGTCCTTAAAAAAAGGAAGACGGTTTTAGAAAGATAAATTCAAATCCTTAATTTCGTGTCGAAGAAGTAGTCATTGTACATTTAATCAGTAATGTACATACTATACTCAAGTAATTATGTGTTACGAGATCAGTAATACTGAAACATTTGTCAGTAATTTACATCTGTAATATTACATTGTACAGAGATCAGTAGTTCATTCATGTTACTCAAGTAATGCATATTCAGTTCTCAAGTAATTTATTGTTGTGGGATCTATAATTAAGTATATAAAATATTAATGTCCATACAATAAGTAGTGATTGCAAATGTCAATTTTACTAAACTCATTTTGATTGTTACTGATGTTATAGTTACTAAATGCTTTGAGTGTTATCGACGCATCTCTTATTTACTTATATAACATTTTTAATTACTTATAATGCATCGAATGTTACTGATAGCAATACATAAGTTACTAGTCATGTGGTTTTTTTATAATTATTCAAACTTACTGATTCCATTGTCTTCTTTTACCTATAATTTGTTAGTGGTTACTGATGCTTCTTTATATCTTACTTACTATTCTCTGTTTTGAATTACTATTGAATCACACCTTCTTTACTTATGTAGCATATTTAATTACTTGTAATACGTCAAGTGTTATTGATAGCCACACATAAATTACTTAACTTGTATTTTGATAGAAAGAATAGTAGAAAGAAAAGTAACATGTAGTATTTTCTTAAGATACACAAGTAACTATGAATGGAATTTAATCAGTAAGAATAATAAAATAGAAAAGTAATACATGATGTTGTAACATGTGCAACTGCCATCAGTAACTTGGTATAATTTTTTTGAAATAATGTTTTCGCTATCAAATCCTATTGCAAGAAGTTGATGAACATCGTCGTGAACCTCATGCTCGCTGGCTATACCCACCAGTGTCGTTTGACCACAAGATAGCAGCGACGGAGGACACGTTGCCGAGCGGGCACAAGGTGACGCCGGATGTGAGGATTTTGGTGTTCATGTACGCAATGGAAAAAAGTTAATGCCTCCAGTCGTGGCTCTTCTACATGCTCTCCGTCCACCCTCACGTCCAGGACAAGATCTACAAAGAGCTGAAGCAGCATCGGAGATTCGACGACGGAGTGCTTCCGGCATTGGATGAGCTCAGTAATGGATGAGCTCAGTAATCTCATGTACCTACACGATGTGTTGCTTGAGATGCTGAGGCTGTACCCATCGGTGTCGTTTGAGCACAAGAGAGCAGCAACAGAGGACATGTTGCCGAGCGGGCACAAGGTGACGCCAGATGTGAGGATTTTGATTTTGGTGTTCATGTACACAATAGAAAAAAGTTAATACTTCTGTAGTTGTCATAGGCAATAAAAACATTTCCATTAAGATTTACTATTTTGGGAAAATCATATTTTCCAATTTTGTTTTACTTCCGTTGCAGAAACGGTTCTTATTTTGTTGGGATTGAATCTTAGATGGATGGTTGCAATTGAGTGCTCAAAAAAACTCAAATGGACATAGTGCCCACTGGATATATTTACTATATATATATATATATAAAGAGAGAGAGAGAGAGAGGAAAGGGAGCCTACTTTGTGAAGTAGTGAACCTTACATACTTCACATCCATTTTTGCAATTTTTTATTTTTTTTCAAAAAATACCACAGTGGATTTTCATAACTATATCCCTCTAATATGTTATTCAGATTTCGTCAGAAACAGAGACTCCTACGACCTTCATCCAGAACAGGTAATTTATAGCAAATCTAAGACCGTTAAAAATACCTGTTCTAGATGGAGGTCGTAGGACTGTCTGTTTCTGACGAAATTTCAATAACATATTAAAGGGATATAGTTATGAAAATCCACGGTGGTATTTAAAAAAAATAAAAAAAATTGAAAAATGGATGTGAAGTAGTTAAGGTTACCTACTTCACAAAGTAGGCTCCCTTTCCTCATATATATATATATATAGAGGAAAGGGAGCCTACTTTGTGAAGTAGGTAACTTACCTACTTCACATTTCATATTTTGCAAAATTTTTTTATTTTTTTCAAAAATGCCACCATGGATTTTCATAATTATATCCCTCTAATATGTCATTCAAATTTCGTTAGAAACAGAGACTCCTACGGCCTCCATCCAGACAGTCATTTTTTAACGGTCACAAATTTGCTGTATTTTACATGTTCTGGATGAAGGCCGTAGGAGTCTCTGTTTCTGATGAAATTTGAATGACATATTAGAGGGATATAATTATGAAAATCCACGGTGGTATTTTTCAAAAAAATAAAAAAATTGCAAAAATTGAATGTGAAGTAGGTAAAGTTACCTACTTCACAAAGTAGGCTCCCTTTCCTCATATATATATATATATATATATATATGGAGAGAGAGAGAGAGGCCGGGGAGGCTGCTATATTTAGTAGCCAACGTGGCTGCTACATGTGGTAGTTTCCCAAATTTTTTATTTATTTTTACGAAATTAAATCATGTATATTCATCTATATATTCCTCCTACATCCTATTAAAATTTCGTAAGAAACAGAGACTCCTTTGCCCTCCATCTAGAATAAATCAATTACATCAAATTTCACACCATTAAAATTACCTGTTCTAGATGGAGGGCATAGAAGTCTCTGTTTCTTACGAAATTTTAATAGAATGTAGGAGGGATATATAGATGAATATACATGATTTAATTTTGAAAAAAATAAAAAAATTAGGGAAACTGCCACATGTAGCAACCTTCCTTTTCACACACACACATAGAGAGAGAGAGAGAAAGGATCCTAATCCATGGAGTAGGTAACAAACATACCTACTCCACTTTCATTTTTTTAAATTTTTTTATTTTTTTTTGAAAATGCTTCCATGGATTTTATAACTATATCCCTCTAATATGTCATTCAAATTTCGTCAGAAATAGAGACTCATACGGCCTCCATCCAGACGATCATTTTTAACGGTCACAGATTTGCTATATTTTACCTGTTTTTGATGGAGGCCGTAGGAGTCTCTGTTTCTGACGATTTGAATGACATATTAGAGGGATATAGTTATGAAAATCCATGGAAGCATTTTTCAAAAAAAATAAAAAAATAATGGAGAAAATGAAAATGGAGTAGGTAAGTTACCTACTCCATGGAGTAGGATCCCTTTCCTCATATACGTGTGTGTAGGGGGCTGATCCTATGAGAGGAGGCCTTTATGAGAGGATGAGAGCCAAGAATATGGACCATTAGATTGCATAGGAAACCATCGGCCAGGATTAAAAATAATTCCCCCTCCCTCTCTCTCGCACTTCCCACCCCCTCCCCCACGACGTTACATCTCCCATGCAAAATAAACCCATCTTCTGCACATTCCTTTTCCATCCTTTCGGAGCCCCTTGATCCAGCGCTCCGGTGTCGAAACAACCCTTGGAAAACCATCCCGAAGAACAACCCAGCAAAGCCCTCTCCGGAACTTTGCTCCTGTCGTTGTTGCCTTCCGATCCTGTCGGCCTCTTTCAGTTGTTCTCCCTAGACGTCCCGATCGCTCCTCCCCAACTCTGACGTGCTTACAGAGGCCGATCCCATGTGTTCGTCACCAACTCCGGCGTGCCTATTGGAGGCTACTAGTCCTATATGTTCAACGCCAACTCCGATGTGCCTACCAGAGGTCAGTGCCATTTTGATTACTAAACATAGAACGTATTATGAAAATCTAACTATATTAGAGCTAACGTCAGCTGCCGCAAAGTTATTTGCTTGAATAAGGAAGGCCACATACTCTCTTGAAAAAAACTAAAAAAAGACCATTGCTTTTATCGATTTTGTCTACATAAACCTATAAAAAATGACCAATGCTTTCCTTTGTGATTTTCCATGTAATGCAGGTGGAAGGAATTAAAGTTATGACCAGGGATGAGGAGAATCAAATCCAGTTAAGCTTGGATGAATGTTCGATAGATATAAATCGAACTGCTATGGCATATTCAAATACTATCATTGAGGTATATTACTGTTATAGTATATTTCTTTAAAGTATAAACTATTTAATTTTTTTTAAAAAAATTAATGCACAAAGTATTTCAATATTTTTAAAAACTATTCATATTTTTAGGCATGTTTAATTTCGTTATACAGGATAGTCAAATTCAACCCCAAAGTGTTGATGATCCAAAACCATATATTGGTTTGATGCTTGATTCTATCGATGATGTTTTTACATTTTATAAGAGGTATGCTCATGGCATTGGATTTAGTGTGCGAAAGTCTTCGGAGACGAAGGATAAAAAATGAAACAAGTGATATGGAAATACTTTGTTTGTTCAAAACAAGGATTCAAGGAAGACAAGAAAGATCTTTCAGAAGACATCACAACTGGGAAAGAGAAAAAGAAAAATGTTACTAGAGAAGGTTGTGAAGCAAATCTAGCAGTGAAGAAAACTGACGATAAATGGGTGGTTGAAAATTTTCATGAAAAACATAATCATGCATTAGCTACCCCGACAAAGAGACATTTCCTAAGATCTGCTCGAAAGGTTTCATTAGCATATAAAGTCCTACATAATGTATTTTCTCAAGCAAATGTACCCACATCTAAAATGATGCATGTCTTAAAAGCACAAGTTGGTGGGTACGAGAATATTGGATGCTTTGACAGAGATAACCGAAATTATGAGAAAATGTTGCGTCATTCTGCAAAAGATTCAGATGCACTTTCCTTTATCGAAAATTTAGAAAATAAAAAGAAGGCACATCCATCTTTCTATTATACCTACCAATTTGATGACGAGAACAAATTGCAACACGTATTTTGGGCAGATGGAATTTCGCGAAAAAATTATAGCTTGTTTGGTGATGTTGTCATCTTTCACACTACCTATGAAACAAACAAATATTTGATGATTTTTGCACCGTTCACTGGGATAAACCATCACAAATAATTTATAACTTTTGGTGCAGCATTGTTAAGAAATGAATGACTTGAATCCTTTTCATGGTTGTTTGAGAAATTTTTGGATGCAATGGATGGGCAACAAATGGAGTCAATCATTACCGATCAAGATTTGTCTATCACTGCGATTAATATTGTTTTCAATAGTGCAACTCATCGATTTTGCATGTGGCACATTTTAAATAAAGTTTCAGAAAAAGTTGGGCCTTCAATAGCACCGGATCTTCAATTTCAATGCAAGTTCAATTTGAGTAAACTTCAACGAAGTCGGACAACTTTCTAACATAAGATATAACCACAGGATCATGATCACAATCACATGTTATTTACATGAATTTTTTCTAATTTTCTTCACATAAATATTTTCTTTCTTTCTAAGCCACGTACTGCTGCAATTGGTACATACATTAGTAATAAACCAAAAAAACTAAGAAATGAGCTCATGTAAGGTGCTCAACCGTCTTCTTTGGTTCAATATCGACCCAACAACTCATATTGTGGTGAATCCCATAAGCTTCGTCTCCATATACGAATAGGTCCTTGTATCTGTTTTTGCCTCCTCTATAACATACTCCAGAATCACCATGTCGGGAAGAGAAAAAGCAAGTTATGTAAAGGAAAACTCACTCTGGATATATTCATCTGAAAACCATATCCTATCTAATTAATAGTTGTTCTTAGAGAAGGAAATGCAGGAAAGATAAAAAACAACCTTAACAAACATAAAAAAGAATTCAAACGACACCAAAGATTCATCATCTGGATGAAGGTATACCTCTATGATAAACTGTAGAGGTATCCCTTCTCTCAACCCTCGGCATGTGCGTTGCATCTCCCTCTGCAGTTGGCACCAAAGATGCGTCATCTGGATGAATAAGCAATGTTCTAACTCCTGATGTTTCACACTAATTCAACCAAACATGCACGCACATTCTAATTGCTTTATTTTTATTTTTTTTAGACCATCAATGATGATTAAACTCAAAATGAAAGTTTACATCAAAATCGAAGGCAAGCGGGCAACAAGCTGCGCCGCTAGACCTTTTTGAATTGCAAAGCCAATTCTTTTAAACACTACATCCATAGATCGATGGTCCATCACATTGTTGTTCATCACTTTTTGGATCCTCTTTAAAAGCTCAATAGCTTCTGGTGCTAAGAAGCCAAAGGTGTAAAACCAAAGGGGATGAAGGCATGTTGACTCTCCGTGCAGGCTTTCTCGTGCTTCACCACTTTTGCTAAAGAAGCTTTAAGTGCAGCATGCCCTGCTGTGAAGGTCCCGCTCTTCAACCCCACTAACGGTGAAACTCCTGTCAAATCTATACATGCATGTTTTCCTCCTATCCACCCAAAGATCAAAATATCAGCAGGTCTAAGTGTAGATCTTCCCTCCTGTGGGTCAGTTAAAAAGTTCACTGCCGCCTCTTTCTTAGCAGCAATACCTGCACGCCTGAGCACATCAAATAAAACGTCTCTAACAAGATCATGTATGTACTTAAATCAAAATATATGCAATTGGATTACAAAACATGAATACAAGCATAACACCCTTGATTTTTTTAAATAGTATTCCATTTTATATTATCATGGTTAACATGACATATTTCTACTTGCAGGCGCCCTCACGAGGCGAGGAACACGGAGGCAGATAGAAAGAGTCTCGCAGGATGGTTGTGGCTCAATAAAATGGTAATGACATTCGATTTTGGTGCTCGGGACGTCTAGGGAGAACAACTGACAGAGGCCGACGGGATCGGAAGGCAGCAGCGACAGGAGCAAAGTTCCGGAGAGGGCTTTGCTGGGTTGTTTTTCGGGATGGTTTTCCAAGGGTTGTTTCGATACCGGAGCGCTGGAGAGGCTTTCTTCGAGGGGCTCCGGAAGGATGGAAAAAGAATGTGCAGAAGATGGGTTTATTTTGCATGGGAGATGTAACGTCGTGAGGGAGGGGATGGGAAGTGCGAGAGAGAGAGAGGGAGAGAGGGAGGGGGAATCATTTTTAATCCTGGCCGATGGTTTCGTGTGCAATCTAATGGTCCATATTCTTGGCTCTCATTCTCTCATAAAGGCCTCCTCTTGTAGGATCAGCCCTGTGTGTGTGTGTGTTGTGTGTGTGTGTGTGTGTGTGTGTAGGGCTTATCCAATGGGTCCTGTGCCCATTTGAGATGAGATGAGTCCACTCATATTTTACCAATATTTTCCATCATTTTGAGTTCAATGCTTATTTATTTACTGTTGGTATATCATATTCTTACTATTAGTAACTACTTTCATATAAAGAAGATCTTAGATTCACAAGAAATGGTCATTAGTAAGAATAAAAATGAGACTAGTAATACAAATAATAATACAATCATTTAGTATGAATTTAAGGTTTTTTTTCCTGAAAATAGTTACTAGTAGTAAGAATATGATATAACACTTGTAAACAAATACTTATTAAGCTCAAAAAGATAGGAAATAATGGTAAGAAATGAGTGGGCTCATCTCATCTCAAATGGGCACAGGGAAATTATCCAATGAGCCCTGTGCCCATTTGAGATGAGATGAGCCCACTCATTTCTTACCATTATTTCCTATCTTTTTGAGCTATTGTTTACAAGTGTTATATCATATTCTTACTACTAGTAACTATTTTCAGGAAAAAAAACCTTAAATTCATACTAAATGATTGTATTATTATTTGTATTACTAGTCTCATTTTTATTCTTACTAATGACCATTTCTTGTGAATCTAAGATCTTCTTTATATGAAAGTAGTTACTAATAGTAAGAATATGATATACCAACAGTAAATAAATAAGCATTGAACTCAAAATGATGGAAAATATTGGTAAAATATGAGTGGGCTCATCTCATCTCAAATGGGCACAGGGCCCATTGGATAAGCCATCTATATATATATATATATATATTCATATATATATATATATCAGTGCTTATCTGTTACAATTTTATGAAGTTTCAACCAATCTTCGTTAAATTTTGAATTAAAAATAAACTATAATTAGTTTAAATTTGAAAAATAACAACAGATAAATGGTGCATATAAAGCATTGCCAATGATATAGCACGAATACGACTTTCATCGTTAATTTATAAGACTAAAAAATTATTTGACAATGGATAATATTGGTTACTATATATTTAGTCAGGGTAGAGATGGAGATGGATTTAAAATAAACATCACTGTAGACCCGATTTATTGTAGTGTTTATTAACGAGCGGGAAACAAACCTGTGATATGAAAAACACATTAGTTGTAATATCAAAATAGTACTACTGTGATCAAATTATATTCCATTATCTATTCAATCATGTTACATCATTACATTGTTGTATTATATCAATGCTAAAGAGGCATAGATAATAGATGTAATGCATTAAAACCAAGTAGGTAGTCTGAAGTTTAGACATTTAATTACTTCAAGAAAATAAAAGGGATTTTTACACGACAACTCTATGCACTTTCATAATTACACGTTGGACCTTCCATAAATCTAAATTACACGTATAACCCTGAATAGTGACTTTGTCTTTCATCCCAAACCATGCTGTTAATTGAGTCCAATAACCATGAATTGAAATATCCCAAAATATCATTGATATATCCACGATATATCCATATCGGCAAGTTAACGATACCGGTATCACCCAAGGTACCGTTATCGAGCGATATGTCGAAAATATATCATCTCATAACACCAATATAATCAAAATTTGATGTATTTAATGAGACTTTCCACCATTTTGATTGATAGCGTCGATATAATGTCGACAACAATACTATGTATTTAATGAGACTTTCTGCCATTTTGATTGATAACGTCGATATAATGTCGACAACAATACTATATCATCGATATCAACCTTATTGCTTGATTTCACTACTTGCTTTTATGAGACAGAGAGCTCGAAAGGTGGTTTTTGACTTCACAAGCTTTATAGGTTGACTTGTTTAAGATTTTCTATAGACACTCAATGTATTTACACATTTGGATAAAGATCCGACACGAATAAGTAATCTAATTTCTAATTAGTAAGTATTAGTAATATATCAATATGGATTCAAGATACTCCATTGGTATCGATTATCTTAGTTCATGATAAATGTTGGACTCTCGTCTATATTAGATCATCTTCTTTCAAACTTCTATTTATCATAAACTGATGTACTCTATAGTATACATGATATTGTATGATATTTATCTATTTTATTTCGATTATCTCAAGACTTTTATTTATACATGGTATACAGTGTAACAAATTGTTAATATGCTAAAAACATCTCCACCATGTCTATAAGAGTGTATTCATACGTCACTTGTTATTTTAGGAACAAATATAATTTTAGATTGCGAGAAATTTCTCTTTTGATCCACTTTTAAATATTTCCACTAATATATGTGATATACCCATATATATTCATTCCCAAAACTATCAGTACGATATCGATATCGATGTTTCAAACTTTGATCTAGTCGACATTGATTTTCTTTAGTTCAGTTAGAAAGTTTTGTTTCTAATATATTTTAATTCATCTTCTTTCATTCAAAACTATGAATGATGTTCTTTGAAAAATATATGGTATCATGCTCATTCGCTTATTGATTTGATATCTGATGTAGCTCAACATTTTGCTTATACATAATATGTAATATGATATAAAGCTAATATGCTAAACGCATGTCCTTTATCTCTCTAAGTTGTTGATGAAGAGCAAAATCGCTACTCTAATTATATCGTGTTGTATCACGGACGATCACCGAATCCACAGAACCACACAAAGTATCTTCGTGAGGAGGACGTGGTGTAAATTTATACTGGATAAGTCCATGGTTGAGCATAAGGACACGAGCTATCGATCTACTTAACTATGGTTCAAATACCTTGGTTAAAGATTCTAGTGATATCTAGGTTAAGGAGAGTGCACGCATGTTGTTTTTGTCTTTTTATATGCAAGTTAACATGATGCTACAATATGAATTAGAATGCACACAAAATAATACACAATTATGAAGAATGCTCCTGAATTTAAGTCCTAAGCATATTAATTAATCTCATCTTGGTCTAAATTACAACTCCATTGAACACTCAAATTCTATTGATCCATTCAACAAACTTAATTAATGAAGCACATGTTTCACTTAATGATCAATTAACAAATAAGCGGGAGATAAATGATTGAGAATCAATGGTCAAATCACCCAATACAATCTAAATACAGTTGTATTCCAAGAACTCACTAATTTCTCAAAATAGATTTAAGGTGAATTTATGGCAATTAAATTAAGATGTAACAAGTAACGAACTTCTCTGCTTATTAATTTAAAATACGTTGGTTGCATCAGAGAGCAAAGAGTTCCATATTAAAGATAATTAACAAAGCTTCCAAACAAGATCAAAAACACTTTAATTGGATTTAAGATGCTCATGTTATTAATGATCTAATCCATGGACATATTTGCAAATCAAACATAATTAAAATTACGTAAATCAGCACAAATGGGTCCAAGATGGATTGAACTACAATAAAAAAAGGTTATAGGGGGCTTATTTGTAAATATCCAAGGCGTATGGACAAATGTGTAAATGAGAAGAATCGACAGTACTTGAGGCGGGTGTGTGGGTAGCTTTGGCACATAGCTCGAAGGAAAAGAGGCTTGGGCCACATGGAGGGATGCTACTGCTTTGGATCTCGGCACTATTCTACTAAGGTCAAGAGGGTCGGGAAGCACCACTAGACTGATGTGGACCGTAGGATCAAATCAGGGAGATTTGATCCAACAACACATGTAGGTCTTCATCTCTGACACTCTTCTTTGTGCGATGGTGTAGTGGAGATGCTCCGATGAGGTGTCTATTGCTTCTCTGTTGGTATCTGAAGGTGATAAAGAGAAAAGAAGATGGCAGGAGCTATGGCAAAGTTAGTGGAAGGTCGGAGGAGGCTCTGCAATGGCTCAATCACTGAAACGTAGAGCGTCACCAGAGAAGATGGAGCTCATCAAAGCGTGGTTAGAACTTCCGACCATTGAGTATTTACAGTAGGATGTGGAGGAAAAGGAGTCCTAAATGGGTTCGTCTTCTTTGCAAGAAGAGGAAATGGATCGAAGTGGATGGGATTTTGGAAAAGAATAATGAATGAACATGATCATGTGCAAAGATGAGGGATGATCAGTGAAGGTGTAGAGCAATTCAATTGAGTGTGAAGGGGTGTGTAGATGCGCAATAAAATCAGAGAAAAAGATAGAGGGTTGAATTGTGATCAAACCTAGAAAATATGAAGAAGGTCGGAGGGCGATTGGAGGCCTGAGATGGAGCTTGAGAGGTTCCTTGTCTTCTCTTGATGCATACGGCTAGGGTGCAAAGCTCGAGCAGCAAGTTGGAGGTTACTGCGTGTAAAGCCTTGAACTTGGCATATCTTGGATCCTATATAATAAGATCCGGCTCGTCAAGAGGAAACCAACAGAATTTGTTTCTTGTGAATCGGACTCCGTTTCGATTTGTTATGAATTTCAGAAGAAAGAGAAGTAAGGAAGACTAAGATGTCATTAACCCATAATGACTGTCATTAAGACTAATTAAACATGATTAAAAAAACTAATAATCGATTAAAAACCGCTAATGATCATTAGCAAACACTAATCAATAGTTAGCAAAAGATGAGCGTAAGCCGCGAAAGTTAAATCGTGATTAGTGAAAGTTAATCACGATTAGTGTTAATTAAGCGTCATTAGCGAATCTAGAATCCTCTAGAATGTTCTAACTTAAGCCCCAAGTTTGGGATAAGTTTTGGCTAAAATCATGGACCAAAACCATGGGCCGCTAAACCATAGTTAAGGTCTAAACCATGGTTTTCTAACCATGGTTAGTGGTTTTCGGGAGCCTATAAATAGACCCCCCTACCCATTCATTCTCTACGATTTCCACTACCACCACCACCACCCCAAGGACTAAGGTCGAGAGGTCGGGAGGAGGAGTGGGAGGCGAGGAAGGAGCGCTAGCGAAGCGTTGCCGAGAGAACGAGGAGGAGAAAGATATGATACTCTCTTAGTTTGCTTCATAAGCTAGGCTTTCAATTCATACTCTTGTTCTTCCAAGTTTTGTTCTTGATTCATCTTTCTTTCCGATTCGTTTTCCTGTTGTGGTTCAAGGAGAAATCTGTGTAACACCCTACTTAGGTGCGGGCGGCTATGCACGTTAGTGACCCTGTGATTTGTCACACATTCACTCATCTAAGACGCGTGGTGTCTACCGATTCTCCATCGTTTATGTTTCTATTCTTCGTATTATGCTTTTATAGTTATTTTGATGGAGAAATCTGTGTAATACCCTACATAGGTGCGGTCGGCTATGCACGTCAGTGACCCTGTGATTTGTCACACGTTCACTCACCTAAGATGTGTGGTGTCTACCGGTTCTTCATCTCTTGTTGTTGAGTATATTCTTTCAGTTTCGTTGTTATTTTCCTCTCGATTGATTTTATAGAGGAAACTCTTTTCGCTTTTATTTTGAAATATGTCCCGATATAAGGGGAAACTCTACCAAAATTTTCCGAGAAATATGTCCCGATATAAGGGGAAACTCTGCCGAAATTTTAAGAGAAAATATGTTCTTGACGTTTTTCGTGTTCTTCGTGTTCTTCGTTCGTTCTTCGCGTTCTTGACATGTTCTTAGCGTTTTGATACGAAAATGAAATTCGATCTTTTCAGGAGCCTTAAAATAGCCTTTCTAAAAACGAAACACGATAAAGCCTTGCATACACGCGAGAGAGCTCGATTGGGTAACGAAATCCTTCCTTTTGTTGTTGGGTTTTCAAATGAGATTATTGAAATTCTTGATTTTATGTTCTGTACTGTGAAGAACCCTAATTTTGGCTATTTTTGAAAAAAGTCTGAAAAGTTGCTTTGTGATTCCCACTAAAATAAGGTTTAAGCATCAAATCGATGCGGTGGCTTTGAAAGTTAGGGCTTGGGAGTTAAAATAGGCATAAATACGAGTATATATGCATATGAATAATATATATGTGAGTCTATACTAAGTATTGTTGATTATGCAAATCGAAGACTTAACGAAAGAATAACATCATGGGAATTGATGTGGTTTGAGTTGGATCCTGAGAAGGATCGTGTGTCACGTTAAGGATGACTGGGAGTAGAACTACAGGTCGGGCATGCAACCTGTAGGTTTGTCGGAAGGAACCCGTATTGGCGTTTCCCTACCTAGGTGTTACACGGTTGCCCTGTTTTGTTAAGTGCGCACGAAATGAATGTTTTGCAACGCGTGGTAACGGGAGCCAATATATTCGGGTATGAACGACGGAAGATGTGGTCGTGACATGTGGAGGCACGGGTGGTTCAATAGCAGCTGGGTCACGATAACATGTATTTAAAGCCGCTACGTTATAAGATTAAATGTTAAGCCTGAGGTTTTAAAGCAACCGAGTCCTCGAGGACGGTGTGCTCATTTGATTTTCCAGGCTGAGGGTTGAGACCCTGTTTAATAAAAGAAAAGGAAATTGTCAGGATAGTATTAGAGGATTGGTTGAGGCGACGTGCGGCGGCATAAGCTTACCAAGATCAACACAATCTCCAATCCCGAAGTGTCCACAGCTTCGGATTCCAAGAATGGTGGGGTTTCCTTGGACTAATCCCTGATGTGGAATAGAAAGGAATAGGACTTAAATTAATGAGAAGGAATAAAATTTTTATGATATCAAATTTTGAAAAAATTACACAATTTGTTTGCTTTTCTCTTTTTCGTTACTTAACATTCGCTAATTTTTATCCTAGGATTTATGGAAAACCCAACAGGTATCGGTGAGCCATCACAAGGACTTTAAAAAATACATCCAGCTTACATACTAGACATCCAGTCAGCCACAATAGCTTTACTCTTTTAAGGTAGTTAGTAATCTTTTGTATATTTTCCTTTCAAGCTGATGTACATGTAAATGGTTATAGCGGGACAGTGTATCATCTGAACTTTATTTTGTGAATGGAAAATTGTTAAAATACTTTCTTCTGAGTATTTTTATTTGCAGTCTATTTCTGAATGTTAGTTGTGATTGCTGAATAAATTATTGCTTAGTAACCAGATCCGGATATGGGAGGATCCGACGGCCCGGGAAACGGGGTCACGACAGATTGGTATCTGAGCCAGGTTACTCCAGTAATTTATTTAGTAATTAACAACTATGAGCGGTATTCAGAAAACTAAGGTTGTATTAAGATCATTTGATCTTAATAAATGATTGCAGTACCATTCACAAGTCATTGTCCCTTATGTAAATCATGCTAAGACATATAGGATCTGACCTTTGATCTTGATTCATCCCAAGATCATGACAGACCAAGATGTGTTTAAGAAATTAGCAACTTTAATAGTGATGACCTATGAGATGGGTCAAAGGTTATGAGCATTAGATCCACCACTATAGATGAAGTCATGGACATCACATCTCGTATTGAGATAGAGAAGGATGAAAATCGCCAAAGAAGAAGCTTTCACTATACTGGTGGACCATCCAAACGTAAGGTGAATTATAACCGAAGAGACAATCGTTATCATCCAGTCGGTTCCAATATAAGCTCACCACAGACCTTGGGTCAAGAATTATCAAGAAGAAGGGATTTCTCTAGACCTCCACTATATCCTCACGACTCAGCAACAGGAGCTAGCACCTCTGTGGCTGGATCTTCAGCTCAAACAGGAGCACGTGTGTGTTTTTAGTGTCATCGGGAAGGCCACATCAAGAAAGATTGTCAGAAGTTGAGAGGTTCAGGGTTTAAATCAACCCCAATTAACAGTATAACATCCACCTCGAGCAATGGAGCAACCCACGGAGGAAGACATGGTAGAGGTCGGGGCTCACAAGGAGCGTCTCCTACACAACAACCACCACAAAGTGTTGCAGGTTCTAGCTTGCTTATTCCTAATGGTCAGTTAAATGCAATTACTGAGGAACAAGCCTACCACTCAGGCACAGTCGTACGAGGTACCGTTACTATTCATGGCTTTTCAGTACATGCCTTATTTGATTCTAGTGCTTCACATTCATTTATTGCTCGACGGTTAGTACCCGCTTTGGATAAGAAACCAGTAGAAGTACAACAGTCCTATCTGATCAAGGGACCAGGAGGACAAGTGTTTATAATCCGAGAAATCCTGGATAATTGCATAGTAGTGATAGCAGGACATCAGTTACCTATTTCACTACTACTAATCGAAATGGAGGACTTTGATCTTATACTAGGGATGGATTGGTTAGAAATGCATCATGCATGTCTTGACTGTTTTCAGAAGACGGTAACATTTCACCTTCCAAACTCGATAGAATTCCAGTTCATTGGAAAGACATCCAATGATAATGTCGAATATATCTCTACTTTGAAGGCACAATAATTGTTAGAGAAAGGGTGCCAAGGTTATTTAGCTTATGTAACCACTACATCAGGTTCAGACAGAATGATGGAAGATATACCTATAGTGTGCGAGTTTCCTGATGTATTTCCAGAGGAACTACTTGGATTACCACCTGAGCGAGAGATTGAATTTGAAATCTCTCTCATACCTTATACTCGGCCTATCTCTATCCCTCCGTATAGGATGGCACCAGCTGAGTTACGAGAGTTAAAGATACAGTTGCAAGAACTGTTAGATAAAGGATTCATTTGTTCTAGTACTTCACCATGGGGTGCACCTGTCTTATTTGTCAAGAAAAAGGATGGGTCGATGCGGTTGTGCATTGACTATAGACAACTAAACAAGAGGACAATAAAGAATAAGTATCCTCTACCAAGAATAGATGATCTCTTTGATCAGTTACAGGGTTCAACTGTGTATTCCAAGATTGATTTAAGATCTGGATACCATCGGTTGAAAAATTAAAGATACAGATATTCCCAAGACAGCTTTTCGAACTAGATACATGCATTATGAATTCTTAGTTATGCCTTTTGGACTAACAAATGCCCCAGCAGCCTTCATGGATCTCATGAATATAGTATTCAAGGAGTTCTTAGATCACTTTTTAGTAGTTTTATTGATGATGTGCTTATTTACTCCAAGGATAAGTATCTGCATGAACATCATCTCAGGAAGGTACTTGAACTCTAAGGAAGAACAAACTGTATGCTAAATATAGCAAATGTGACTTCTGGCTATCTGAAGTATCTTTCTTAGGCCATGTTATTTCTGGGAAAAGTATATCAGTTGATCCTACAAAGGTTAGTGCGGTGATGAGTTGGGAACGTCCGAAGACTATCACAGAAATACGATCTTTTCTGGGATTAGCTGGATATTATAGAAGATTCGTGAAGGACTTTTCACGAATAGCATTGCCAATGACTAAACTAACTCAGAAGGAGGTCCCATTCTGATGGTATGATACATGTGAAGCTAGTTTTCAGACACTGAAAGAATGCCTAACATCTGCACCAATCCTTACTCTACCCTCCGGGAGTGAAGGGTTTACAGTGTACACTGACACATCTAAAGAAGGACTTGGGGCGGTTCTTATGCAACATGGTAAAGTAGTTGCGTATGCATCACGATAGCTCAGGACACATGAGAAGAACTACCCAACACATGACCTTGAATTAAGTTGTCGTAGTTTTCGCTTTAAAGATATGGAGACACTACCTGTATGGTATTACTTTTGAAATCTTCACTTATCATAAAAGCTTGAAATATCTATTTGATCAAAAGGAGCTCAATATGAGACGGAGACATTGCTAGATTTGTTGAAAGATTATGATTGCACTATCTCCTACCACCCTTGTAAGGGGAACATCGTAGCAGATGCCCTTAGCAGAAGAACTTATTCACCTGGGTTGGTGAGTGCTATCCAATTTTGGGGTTTACTATCAACGTTAAGTGAATGGAAACCATTTGATAGTAGTGACGATACTATTACTATTCCTCACCGATACAAACCAGAGATCTGAGATAGAATAAGAAAGGACAGGAGGATGATCCAGTCCTTAAAGACTTAAGACAACAACTTGAGAAGAATTAGATAGAGGGATTCCAGATACAAGATGGGCTACTATATAACCATCATAGAGTTTATATACCAAACACACCTGAACTAAGGAAAGACGTCTTACGTGAAGTGCAGTGCTCAAGATTATCTATTCATCCAGGATTTACAAAGATGTATAAGGATCTTCATTCATACTTTTGGTGGCCAGGAATGAAGAAAGATGTTGCTGAGTTTGTGAATGCATGTTTCACTTGCCAGCAGGTAAAGGCTTCACACCAAAAGCCACCAGGATTATTGCAACCCCTCCCTATACCTGAATGGAAATGGGAAAGCATTTCCATGGACTTCGTTACTGGCTTACCTCAGACGACTGGTAGTAAAGATAGTATCTGGGTTATAATAGATCGTCTGATAAAGGTAGCACACTTTATTCCGATAAGCTTATCTTTCACTCCAGACCAGCTTGCTGAGTTATATATTACACATGTGATTCGCCTCCATGATATCCCGAAGGAAGTAGTTTCTGATCGAGATTCACGATTCACCTCACACTATTGGGAGAACTTCATGAAAGCCTTAGGTACACAACTATGCTTGAGTACATCATATCATCCACAAACAGATGGTCAGTCAGAACGTAGGATTCAGACATTAGAGGATATGCTACGAGCATGTGCCTTAGAATGGAAGGGATCGTGGATTAAACATTTGCCTCTTGCAGAATTCACCTACAATAATAGTTACCATACAAGTATTGGCATGGCACCATTTGAAGCACTATATGGATGAAGATGTACTACTCCTTTGTGTTGGGAAGAGGTCGGAATAAAGAACCTTTATGATTCAGATAGACTTCAAGAGATACGGGAAGCTGTAGAGCTTGATAGAAAAAGACTATTAACTACCCAGAGTCGCAAAAAACTTATAGTGATACCAGGTGAAGAGACCCTGGATTTGAGGTAGGTGACTTTGTATTTCTCAAAGTGTCACCTATGAAGGGTGTTCAGAGGTTTGATTTGCGTGGGAAGTTAGCATCCAGGTTCGTGGGTCCCTTTGAAATTATTCAGCGTATTGAAAAAATGGCATATAGAGTTGCACTTCCTCCACGTCTTTCGGCAATACATGATGTATTTCATGTATCAAATCTAAGAAAGTACATTAGGGATCCAGAGCATAAGATAAGTTATGATGATTTACATGTTGAGCCAGACTTGACATACCAAGAGATACCTGTGCAAATACTTGAAAGGGATATCAAGAAGTTGAGAAACAAAGAGGTGCCTCTAGTTAAAATATTATGACAGAACAAAGAGTTTGAAGAAGCCACATGAGAACCTGAGGCAGAAATGAGAGAGAAATACCCCTACTTATTTGAGTAATAACACTGTGTATTGTATATCTTCTTTATAAATGAAATGACGTCCATTCTCTTTAAGGTTGTTAAGGTTTCAATCCTCTTTAAGGTTGTTAAGCATGCATTTCTAGTCTCGAGGACGAGACTTCCTTTAAGGTTGTTATAATTGTAAAGCCTTGAACTTGGCATATCTCGGATCCTATATAATAAGATCCGGCTCGTCAAGAGGAAACCAACAGAATTTATTTCGTGTGAATCGGACTCCGTTTTGATTTGTTATGAATTTTGGAAGAAAAAGAAGGCTAAGATGTCATTAACCCATAATGACTGTCATTAAGACTAATTAAACATGATTAAAGAAACTAATGATCGATTAAAACCGCTAATGATCATTAGCAAACACTAATCAATAGTAAGCAAAAGATGAGCGTAAGCCGCGAAAGTTAAATCGCGATTACTGAAAGTTAATCACGATTAGTGTTAATTAAGCATCATTAGCGAATCTAGAATCCTCTAGAATGTTTTAACTTAAGCCCCGAGTTTGGGATAAGTTTTGGCTAAAATCATGGGCCAAAATCATGGGCCGCTAAACCATAGTTAAGGTCTAAACCATGGTTTTCTAACCATGGTTAGTGGTTTTCGGGAGCCTATAAATAGACCCCCTACCCATTCATTCTCTACGATTTCCATTACCACCACCACCATCCCAAGGGCTAGGGTCGAGAGGTCGGGAGGAGGAGTGGGAGGCGAGGAAGGAGCGCTAGCGAAGTGCTGCCGGGAGAACGAGGAGGAGAAAGGTATGATACTCTCTTAGTTTGCTTCGTAAGCTAGGCTTTCAATTCATACTCTTGTTATTCCAAGTTTTGTTCTTGATTCATCTTTCTTTCCGATTCGTTTTCCTGTTGTGGTTCGAGAAGAAATCTGCGTAACACCCTACTTAGGTGCGGGCGGCTATGCACGTCAGTGACCCTGTGATTCGTCACACGTTCACTCATCTAAGATGCGCGGTGTCTACCGATTCTCCATCGTTTATGTTTCTATTCTTTGTATTATGCTTTTATAGTTATTTTGATGGAGAAATCTGTGTAATACCCTACTTAGGTGCGGGCAGCTATGCACGTCAGTGACCTTGTGATTCGTCACACGTTCACTCACCTAAGATGTGTGGTGTCTACCGGTTCTTCATCTCTTGTTGTTGAGTATATTCTTTCAGTTTCATTGTTATTTTCCTCTCGATTGATTTTATAGAGGAAACTTTTTTCGCTTTTATTTTGAAATATGTCCCGATATAAGGGGAAACTCTACCGAAATTTTCCGAGAAATATGTCCCGATATAAGGGGAAACTCTGCCGAAATTTTAAGAGAAAATATGTTCTTGATGTTCTTCGTGTTCTTCGCGTTCTTCGTGTTCTTCGTTCGTTCCTCGCGTTCTTGACATGTTCTTAGTGTTTTGATACGAAAATGAAATTCGATCTTTTCAGGAGCCTTAAAATAGCCTTTCTAAAAACGAAACACGATAAAGCCTTGCATACACGCAAGAGAGCTCAATTAGGTAACGCAATCCTTCCTTTTGCTGTTGGGTTTTCAAATGAGATTATTGAACTTGTTGATTTTATGTTTTGTGCTATGAAGAACCCTAATTTTGGCTATTTTTGAAAAAGTCTGAAAAGTTGCTTTGTGATTCCCACTAAAATAAGGTTTAAGCATCAAATCGATGCGGTGGCTTTGAAAGTTAGGGTTTGGGAGTTAAAATAGGCATAAATACGAGTATATATGCATATGAATAATATTTATGTGAGTCTATACTAAGTATTATTGATTATGCAAATCGAAGACTTAACGAAAGAATTACATCATGGGAATTGATGTGGTTTGAGTTGGATCCTGAGAAGGATCGTGTGTCACGTTAAGGATGACTGGGAGTAGAACTACAGGTCGGGCATGCAACCTGTAGGTTTGTCGGAAGGAACCCGTATTGGCGTTTCCCTACCTAGATGGTACACGGTTGCCCTGTTTTGATAAGTGCGCACGAAATGAACGTTTTGCAACGCGTGGTACCGGGAGCCAATATATTCGGGTTGGAACGACGGAAAATGTGGTCGTGCCATGTGGAGGCACGGGTGGTTCAATAGCGGCTAGGTCACGATAACATGTTTTTAAAGCCGCTAGGTTATATGATTAAATGTTAAGCCTGAGGTTTTAAAGCAACTGAGTCCTCGAGGACGGTGTGCTCATTTGATTTTCCAGGCTGAGGGTTGAGACCCTGTTTAATAAAAGAAAAGGAAATTGTCAGGGTAGTATTGGAGGATTGGTTGAGGCGACGTGCGGCGGCATAAGCTTACCAAGATCAACACAATCTCCAATCCTGAAGTGTCCACAGCTTCGGAGTCCAAGAATGGTGGGGTTCCCCTGGACTAATCCCTGATGTGGAATAGAAAGGAATAGGACTTAAATTAATGAGAAGGAATAAAATTTTTGTGATATCAAGTTTTGAAAAAAATACACAATTTGTTTGCTTTTATCTTTTTCGTTACTTAGCATTCGCTAAATTTTATCCTATAATTTATGGAAAACCCAACAGGTATCGGTGATCCATCGCAAGGACTTTAAAAAATACATCCAGCTTACATACTAGACATCTAGCCAGCCACAGTAGCTTTACTCTTTAAGGTAGTTAGTAATCTTTTGTATATTTTCCTTTCAAGCTGATGTACATGTAAATGGTTATAGTGGGACAGTGTATCATCTGAACTTTATTTTGTGAATGGAAAAGTGTTGAAATACTTTCTTTTGAGTATTTTATTTGCAGTCTATTTCTAAATGTTAGTTGTGATTGCTGAATAAATTATTGCTTAGCAACCAGATCCGGATATGGGAGGATCCGATGGCCCGGGAAATGGGGTCGCGACACTGCGACACCCGCCAATGTCTGTGGATCTTTTAGGAGTTCAACCTCTACCTTCGCTCTTGTTCTCTCACTCTAGTTGTCACTAGAGGGAGGAATAGGTTCGGAGGATGCTCGCGTAAAGACGGGCAGGGAAAAATGAGGTTTCTTTGGTGGTTCTGTTCACGATGCAGGTGGTTAGAGGAGGTGGTTTCAACCACCTTTAGTTGACGGAGCATATGTGGAGGGCTAGGGCTTTGTGGTTGATGTGTAACAGGGATGAACGGGCTCCACGATGGTGCCAGATTCAGGATGTGAAGCCACATGGAGGAGCGATGGTAATTCGATGAATTGTTATGGTGAAGAGACACATTGCCTGGGAAGGTCAACTGATGGAGGTTGAAGACAAACCGGAGTCGTTGGATCTTGAGATCCAATGACCCTACTTTTGGCATGAACGAATGGTTGTGGAGTGTCTGATCAGATGATCAGACTCTTTAGAGATGAGTGTGTGCGGGGGAGATGGGACCGACTGATCAAGAGATCGGATGGTTAGAATGGGTGCGAGACTTAATTAAAGGTCGAGTCACATGG
Organism: Ottelia alismoides; assembly: GCA_037367405.1. Classification (NCBI taxonomy): domain Eukaryota; kingdom Viridiplantae; phylum Streptophyta; class Magnoliopsida; order Alismatales; family Hydrocharitaceae; genus Ottelia; species Ottelia alismoides. The sequence goes on along the minus strand of JAZKJV010003964.1, from coordinate 37,269 downwards.
CTTGCCAAGAAGAGGTCACGTGGTCCAATAAGAAAAAGGAAAGTGTAAAATACAAGATAAATAAAAATAAAATAGTAAATGAATGATGTTAAATAAAAAATATTCAACATGAAAGTTGTATATCTTTTCAAGATTACAACTTTTAGTAATCAAAATCAAAATACATCGCATATAAAGTATTATTTTCAAGTATTTTTACAAATATAAAATACTTATTTTATTTTTTGCATTTTTTGAGTATGAATTAATATATAATATATTATTTTCAATATTATACAATTTTTGCGGTCTTTTAAGTATAAAGAAAGCACATGAAATAAAGAGAATAATAAGCACATATATACAATATTTAAAGACTTTATTTATTTATAATAATTTGCCTTAATTATTTACAAGGTATCTAATGATAATTATATTTAGTTGTTTGTTTAATTTATTGAATTGATTAAGATAGAGAGTTAAATAATCAAAACAATGTTTATGAATCTAATATTCATCAATGTTTTGAATTTCATGATTTACTTTCCAATACCTCTCAATTGTCAACAGTAGCAGTCAAAAGTCGACATTGACAGCAACGATATGTGCATATGATATAATGAGTATTGATATGGTAAATACACCTCATTCTTGCATATATGTGTTTATTTGTACGTTGTTTATTATTGTAAGCATTAAGTTGATCTTAATTGGCCGAAATTTTTTTTACGTCATTTCTGATATTTCCACTGTTATCGTCGATATATCCCAATATATCCTCGATATATCCCTTTTCAGACAGACCGATACGCCATCGATATTTTGAACATTGCCAATAACCTAACTAGTCCTTGAGTTAATCTAACCATACCACATATGGGTGGAACATATTTTATATTTTTTATTCACCCCTCCCCTTCTTTATCCTCCCACAATTTCTATTCCTGTGTTTCTGTTACCCCCTCCATCGTCCCCAATTCTCCACCTTCCATGGCCCCTCTCGGCATTGATGAAGGGTAGAGGTGGTATCGTACGTACGATGGTGGCCTGGATCACAACACTGTAAGGGGGTACTCATTTGAGGTATAAGGAGGGATATCCCTACGTATTCCATCAATTTTTTTATCCCTCCATAGATGGTCATCAAGAGGAAACCAGCAAAATTTATTTCGTGCGAATCGGACTTCGTTTGGAATTATTATAATTTTCCAAAGAAATTGAAGGAGGCTCAAGACGTCATTAACCTTTAATGGTCATCATTAAGACTAATTAATCACAATTAAGAAGACTAACGATGAATTGAGGACCACTAATGACCGTTAGCGAACACTTATCAAAGATCAACAAAAGCTAAACGTGAGTCATGAAAGTTAAGTTGTGATTAGTAAAAGTTATACATGATTAGCACTAATTGAGTGTCATTAGCGAATCTAATATCTTCTGGAAAGTTCTAACTTAAGCCTTAAGTTTCAGATAAGCTTTAGCAATACCATGAGTCATAACCACGGGCCGCTAACTGCGGTTAAGGATTAAACAATGATTTACTAACCATGGTTAGAGGTTTTCTAAAGTCTATAAATAGCCCCCCCCACCCATTCCTTTTCCATGATTTTCACTACCACACTACCCGGAGGGCTAGGGTCAAGAGGTTGAGAGGCGAGGAAGGAGCGCTAACAAATCGTCGCCGGGAGGACAAGGAGAGGAGGACGGTACGATCCTCTCCAAGGTGGCTTAGTGCAGGAGGTAAGTAGCTCTAACCTGAGCTAGCTTGTCGATTCATCTTCCTTTCTGATTCGTTTTGTGTTGTGGTTCGAAGAGAAATTCGTGTAACACCCTACTTAGGTGCGGGCAGCTATGAATGTCAATGAACCGTGTAATTCATCACACGTTTTACTCACTTAAGACGCGTGGTGTCTACCGATTCTCTATCGCTTATAGTTCTATTATATTATTTCGATCTTGCTTTTATATTTATTTTGATGGAGAAATTTGTGTAACACCCTACTTAGATGCAGGTGGCTATACACATCAGTTAATCTTGTGATTCATCATACGCTTCACTCACCTAAGATGTGTGGCGTCTACCTATTCTCCATTTCTTTTTGTTCAATTATATTCTTTCATTGTTGTTTTCCTCTCAGTGATTTTACAAAAGAATCTCTTTCCGTTTTTATTTTAAAATATGTCCTCATATAAGGAGAAAATCTGCCGAATTTTTCATAGAAATATGTCCTGATATAAGGAAAAACTCTGCCGAAATTTTCATATAAATATGAACAGATATAAGAAAAAATTCTGGCAAAATTTTCCTAGTATCTCACCCCCTATAAGGGGAAGTTCTGTTGAATTACGAGAGAAATTATGTTTTTTGTGTTCTTCATTCGTTCTTTGCATTCTTCGTGTTCTTCTTTGTTCTTTGCGTTCTTGTCATGTTTGTAGTGTTCTTGTTACGAAAGTGAAATCCTATCATTTCAGGAGCTATAAATTATCCTTTCTGAAAATGAATCACGATAAAGCATTGCATACACAAGAGAGAGCTCGATTAGGTAACGAAATCATGCATCTTAATGTTGGGTTTTAAAGTTAAACTAGATAAGAATATATGTTTATCATCTCGATATTTTGAAGAATGTTCCCATGCTTGTTTCATGATTACTTTAAAGTAATTACTAAGTAGAATTGGTGAAATGAATCATTCTTGTAGTTGTGATAATTGTGGAAAATTATACTAATACTGGCTAAAAATTGATATAGCCATAAGTGAGATCCAGTTTCAAGTTTCATACTATCTTTTTTACGATAAAGATGACTTGGAGTAGATACTATAGGTCGGGCATGCAACTTGTAAGTTTGTCAGAAGAACATATGTATTGGCAGGCCAAACCAAGGTGGTACACGGTTGCCTGGATATGTCGAGTGCGTGAAATGAATTATTTGCAACTGTGGTACTCGACTACCATTAGGCTAGTTGACTGACTAAAGATGTGATAGTACCATGTGAAGGTACGGATGGTTGGATAGCGGTTGTGTCACGATAACATGTATTTAAAGCCGCTAGTTTATGTGATTAAAGGTTAGCATGTGGTTTTAAAGCTATCGGATCCTCGAAAATGGTGTGCTTCTTTGTTCGTCGGGATGAGATTTGAAACACTGGATAATAAAAGAAAAGGAAATTATCATGATAGTATTGGAGGATTGGTTGAGGCGACGTGCGACGTATAAGCTCACCAGATCAATACAATCTCCAATCCCGAAGTGTCCATAGCTTCGGAGTTCATGAGTGGTAAGGTTTTCCCTGAAATAATCTCTCGCGTGGAATAGAAGAAATAGGACTTAAACTAATGAGAAGAAATTAAACTTTCTGGTATGATAAGTTTTCCTAAACTGCACTACTTCTTTACTTTTCTCTTCTTCATTACTTAGCACTCGCTCATCTTCATCCTATGATTTTTAAAAACCCAACAAGTGGCGGGTGAGCCACCATAAGGACTTTAATAATCCAGATAGCTAACAATAGTAGTCATTTAGCCAACCATAATAGCATTACTCTATTAGGTAGTTGATAATCTTTTTGTGCATTTCTTTTCTAGCTGATGTACATGTAAATAGCTATAGTAGGACAATGTACCATGTAAAGTTTATTTGTGAATAGAAAAATGATGAAATACTTCCTTCTTAATAATTTTAATTGCAGCCTGTTTGTGAATGTTAGTTGTGGTTGCTGAATAAATTATTGATGAGTATCTGGATCTAGATATGGAAGGATCCAACGATATGGAATTTGGGGTCGTGACATATCCCACTTACCCATTCTGTTGAGAACTTTGTTCCTAAGCCCAAGGGGTACTTTGTCCATCTTATATATGAGAGATGACTCCTATTGTAACCTTGAACATAGGTTTCCAACTATACAAGGAGCCCTAGGGTTCTCTTATCAAATATGAGAAATTTAATCTAAATTTCAACTCATCATTATCCTCTCCTTTGTATGGAACAAAGCATAAAAAATATCGAACACTTATCCCTCCTTATCATCTCCATCCAATCAAAAATAAATAACCCATTTATCCCTTATTATCCCTTTCCCTTATTCCTCTACCGAACGACCTCTAAGTGAGGCAACGAGAGAGCCCTCCTCTTAGAGTAAGAGAGATAGAACTGTAGTTAGAAAAATATGCAACTCTCGCTCTATTTGCTCATCTCTTGTGATCTAGAGATTGGAGCTTCCTTGATCCCCCTACTTGGCATTCCATCCCGTAGATATGATCTTCCCACCACCTCCTACCTCCAAATCGTAGCTCGGTGATCGCCTCTGCATTGCTCTCCAATTGCTGGAGCTCTTTGAATCGATCATGAGCTTCTTTTAGAGTTTCAGATATGGAGATTCGTGGCATAAGAGGAGATATTGGACTTGTAAGCCCTTGACGATCTATTGATGCAATAAAAGTTATTGGTTTATCATGTCCATCTAAAATGAAATGAATGAATGCACTTTATTATTAAGGTCCATTTGTGCAATTAGAGTTATGTAGCATGGCCACATTGAATACCATGCAGTCGGTAGGACATGACTGACTTCAAACATGTGATATTCAATAAAAATATACAATCTGAGAAAGTGATGGTACTCTTTCTCTAAAGATTAATTTCCAACCGACTTCTTGATGCAGGTCCTTTGCATAAGAATGCAGATTTTAAAGTGTTGGAATAATCAAGTCAAAAAGTTAACTTGATGAGGTCAAGTCAAACTAAGATTTGTATCATAACTATCACGATCATGCACACTTCCTTTTACCTGAGACTATGCATCTATATACTTGACTATGCACATTTGACAGATTAATAGGTTGGCGGCCTTGCCAAGGTCCATATATGGATGTGTTGGTGTGCATATGAAGATATATGAGATGTATGATTTCTCAAAGGAGTCATACAAGTTCATAGTTGATGAACCGGGAGACATAGCTCACTCATGAGATAATTTGAGATCAAAACGAATTCCATGCATGGTCATCTTGTTTATGAAATAAGACACAAATTTGAGATACTAATATATGTTTTTGGAAGTATATGATCACTAATGTCGCCCAAATATCAAATGAGAAGTCTGTTGGTTTGTTCTAAAGAAGATAGTCAAATTAGGGTTTGAACTTCGAATATCTCAAAGTTTTTCCAATGTGAATGATGAATGGGCATTAGGAATACTCAGGGTTAACTCTATCATGATAGATCACCTACCATGACACTTCCATTCCGAGGGAGTTATGAAACATGATGAATTTCAGTGGATCCATTTAGCTTGATGATTTGAGAATTAACCGGATTAAATCTCAATCCCTTTGAATCCAACTTCCAATTCCAATTCCAATATTTATGTCTAAATGTGTCCAAATGTTGGAAATAGAAATGATCATAGAAATTAAATATATAAGCTCCTTGAGCCCATTTCTAAACTCCAAATGATTTGGACTTTGATTAGAAATTATCAAGGACATGTTCATCTCATTGATACTTTCTCGAGCTCACATAAAGTGTATTTTGTTTCATTGAGCTCATTTAGAGTGGGAAGTGTTCCACTCGAACTCAATTGATAAGAGTGTATCAGTTTCAAGCTAAAATAGTGTAAACCCTAAATTTAGATTGATATCCATATTTCAAGTAAATATACATGGATAGTATGATCTCCCTGACATTATCTCCGGGTATCTGCATCTGTATCTCATGAGTCTTAATTGGATTAAGACTCTTACTTAAAGATGTCAATGCTGTAATAATTGTTATTATTACATTCTTCATAAGGACATTTTTGTGTTTTATTCACAAAATATATTTCATTAATTAATGTGAATGATGATTCACAATAACAAATATTTATATGAATATGATTCATATAAATAATATATGTGTAATAATAATTTTCATAATATTTCCAAGACATGAAACTATGTGTGAATTTTATTCACAATAATTTCTAGATGTAAATTGGATTTATGTTTTTTTGTGCTTGTGAATATGGTTCATAAGATATAGGGATTATTTCCATAATTTCTCCATTAATGATAATGTGATTATCAAGATAATTGATTGACAAATAAAAGACAACAACCAGAACTATATATAGTCAAGATGGGGCGTGTACAATGGTTGTACACATGGCACCATTATATTGAGTCCTATTGAGAATAAGGCTCTTTATATTATTGCATTATTTATTGGTTAACCAATTAATAAATTAGCAACAATCTCATTCATATATGAAATTTTTTGGGTATGTGTATTGACACATGGTGCAACTACAAAGAGTCCTTAAATTAAACTTTTTGTTGATTTGTTGCTTGATTTATTACTTAAATTAATTGGAGATAAATAAGGATATAATTGTATTATTAAATAAGAACTTGGTATTAAGTCTTTGATCAACAATCCAAGGGTCATCATTGCACATGTCTACTTGAAGAGAAGACTCTTCAATAGGCGTGTACAGTGTCTATAAAAGGAGAGTAAGACTCTCTCTTTTATACACGGGTTTTGAAGAGCCTAGTCCCTTAAGAATATCATGCTTAGAGAAAGAGAAGAGTCTTGAGTGTATACAACTCATACACACCTCTTTTTGATGCATGTTTCGCAAAGACAATGTCCAAGTTCGTGGAAAGCAACGTGATTCATCTCCGCGCTCACGAGAAAGACACTGTAGATCGGACTTGACTCAGGAGGTCTCTTACTTTAGAGACTCACGCTTCAAGAGGTAACCATGATCTTACCTTAACATTCATTAGAATATTAGAGACCTTGTTAGAAAACAGATTCTCTAATTTAATGGTTCCACAGAGTATAAATCATTGTGCTGAAACTTATTATTCATATAATGAACATACAATGCTTTATGCACATAGTTTGCTAGTTTTCCGTATTTCTGTGATGCGAAGTTCATAAATAGTTATTTACTTCATTCAGGAGGTGTCCATGAACAGAAAGATGTAGAAGTCAATGTCGAGGTTGCAGAAGAGGTCACCATTGAAGGGGCACGTGCTAATGGTAAAGCTCCATTCGATGTGGTTGCTCCATGTGGACTTCAGGCTCGCATGCAAGAAGGAGGAGGAGGCGATGGTGGAAATGGAGGAGGACGGTGAGGAGAGGGAGTGAGGGAATAACAACTTTGATGATGTGGCAGAGATTGGATCCCAAGAGGAAGCGAGCTTCTAGGAGTCGTCATACAATGGCACGAGTTTTGACGAGGAGAGCAATTCACAGGTGGGGATCCACCACGGGGGTTCCAGTGGTTATCGATTGACGACAGTTGTTGTCTTGGTGTCGGCATCTTGTACAGAGTCGTGATGGGATGAAGGTCGGGGAAAGGGATACATTTTTTTGTAATGGACGGAGAAGAGTAAATGTGCCATATATATAACGTAAAACCTAAGGGTTGAAGTATGCAAAGGGTTAAGAAGGACAGAAGTACTGATACCATAGAAGTCCATGTGGTATATGAAGAGGTGAGGTATCCATGATTAGATAGGCATATAAAATAAGATAAAGGTCAATGGTAAATGGTAAATAGCATAGAAAATGGGCATTTATGCGTTTAAAAATAAGTAGTAGACTAGGAAAACTTGAAATTCGTGGTTTGAAAGATTGCAAAAGTTATAATATAAATTAAAAAGAGGTTCGGAATATCCTTTACGTGGAAAAGAGGTTCAATATTGCCATGCTTTTATTTGCGTGGTTAAACACCCGGTCACCTGGCACGCAGGGAGACAAAAAGCGAAAATCACTACGATGTCTACTACTCCTTCTCTAAGAAGATCGCATTATCGGAGGCTTCGGTGGTTTCCGGATTTCCTCATCAAAGCCCGATGTACTTCCTTGTAATAAAATTCTCGTCTCCAACGCCTATATCCATAAAGGATTCACACATGGAATTGGGACTTAAATGACTCCTCACCCACTCCTCCAGCATATGCTTTAGCCGTCCTGGTTAGCTGTTTACTCTGTCGCCTCAGACTACTTCTTTCTCTTTACCCAACGCTATAAAAGTGAACAAATCAAAGAAAACCAGGTAGACAAAGAGCTTCTTTCGGATGGATGATCGGAAGTTGCTTACTCATGCTATAAAAGGTAGTTTTCTCGGCGACATCTTGCACCATCCTCGGGTCCTCTGGGGTTCCACCATTCCACTACAAAAAAGATGCGATTAGTATGCACATGGTGGCCCGTGATGTGCACGCCGATCGCACACCAAATGCATGCCCATACCCTGAGTGAGTGATGAATCTTGTATTCATCATGCTAAAACTGGTCAATTAGGCTATGTTCTCAAAATTCACATGCATTTAATCATTAATAGAGCATCATCAGCATTCATACATGTGTAAATAATATTTGCATTTCATCATGCATAAGTGCATTAAAAATTCTAAGTGTAAATTAGCCTAAAAAGCCGCTAACTTTTCATATTTTTAGTTAACTCATCCGAACTCTAATTAACCCCAAACCACCTCCATTGTGTCGATATTACTAACAATATTAAATAAAAATACAAAAAAAATTGCTAACTCAAATAAGTGTCAAATAATCCCGAAGTCTAATTTCACATCTGACGGACTAAAACGAGCATATCTTCCTCATACAGTATCCGATTTTGGTCTACTCACTTTTAAAGTACTCCATTTTCAAATACCTTCAAAACAAGACTAATTTCGTAAAATTCAGAGCTCGTATGTGAAAGTTGGATTTTGGGCCTCTTTTGCGCATTTTAACTTTTTGCGATTTTTGACCTGAGATTTTATGTACATAATTAACCCTTTTAATTTTATTTCTTCTTCACTTGTGTCCTTTGATGAAAGTCTTATTAAGCGACATAAAAATCCAAATTCAGATTAAAACTAAAATCAAAGAAACTGACTGAGTCCAAGTGTCCGTTGTGAGTTTGTACAAAAATTGTGTGTTTCATACTTCTATTTTATTTTCCTATTTTCTTATTATTAAAAATCCAAAAATATAGATTAGTGTGTAAATAATTTTCTTGTATTTTTTTAGATTTTTATCCCCTTTAAAACCTCGAAAAAAATTACAAAACTTCAAAAATCGATTTTCTATACATATGGAGAATCACCAAAAATACCACTTCGCACAGATGACTTGTTTTGCTCACGGTTCCTTCATGAAAGTTGTAGATCTCATCGAGACGAATAACTTTTGTTAAAGGAATTTTTTCATTTCGATGTCTTCTCCTATTTCTTTTCTATTTTCTTCTTCTTTTAAATTTGATTTTTTTGATGCCACGTGGCAGTTCTTGGGCATGCCACGTGGCACCCAACTCCTCTCCCCCTGTCGGCCACCTCTGGTCACGTGTCAAGCATGTGAACATCTTCCTCCCATCCATTCTCCCCTAACCCAAAACGACAGCTGCCTCCTCCATAGCCATTTCTCCTCCTCGCGTAACGACCACCCTCCCACCAACGCTCCTCCTCGGCTCTCACCCTCCCCCCTCGCGCATAACGCCCACTCACACCTTCCTATAAAGCTCGACACACCTCTCTCGTTTGATTTATCCGCCAAGTCACGCAACGCAAGGGTGACGTCTACCCGGTGGTGACAGCACCTAGTAAAGCTCCCCTTCCGCCGCGGCGAGATCCGAGGTCGAGGACCTCGTAGCAGCACGACCCCAAGGGTTGCTTCTTTGCTCCTGCTTTGTCCGCCGGAGCCTCAGAGCGAAGACCGGTCGCGATCCCCTGACCATCAGGTGAACTCCTCCACCAGGTACTTCTTCCCCTGCAAAACCTACTCCGCCCTCTCACTTCCTCTCCGATCATATCGCGTAAACACCGTCGCCCAAAATTCATCGCGACTCTTGCAAAGAGTCGAGCCCATCATCCACCGCCGACCACACCTTTGTCAACACCATCGCGTACAATGCCGCTCGACCATCTCCACCATACAGCCTCCGCCTCTGTATTTGCTAACCCCATGCAGGTACACCGTCATCACCTTCTGCCATCGAGCCTCAACCCTGTCACGACAACCTCTCATGCAGTCGCCCTCCGCCTCGCACGGGCCTCACGACCACTACCTCGCCTCCGGTCGCCTCAGCTCCGCCTCGAGCGTGTGTCGCTTTAGGCTGAGCTCCTCCGCAAGACGCCCGCCAGCGGTTTCCCCTGGAGCCCGTGTCACCGCCTTCCAATAGCCGTTGGATCAAGGGCGAGACCTTGATCCAACTTCTCTAATTACGCCATGTGCCCCCGTCATTCGAGCCTCAGGTCCGGTGTCCAAAGCTCTATCCATTCCATCCGAGCCTCTCTGTTGCTGCCACGTACAGGCTTTGCCCCAGCCTCAGGTTCGGGCATTCGAGCTTCCTGGTCCGTCTCCCGAGCCTCAGGTTCGGCATCTCCGATCCCCTACCAGGCGCACGTGCGTTGGGGGCAAATTGCAGATACACCCCCAAAAGTTTCTGAAATTACAAATGCACCCCCGCTAGGTATAAATTACAGAAGGGCCCCTCCAACTTTGCTAAATTATAGATAAGCCCCTTCAGGGACCTTTTTGAAAGAAAAATATTATTTTATTTACATTTTAGTCCTTGCAAATTCATTTGAGCATATCTTTCTCATACAAACTCCGTTTTTAGCATATAATATATCATTTTGAAGCTCTTTTCATGCTCTACCACTTAGCATAGTTTGTGGACAGATTTAAGGTTGTCTATTGATAATTATTATTTGAGGATCTCTATTGACATATACATGCTAATTTTTGACATATTTGTGCTACATTTTCATTGAGAAATTAACAACATCTTCTGCAGTAGTTCAGTTGAGGAATTTAATTTGATTAATCTCTTGTCATCATTCTAGATTATTCCCAATAAATTAATCTTTGCAGGGGTTAAATCGACTGTCAATATATTTGACTCCCTATTTATCTGATCAACTATTAAATTTTGAAGAATAATTTACATGGAATTCTTGACAGGATTATTCATTGATTAATATCTCTACTTGTAACTTGGATTCGATAAATCTTTCTGGGCATTAATCTCTTTCGATCTATGATTATCTCTCAAGAATTAATTGATAAATTTCATTGCGGATTGAATCGTATACTTCACAGATCCAGTGCTTCATATCTCTTTTTATTTTTCGCATCTTCATCATTGCATTGTATTATATTATCCCAACACAGAAATTAATCAAGCATTAATTAATTATTTAATTTAATTTAAAACCACACAACTAAGAATCGTCGTTCCCTGTGTTCGACCTTGGTACACTTGCCAAGTAAAAATATTCCACAACATTATAAGATTGTGGTTTTTGTTGAATAGTTTTCTGCCTCCTATAGTACAATTATCTATTCTTAAAGAGACAAATTTGACGTTCATCAAATGGTGTCGTTATCGGAGAACGGTGAATTTTTAGGATTTTAAATTATTTTTATAATTAATTTTTGTAAAAATTATTTCTATGTCTCTTTTTTTGCATTTCATTTTGCTATCTCTTACTTCTGCTACTAACCACAATTTCTCTCTTTGCAGACTACTGGGAGCAAAAATTTTGGGATTTAAATCAAGGATTTGCAAAGACGGAGATTGAGTTTTAATTTTTGTGAGAGAGAGCTTAGTCTAGGTTTAATTTTCTGCAGTATTCTCAGGGTCCCTCTCTTTAAACCCTTGTAATAGTTTGGACTGAACTTCTCTGTGGTGTGTCGGGTCTGTTTCAACCCCTGTTGTGTGGTGGGGACCCGACTTGAGTGGTGTAGGACTTAGGCACATATACGCTTGCTTATTTATCATTGATTGTGCTCGTAATTCTTAGGCCACACATTCACTAACTAAATGCACTATAGATCGTTATATATTAGCCAAAATTTGAAATCAATTCTTCCCGCTGATAGAACTATCTGCTTAGGGTGTTTTTCATCTGTGCATATCATTTGGTGTAAATTTTAAAATTCCTTGTACTGCATCCCGCATGAACAACGTGAGAATTCACTGTAAGTCTTCTTTTTAAGCATGTATCATTGATTTACGTTTGCATTGGTTTTTTCGATTCTCCTTCCTCAAAGTTTTACAACTTAGGAATTAAAGGAATTGGGACTGTTCGTTAGGCGTGAATTTTTGTGCTCACATAAACTTCAGAGATAACCTCAATTTAAAACTGGGACTACTAATCAAGGCAACTGTAAATAAAACTGACATAAAATTAACCTGTGTTTGGTGGAGAAAACTCACTCATTGTTTATGAGGACAAGATCGCACACCTTAGGACAGAGCCAAAAACCAAAAAGTTTCATTCAGACTACTGATTTTAAACAATTAGCTACTTTTCAGTCAGGGTCTCGGGTAGTCGTTTCACGGTCCGACTTCCCTTAGCAGAATAGGTGGTTTAGAGGACATTGCGGAAGGCTCCGTCCTCAAGTATCATGGGTAGCCGTTTAAACGGTCCGTACTTACACCTATATTGGCTGAAAGTAGGTGTAACTAGTTGTATGAACTCGAGATAGTCTTTGTGAAATATTTCGACACCTAACAGCTCCGCTTAATTTTCAAAATTGTTTTGTCATTAAGTTAAAATTGAAAAGATAAGCGGTCGAGCCCTAGCGTACCTTCACCAGTGTTGAGTGGGTAAATTGATGGGTTTTGAATTGTGTTTACTTTGAACGGGTCCTCTGTACATTCATACACTCTGTGGGAAATCCCTTTGTACACTGGACTCTTCTGAAAATCTTCGTTCGGACTCTGCGAACAAATCTCCTGCTCCTCAAATAACTCATCTCCTAAATTTCAAATTACTCTCTTCTCGAAACCCCATGGTATGGAGACAACCCTTAAAATACCGTGATTTACCCCACACCCCTATGGATTAGTCAACCTCAGACTAACCATCTTTCTTACTCCATCCCTACCAAAGAAACTTTTATCTTTGGCAGAAACACTAAACCTTCTAAGCACGAGCCTAACTCAGATTTATTTGCATCTGAAGGTGAAGAAGAAAACGAGATGCCTCCAAAGAAGGACGAAAACGACAATGACCCTATTCATGCGCTTTTGGCTAGAATCACTGTTGATGAACAACAGAATAAACTCTTTAGAGCCCAGATGGTAGAAATGCAACGTGGTGAGGATGCTATGGAAGATACGTACCTCCCTGAATTATATGAAGACTATAATTGGTTGATGCCAATACCCCCTGAGGATGCGTTCGAGCACAAACCGCGTTTTCTTGCATTGTTGCCTATGTTCGGAGGGAATAACCACGAAGAACCATACATCTTCCTCTGTGACTTCGAGCTAGTCTGCGCTAACCTATGCCACCCTAGGGTTAGCCAGGACTACATAAGGCTAAGAGCTGTCCCCTACGCCTTGATTGATAAGGTGACCTACTGGCTGAAGAATTTAGGGGAAATTATTACCACATGGGCCACTTTCAAGACTCTGTTATTAAAGAAATTCTACCCACTTAGTAGAATCAATCAGATGAGGATCAAGCTCACAAGCTTTACCCAACACCCGAGCGAACCATTCCATGAAACCTGGGAAATATTCACAAACCTAATCCAAAAATGCCCAGGACACCGGATAAGCAAAATGATGCTAGTCCAAAGTCTTGTTAGTGGACTAAACCCTGAGACCCAAGGGTTAGTGAGTGCATCCTGCGGAGGAAGCTACATGGGACTCCACGAGGACATTGTTTACAAGGTGTTCGAAAGACTTGCTAAATCCAGCCGTGCACAAACCACCAGCCGAGCTTACATAGCCGGCTCCAAAAATATGGTGAATAATATGACGACCGATCATAGTGTTGATATGGGAATAATAGCTGATAAGCTAACTATGGTTGAACAGATTTATAGAAAGGTGTACGAACTCCATAAATCATCTGATATGGAGAAATTAGCTAAATTGCCTAAGCAAATGGAGGAATTGGTTGACAGGGTATCTAAGATTCAAATACCTGCCCTGACTTCACCCCCTGCCCCCATACACCAAATTCACTACATTCAAGGTCAAGGGGTAGGGCAATAGAGCCATTGGGGTGGAGACCAAGTCTTGTCCCATCAAACTGAAGAATCCTCTGCTCAAGCTAATTACGAGGAACCTCCACAGGTCATGGAGATAAACGGAGTTTGGTATAACCTTGAATCTTTCAACCGTTTACGCCAAAACTCTACTCTGAACCCTCGTCCACCGCAAGCCCGACCCACCTACCAGCCTCAACCGCAGCAGCGACAACAGTATCTCAAGGATTATCAGAACCCGCAACTACATCTACAACATAATCAACGCCAAGGCCAGCCGGGCCAATTCAGACAATATCAGCAGCCTCAGGACAGGCAGGGCCAGGGGTCCTCCTCTTCTTCTATATCTCTGGAATTCCAACGAGTGTTGGACGAGCTTTATGAGAGTTGACATAAATCGACTCTCTCGATGGAGAGATGAGGTGACCGTACCCCAAACCGTGATTCCAACTCAAGTCCAAGCTAACCCAAATAGCCTCGGACATAATTAGTTATTAATCTTTGAGTATTTCGTACCTGAACACGAGCTCTTGTCGAATAATAACGCTTATCATATTTCTCTTAGGAGCGGAAGGAATGTAACCATGCCTGATCGAGCGAAGGAACATGGTGGCATAGTCCTAGTGTCCACAAATTCACACAATCCTGGGGAAATAAGCAAGAAAGACAAGAGGAGAAAGAAGAAGACTCACCCACACCACTCGTGGTACACTGTACCACTGGAGATAATGGAGAGTTAGAATCTGAGTATGACGAGAAATGCCACCAAGACATATGCAACAACTGATCACCAATTTCCCTACTTTTAGTACGAGTCATGTAAACAATTTTTCATTCAATAAAAGTGATGTTTTTTTATCAGAACAAGTCCATCCCTTTCCCCTATGCTCTTACGTCGGGAAAGAAGAAAAACATAAAAAATTTTAAAAAATGATGATGAGATGGCTTGCATTTGTAAAGAAAATATTAAAGCCACTCTATCCCTAGACGAGATGATAGAAAGAGACCCGCCTTTTCGAAAGTACCTTAAGGTGAGATGCACACCAATAAGGGCCAGCAAAAAGACTCCTAGCCGAATAAAGAAGCACATACTCTCTGTTGCCACATCTTGTCTTATAAAAAAATGAGCTGCCGAGGAAGAAAAGAGACATGGGTGCTCACTTTATCACTAGATAAATCAAGGAAATCATATTTACAAGAACATTGGTAGACAATGGCCCATCCATCAATCTCATGCCCACAACCCTATTCGAGCATCGGAATCTAGGTCCTCTTAAGCAATCTGCAGTTGTACTTCAATTCGCAGATACATCAACTAAAAGACCTAGAGGGGAGATTCGTAATGTTGTCATCAACATAGAGGGACAAAATTACCCAGTAGATTTCACAATACTTGACATGGATGTCCCTAGAAATTAGAAAGACTCCCAAATGATACTAGGGTGACCCTTCCTTAGGACCACAGGAGCTATATTCGATTACACATCCGGGAGAATCCAGTTTGGAAAAGTGGAACTTAAAATGAAGCAAACTAGGTTTCAAAGACCTGACACTGAGTCGAGCACCAAGTCTGAAAAATCAGAAACTGAGGCAGAATATACAGAAGCAACAGTTGGGCCTTGGAGACAAAACCCAACCACTATGATAGAATCAACCTCATCTGGAGAGGAAATTGTTGATGATTTAGGTTGCCATCTCATTCATGCATCTACCTATACTCTTGGAGATTCAGAGGCCCCTCTGGACCTGTCTGTCCATTCTCCTTATGGACAATCTCAGAGTGAGGTATACAGATCGGACGCGGCGCTTGCCACACCACATTCCATCATTAACGATCCGATCTCATAAACAACCATGATGGTGGTCGATATTGATACACTGTAATCCACATCACAACAAGAAGCACCTCAGAGAGGACCAGATTCGGCTAACAATACAGACTTACCTGAGCTCAAACCATTGCCCCCTACGCTTAAGTATACCTTCCTTGCAGGAAATAAGGGACAATTTCTGGTCATCATCAGTACACATCTGACCGAAGAGCAGGAGATCTGCCTGCTAAATATTTTAGAAAATAATCGCAAGGCTATAGGCTGGAGATTGTCTGATCTTCCAGGGATAAATCCACCCCTTTGCTCACACCATATTTACCTGGAGGATAATGCTAAACCCTCCCGTGAATGCCAACGTAAGTTGAATCCAAACTTACGGGAAGTGGTAAAAACTGAGATCGAAAAATGGTGTAAGGCTGATTTCATATATCCCATCTCAAACTCCAAGTGGGTATCGCCTTTGCATGTTGTTCCGAAAAAGTCGAGACTTCAGATTATCACCAATGAGGAGGGAGAAGAGATCACGACACGGTACCCACGTCATGGCGTGTCTGTATGGATTACATGCGCCTGAATGCTGCAACAAAGAAGGATCACTTTCTGTTGCAATCTATAGTTGTACTTCAATTCGCAGATACATCAACTAAGAGACCTAGAGGGGAGATTCGTAATGTTGTCATCAGCATAGAGGGACAAAATTACCCAGTAGATTTCACAATACTTGACATGGATGTCCCTAGAAATTAGAAAGACTCCCAAATGATACTAGGGTGACCCTTCCTTAGGACCACAGGAGCTATATTCGATTACACATCCGGGAGAATCCAGTTTGGAAAAGTGGAATTAAAATGAAGCAAACTAGGTTTCAAAGACCTGACACTGAGTCGAGCACCAAGTCTGAAAAATCAGAAACTGAGGCAGAATATACAGAAGCAACAGTTGGGCCTTGGAGACAAAACCCAACCGCTATGATAGAATCAACCTCATCTGGAGAGGAAATTGTTGATGATTTAGTCTGCCATCTCATTCATGCATCTACCTATACTCTTGGAGACTCAGAGGCCCCTCTGGACCTATCAGTCCATTCTCCTTATGGACAATCCCAGAGTGAGGTATACAGATCGGACGTGGCGCTTGCCACACCACATTCCATCATTAGCGATCCGATCCCAGAAACAACCACGATGGTGGTCGATATTGATACACTGTAATCCACATCACAACAAGAAGCACCTCAGAGAGGACCAGATTCGGCTAACAATACAGACTTACCTGAGCTCAAACCATTACCCCCTACGCTTAAGTATGCCTTCCTTGTAGGAAATAAGGGACAATTTCTGGTCATCATCAGTACACATCTGACCGAAGAGCAGGAGATCCGCCTGCTAAATGTTTTAGAAAAAAATCGCAAGGCTATAGGCTGGAGATTGTCCGATCTTCCAGGGATAAATCCAGCCCTTTGCTCACACCATATTTACCTGGAGGATAATGCTAAACCCTCCCGTGAATGCCAACGTAAGTTGAATCCAAACTTACGGGAAGTGGTTAAAACTAAGATCGAAAAATGGTGTAAGGCTGATTTCATATATCCCATCTCAAACTCCAAGTGGATATCGCCTTTGCATGTTGTTCCGAAAAAGTCGAGACTTCAGATTATCACCAATGAGGAGGGAGAAGAGATCACGACACGGTACCCACGTCATGGTGTGTCTGTATGGATTACATGCGCCTGAATGCTGCAACAAAGAAGGATCACTTTCTGTTGCAATCTACAGTTGTACTTCAATTCACAGATACATCAACTAAGAGACCTAGAGGGGAGATTCGTAATGTTGTCATCAACATAGAGGGACAAAATTACCCAGTAGATTTCACAATACTTGACATGGATGTCCCTAGAAATTAGAAAGACTCCCAAATGATACTAGGGTGACCCGTCCTTAGGACCACAGGAGCTATATTCGATTACACATCCGGGAGAATCCAATTTGGAAAAGTGGAACTTAAAATGAAGCAAACTAGGTTTCAAAGACCTGACACTGAGTCGAGCACCAAGTCTGAAAAATCAGAAACTGAGGCAGAATATACAGAAGCAACAGTTGGGCCTTGGAGACAAAACCCAACTGCTATGATAGAATCAACCTCATCTGGAGAGGAAATTGTTGATGATTTAGTTTGCCATCTCATTCATGCATCTACCTATACTCTTGGAGACTCAGAGGCCCCTCTGGACCTGTCTGTCCATTCTCCTTATGGACAATCCCAGAGTGAGGTATACAGATCGGACGCGGCGCTTGCCACACCACATTCCATCATTAGCGATCCGATCCCAGAAACAACCATGATGGTGGTCGATATTTATACACTGTAATCCACATCACAACAAGAAGCACCTCAGAGAGGACCAGATTCGGCTAACAATACAGACTTACCTGAGCTCAAACCATTACCCCCTACGCTTAAGTAAGCCTTCCTTGCAAGAAATAAGGGACAATTTCTGGTCATCATCAGTACAAATCTGACCGAAGAGCAGGAGATCCGCGTGCTAAATGTTTTAGAAAAAAATCGCAAGGCTATAGGCTGGAGATTGTCTGATCTTCCAGGGATAAATCCAGCCCTTTGCTCACACCATATTTACCTGGAGGATAATGCTAAACCCTCCCGTGAATGCCAACGTAAGTTGAATCCAAACTTACGGGAAGTGGTAAAAACTAAGATCGAAAAATGGTGTAAGGCTGATTTCATATATCCCATCTCAAACTCCAAGTGGGTATCGCCTTTGCATGTTGTTCCGAAAAAGTCGAGACTTCAGATTATCACCAATGAGGAGGGAGAAGAGATCATGACACGGTACCCACGTCATGGCGTGTCTGTATGGATTACATGCGCCTGAATGCTGCAACAAAGAAGGATCACTTTCTGTTGCAATCTATAGTTGTACTTCAATTCGCAGATACATCAACTAAGAGACCTAGAGGGGAGATTCGTAATGTTGTCATCAGCATAGAGGGACAAAATTACCCAGTAGATTTCACAATACTTGACATGGATGTCCCTAGAAATTAGAAAGACTCCCAAATGATACTAGGGTGACCCTTCCTTAGGACCACAGGAGCTATATTCGATTACACATCCGGGAGAATCCAGTTTGGAAAAGTGGAACTTAAAATGAAGCAAACTAGGTTTCAAAGACCTGACACTGAGTCGAGCACCAAGTCTGAAAAATCAGAAACTGAGGCAGAATATACAGAAGCAACAGTTGGGCCTTGGAGACAAAACCCAACCGCTATGATAGAATCAACCTCATCTGGAGAGGAAATTGTTGATGATTTAGGTTGCCATCTCATTCATGCATCTACCTATACTCTTGGAGATTTAGAGGCCCCTCTGGACCTGTCTGTCCATTCTCCTTATGGACAATCTCAGAGTGAGGTATACAGATCGGACGCGGCGCTTGCCACACCACATTCCATCATTAACGATCCGATCTCATAAACAACCATGATGGTGGTCGATATTGATACACTGTAATCCACATCACAACAAGAAGCACCTCAGAGAGGACCAGATTCGGCTAACAATACAGACTTACCTGAGCTCAAACCATTGCCCCCTACGCTTAAGTATACCTTCCTTGCAGGAAATAAGGGACAATTTCTGGTCATCATCAGTACACATCTGACCGAAGAGCAGGAGATCTGCCTGCTAAATATTTTAGAAAAAAATCGCAAGGCTATAGGCTGGAGATTGTCTGATCTTCCAGGGATAAATCCACCCCTTTGCTAACACCATATTTACCTGGAGGATAATGCTAAACCCTCCCGTGAATGCCAACGTAAGTTGAATCCAAACTTACGGGAAGTGGTAAAAACTGAGATCGAAAAATGGTGTAAGGCTGATTTCATATATCCCATCTCAAACTCCAAGTGGGTATCGCCTTTGCATGTTGTTCCGAAAAAGTCGAGACTTCGGATTATCACCAATGAGGAGGGAGAAGAGATCACGACACGGTACCCACGTCATGGCGTGTCTGTATGGATTACATGCGCCTGAATGCTGCAACAAAGAAGGATCACTTTCTGTTGCCTTTTATTGATCAAATCTTGGAGAGATTGGCAGGGAGAGAATACTTCTGCTTCTTAGACGATACTCGAGCTACAATCAGGTAGCCATTGCCCCCGAGGACCAGGAACAGACTACTTTACATGTCCTTTCGGCACATACGCATTCACGCGAATGCCTTTTAGGCTTTGCAATGCCCCCGATACCTTTCAGCGATGCATGATTGCGATTTTTGCCGAAATGATTGGTGATTTCCTGGAGGTTTTCATGGATGACTTCTCGATCCATGGTGATTCTTTCGATGATTGTCTAGCGCATCTGGATCGAGTCCTCCAAAAGTGTAGGGAAGTGAATCTGGTGCTCTCTTGGAAGAAAAGCTATTTCATGGTAAAAGAGGGCATTATTTTGGGGCATGTCATCTCCAAGAAGGGAATTGAGGTTGACCCTGCCAAAGTGGATGTGATCAAGAAGCTCGAGCCACTTACCAATGTGAAACAAGTACGGTCTTTTCTGGGGCATGTCGGATTTTACTGGAGATTTATCAAGGATTTTTCAAAAATTGCCCGACCGCTAACTGACCTCCTAGGGAAAGACACCGAGTTCCTAGTAGATCATAAGTGTCTTGAAGCCTTCGAACTACTCAAAAGGAGGATCATTGAGACTCTTGTCCTACAAGCACCCGACTGGTCTCTTCCCTTCGAGATCATGACAGACGCATTCGATTTCGCAGTAGGGGTTGTGTTAGGACAACGAAAAGATGGAATCCCGTATGCTATTCACTACGCAAGCAAAGTTTTAGACCGTGCTCAGATAAATTACACTGTGACCGAAAAGGAAATGCTTGTTGTAGTCTTTGCCTTGGAAAAATTTTGATCTATACTTCTAGGATCGAAGGCGAGAATTTATAAAGATCACTCAACCATTCGATATTTAATGGCGAAAAAAGACGCAAAAGCGCGACTCTTTAGATGGATACTATTGCTTCAAGAATCTGATTTGGAGATTAAAGACAAACCTGGGGTTAAGAATGTCGTGGCTGATCATTTATCACGGATCGAACATAACAAAATCCCTGAATCTGAATCTATCCGTGAAACCTTCCCAGACGAGTCAATTTCTTCTATTGACTCACTCCCTTGGTAAGTCGACACGGTGAATTATCTTGTCTCCAAGAAAGTTCCTCAGGGTTGGCCCGGGAATAAAATCGATCGACTGATATCTGAAGCGAGACACTACCATTGGGAGGATCTGTTCTTTTTCTTTGAAGGACCAGATTGCATATGGAGAAGATGTATTCCTCATGAGGAATACCACAACATCCTCAATCTCTGCCATACCCTAGATGCGGGAGGACATTTTCTGGAAAGAGGACCGCTGAGAAGATACTACAATGTGGATTTTACTGGTCGACTTTGTTTAAAGATGCTTACAATTTTGTCAGGTCGTGCCAGGTCTGTCAGAGAATGGGAGGGACCATTGGTCCGGAAGATGCCATGCCTATGCAACCAGTGATCATTTGTGATGTATTCGACGCATGGGGTATTGACTTTATGGGCACATTCCCTAATAGTCAAGGATTTGAATATATTCTTCTCGCGATAGATTATTATCTAGGTGGGTGGAGGCTATACCTACTCGAGTAGCAGATAGCAAAACTGTTTGCAAATTTTTGAAAGATAACATTATCTCGAGGTTTGGAATCCTAAAGTTATTAATATCTGATAGGGGTAGCCACTTTATCAATCGGGAGGTGAGGAAGTTGACTAAGGAATACGACATCGAGCATCGTGTCGCTAGTTCTTACCATCCACAATCCAATGACGTGGCTGAGGTGTCAAACAGGGAGGCTAAAAGAATTTTACCAAAGCTCGTCTGCCCTGACAGGAAGAACTGGTCCCAACTACTGGACCAGGTTCTATGGGCTTATCGGACGGCTTATAAGACCCTGTTGGGCACCTCCCCATTTCGAATGGTATATGAAAAGTCGTTCCATTTGTCTGCAGAACTCGTGCATAAATCAAAATGGACAATCAAAAAGATTAATTGAAACTATCACCAAGGAAAGAATAATAGAGAGATGGATTTGAATGAACTATTCGAAATCTGAAATCATGCTTACAAAAACAACACCATTTATAAGGACAAAGTAAAGAAATGGCATGACAAAAACATTCGAACAAAGACCTTTGTCCCAGGGCAGAAAGTATGGTTATTTAATGCAAAATTGAAAATTTTCCAAGGTAAATTGAAATCAAAATGGACGGGACCCTTCATCGTAAAAGAGGTACACAATAGAGGAAGTGTTGAGATCTCAGAGATCGCAGATAGCACGCAAACATCTATAGTCAACGGTCAGCTACTTAAACACTTTGTCGAATCCAACGTGCAATTGGTGCAAGTAGAACAGATCTCCTTTACTCAGGGCATAGATTTTGACGAAAGATTCGAACTGCCTGGATAGACCACTTCTTCGAGTCTAATACTCTCTTGTATATCCATCAACCCACTCTCGGTTCCCCAATACTTAGTATAAGGGAACCGATATCATTGTGTATACATCACTTCTGTTCTTTCCGTTCACCCTCGACTGCCTCATTTCATGCTTTTCTTCTATGCTAAGTCCCTCAAAAGTCTAAGTATAGGGGGCATGTCGACTTCTATTTCTCTTGGTTCAGCTATACTCAGTACGAACTATGTCTACATTTCACTTTGTACCATGAGGACATAGCACACGCTAAGTATAGGGGTGTTTATATATATATATATATCTACTTTATCCATTGCTCGTACTTTAATCTTTTTTTTATCTAACATCGGGGTGGGTACAAGTAGTGTATATTATGAATATAATACCTTTTTGAAAAAAAAACAAAAAAATCACTCATGGTCTTGCATTTTATCAAGCATTTCATGGATTCTTTGGTTACTATATTCCTGACACATTCTATCACTCAAGGCTTGAAGATTTTTGAAGACACTTGATTTCTGAGATTTTGAGATTCTGAGAATTAGCCAGTCTTAGCCATTAGGGTTTTGAACTTAATTATCCACACTTCCCTAGTTCGAAAGATTGAGCGCTATATTGCACTCTTCATCTCTACCCTCCAAAAAATATGACCAGCACAATAACTTTCACAACTGCATGATTGATGAGATGAGTTGAGATATCACTTAAGGAACTGGGAGTAGAGATTTGAGTTTAGATCTGATCCAATGAGGCTCGAGGATGGGATAAAGTTAATAAAGGCTTCAGAAAACCTGAGTGTCAGCAAAATCCTAGCCAGTATGTGAACAAGTTCATATGCTATATTTTTTATATTTACCTATGTGCTAGGGTGTGATGAAACTTAATGGAAATTGTTGATCAGTGTGCGCCAACTTTTGGTAAAATCAGTGGATCTAGCCAACAAAAGAAAAGAAAAAGAAATGTCAAAGAAAAGCTTTATCATCCAAAGTCAAATTATAAACGAGCTTCCACCAATGACGAGCGCTCCCAAATATTTTCAAAGTGTCCACTTGGACCAAGCGCTAATTAGGACCAAGGAGTCGTGCTGACACCATAAAAGGGCTCTGCATCGTAAGCGATACAAGTCTGGGTGTCAAAGGTATCTTAGATACTCAAAAGAGACACACCCCAGTGTACTCCCAGAAAAACAAGTGCAGACGACTCCAAATTCTCTTGACGGACACATTGATCAACAAAATAAAAATATACTTGTGTTGACTAATAAGGCACTCGAGAGGTACCTTGTTCCAATGTGAGGGAGAGAAAACTAGACACAATCATATGCCCTCCATCGTCTGGCCGTCCATCTACACTTTCAAGTCTGACAAATTAATGAGACGGTTGACTGAAGCAAGAATATACTTATTCCCTGGTGTTGAGGATTAGGTCTAGAGGAGAGTCTCTTGGATTGGAACTTTGGGTGATGTCTCGACTTGACTCTCATGAATGCAGTACACTAAAAATCATATCCTTATATTATATGTACAAACAGAGAGTCTGAAAATTAGAGAAGTTGGATTCCTTTTGATTAAAGCATGGTTGAGTCCAGAATTTTAGGATCAGTCAAATTATGGGTCTTCTATGAATTGAGCCTTGAAAATTCACATGCACAGTAAGGGATATATTCAACTAAATCATTCATTCATTGATGCTCGGGGACGAGCATGGTTTTAAGTACAGGGGTATGATGAATCTCGTATTCATCATGCTAAAACTGATCACTTAGGCTCTGTTCCCAAAAATTCACATGCATTTAATCATTAATAGAGCATCATTAGCATTCATACATGTGTAAATAATATTTGCATTTCATTATGCAAAAATTTCAAGTGTAAATTAGCTCAAAAAGCCGCTAACTTCTCATATTTTTAGTTAATTCATCTGAACTCCAATTAACCCCAAACCACCTCCATTGTGTAGATAATACTAATAAAATTAAATAAAAAATACAAAAAAATACTAATTCAAATAAGTGTCAAATAATCTCAAAGTCTAATTTCACATATGACGGACTTAAATGAACATATCTTCCTCATATAGTTTCCGATTTTGACCTACTCACATTAAATAAAAAATACAAAAAATTACTAACTCAAATAAGTGTCAAATAATCCCAAAGTCTAATTTCACATCTGACGGACTAAAATGAGCATATCTTCCGCATACAATGTATGGTTTTAATCCACTCACTTTTAAAGTACTCCATTTTCAAATACCTTCAAAACAAGACCAATTTCGTAAAATTCGGAGCTCATATGTGAAAGTTGGGATTTGGGCCTCTTTTGCACATTTTAACTTTTTGCGATTTTTGACATGAGATTTTATGTACATAATTAACCCTTTTAATTGTATTTCTTCTTCACTTGTGTCCTTTGATGAAAGTTTTATTAAACAACATAAAAATCCAAATCCAGATTAAAACTAAAATCAAAGAAACTGACTGAGTCCAAGTGTCCATTGTGAGTCTGTACAAAAATTGTGTGTTTCATACTTCTATTTTATTTTCCTATTTTCTTATTTATTTAAAATCCAAAAAAAAGAGATTAGTATGTAAATAATTTTCTTGTATTTTTTTATATTTTTATCCTCTTTAAAACCTCAAAAAAATTACAAAACTTCAAAAATCGGTTTTCTATACACAAGGAGAACCACCAAAAAATACCACTTCGCACAGATGACCTCTTTTTCATTGGTTCCTTCATGAATTGTAGATCTCGTTGAGACGAACAACTTTCATGAAGGAAATTTTTTGATCTGAGGTCTTCTCCCATTGCTTTTCTATTTTCTTCTTCTTTAATTTTGATTTTTTTGGGAGGCCACGTGGCAGCTCTTGGGCGTGCCACGTGGCACCCCACCTCTTCTCTCCCCTGCCGGCCACCTCTAGTCACGTGCCAAGCACGTGACCATCTTCCTCCCATCCATTCTCCCCTAACCCAAAACGGCAGCCGCCTCCTCCATAGTCGTTTCTCCTCCTCCTCGCGTAACGGCCACCTTCCCACCAACGCTCTTCCTCAGCTCTCACCCTCCCCCTCGCGCATAACGCCCTCTCACGCCTTCCTATAAAGCTCGCCACACCTCCCTTGTTTGATTTATCTGCCAAGTTACGCAACGTAAGGGCGACGTCTACCCGGTGGTGATGACACCTAGTAAAGCTCCCCTTCCGTCGAGGCGAGATCCGAGGTCGAGGTTCTCGTAGCAGCACGACTCCAAGGGTTGCTGCTTTGCTCCTGCTTTGTCTGCCGGAGCCTCAGAGCGAAGACCGGTCGAGGTCCCCTGACCTTCAAGCGAACTCCTCTACCAGGTACTTCTTCCTCTGTAGAACCTACTCCGCCCTCTCACTTCCTCTCCGATCATATCGCCTAAACACCGTCACTGAAAATTCATCGTGACTCTTGCAAAGAGGCGAGCCCATCGTCCTCCGCCGACCCACACCTTTGTCAACACCACCGCGTACAATGTCGCTCAACCATCTCCGCCATACATCCCCCGCCTCTGTGTTTGCTAACCCCCTGCAGGTACACCGTCATCACCTTCTGCCATAGAGCCTCAACCCTGTCACATCAACCTCTCTTGCAGTCGCCCTCTGCCTCGCACAGGCCTCACGACCACTGCCTTGCGTCCGCCGCCTCAGCTCCACCTCGGGCGTGTGTCGCATGAGGCTGAGCTCCTCCGCAAGACGCCCGCCATCGATTTCCCTCGATCCCATGTCACTGCCTTCCAACAGCCGTTGGATCAAGGGTGAGACCTTGATCCAACGTCTCTAATTGCGCCACGTACCCCCGTCATTCGAGCCTCAGGTCCGGTGTCCAAAGCTCCGTCCGCTCCACTCGAGCCTCTATGTTGCTGCCACGTGCAGGCTTTGCTCCAGCCTCAGGTTCGGGCATTCGAGTCTCCTGGTCCGTCTCCCAAGCCTCATGTTCGGCATCTTCGAGCCTCCGCCCCGACTCCGAGCCTCCAAGCGCACGTGCGATGCACGTGCGTTGGGGGCAAATTGCAGATACACCCCCCAGAGTATTCTGAAATTAAAAAATACACATGTAGGGGTAAATTACAAGGCCACTCCAACTTTGCTAAATTACATATAAGCACCTCCAAGGATCTTTTTGAAATAAAAACTTTATTTTATTTACATTTTAGTCCCTGTAAATTCATTTGAGCATATCTTTCTCATACGAACTCCGTTTTTAGCATATAATATGTCATTTTGAAGCTCTTTTCATGCTCTACCACTTAACATAGTTTGTGGACAGATCTGAGGTTGTCTATTGGTAATTATTATTTGAGGATATCTGTTGACATATGCAGGCTAATTTTTGACATATTGGTGCCACATTTTCATTGAGAAATTAACGACATCTTCTGTAGGAGTTCAGTTGAGGAATTTAATTTGATTAACCTCTTGTCATCATTGTGGATTATTCCCAATAAATTAATCTTTGTAGGAGTTAAATCAAGGATCAATATATTTGATTCCCTATTTGTCTGATCAACTATAAAATTTTGAAGAGCAATTTACATGGAATTTTTGAAAGGATTATTGATTGATTAATCTCTCTATTTGTAACTTGGATTCGATAAATCTTTCTGGGCATTAATCTTTCGATCTGCAATTATCTCTCGAGAAATTAATTGATAAATATCATTGAGGATTGAATCGTATACTTCACAGATCCAGTGCTTCATCTCTCTTTTTATTTTTTCGTGTCTTCATCATTGCATTGTATTATATTGTCCCAACACATAAATTAATCAAACATTAATTAATTATTTAATTTAATTTAAAACCATGCAACTAAGAATCATCGTTCCCTGTATTCGACCTTGGTACACTTGTCAAGTAAAAAAAATCCACAACATTCCGAGATTGTGATTTTTGTTGAATCGTTTTCTTCCTGCTATACTACAATTATCTATTCTTAAAGAGGCAAATTTGACGTTCATTAGTGAGCACATGTGCTCGCTCGATGTGTGTTCGCCCGATGGAGGGTCGCTAGGGCAGGCGGGCGAGCACTTGTATACGCCAGGTGCTCGCCCGATCTAAGCGCTTGCATAATTGTGTTCGCCAAAGACTCAATCATGTTCATGCTGGCGAGCCAACGCAGAGGACTGGGCGAGCACATGTGCTCGCCCAAGATAAAGAGCAGAAAAAATATACAAGTTCGACGAGGTTTAGACATCCCTTCAAACCGGTATAGCCTGCTAAGAAACCACTACATGTGCTTATCAAAGTCGAGAAAAATACCTTTAATGTGTCATCCATCTTATTAATTCAAGTAACTTGTACCTGCCAAACTCACATAATATATATGAACTTACGAACTAAATATATAAGATAATATACAATTTCAGTATATGCATCACATTTAGCAGCTAAATATAATACCAATAGATTTTTGAAATGTTCGACATGTATAAGTACATCTGATTCTATTTTCAAAGTTCATACATATTAAAATATTTGCTAAAAAAGCATAACAAAAAAGATAAAACCGCCCATTATTTCCTTTTTGAACTAAATATTTTTGAGATTAAACCATGCTTTCCTTTCCTTTTCTCCTACCCATTCTCCTTAAATCTGGCGTACATGTGTGCCTCTTCTTCTGGGTCATTCTCCTCCTCCTCTTCATCTTATTCAATCTCCTTATACTGAGAAGCACATCCTTGTGATCTATTTTATGGAAGATATATATATATATATATGATATTCAATTGAAGATATTGAAATATAAAATTCTTAGAATTTAGAAGGACAATACTTACATGTACGCCGAGAAATCTTGCTGAACTTCACCACAGTCTCCACCATCATCGTCATTTGAGACTCTATATGCGATGAAGGCTGTGATGACTTTGGTTGTGAATAAGACGGTTGGTCATAAGAAAAATAGGAATGACGATGTTCCTCCACATAGTATGGAAGAAGATTACCAAGCTTCTGCTTCATGTTCGCAACAACATCCCTCTCCTCCAACATCTATTAAAATTTTGATGGTTTAATATGAATATATAATTAAGATTTGAATATGCTAAAATAATATTTATCTATACCTATTTCCAAATTGCTTTATCAAATAGTAGTTGTTCCATATTAGGATCTTCACCCCATTTCTCTGCAGGTAGTGCCAAATAACACTCATGAAATACAAGTTAAAAAATATAAGATATAATTATGTTATATCTTTCAAATTACTTATATATAAAAAAGATCAACCAACAATTCTACTGCTTCAGGAATGTATCATTTAGACTCTCATCTTTCCCATTCATGTGGGACCTAGACCACCACTCCTGAAAAGAGTGTTCTCTTTCCAACCTTGTCACCTGAAAAATAAATATAAAAAATAATAACATAATGGAACTATAATAAGATAATGTTTAAAATCTAATTTTTAATATGAAAGTACCTGCTCCGCTCTAATATGATTGTGGCTTTTAGAGACACTGGTCTATTTGATCCTCAATTTTTGGCGGTTTCTCCTTCCCGTCATCGATCTCCTCCCAAACTCAGTATCTGCAATGAATGCGTCACAAAAACCCACCCACCTGCAACAAATATGTTATAAATATTATTTTTTAAATAAAATATACCATAAACTATGGAGGTAATACAATACCTATCCTCCGTGCACTATGTTGGTAGGAACCTCTTCATCTCGTCGAAATCCATCTCCTCGCATCTCATATTCGCATGCGAGTCTCTCCTTACCTTAAAAGAGTATTGTTCATTCTCTTCTCCACTAAATAAATAAAAGGTCGAAGATAAGCTTCTTTCCCCAGATCAAGAACTAAACGATACGTACTCTGAAAAAATATTACAAAATATTAGATTAAATAGTAGCAACAAATTTAATTGAATGTGCTAAAACATTATACTTATCAGAAACATCTCAAGCAATCTCTCCTACTCGGTAGCAGGAAAGTGACACCAACGATATTGCATGCTAGTCAAATGTGTCTTGATTATCTTGGTAATATCCTTTGCCACCTTGTTGCAATTCAAAAAATCTCTGCATATTTTGTAAATTTTTCAAGTAATATGAAAGTTAAAATGAGAAGATTTATTTATATAAAAGTTAAATTTAGAGAATTTATAAAAATCGCACCTCCCACCTGCAGTAACCTCCAACAAAGGGTAGGACTCCAAAGTCTGCCCACCTCCAGTAGGTAAAGGTACGCGGATGTTCGGTCGTGTAGAAGAAGTGAAACAAAATCCTCGAGGTCGGTGCTGGTACAGGTATCACGCATGTAGCAAGAGCGGCTGTGTAAGATGACTCTCCAACGTCTCCATAAAAGGGATGAGGAGGATAACCAAGAGACTCATAACATGCTATAACCCGTTGAGCCTCATTAGGAAGTGACTCTAAAGTAACAGGTGGGGTCGGTTGCCTATTGGAAGAAGGTGAGTCTGACGACGATGGATGAGTGGATTGTCGATATCCATAAGAGCCGCCGCGTCCGAAATCTGTCATGACTGTAATGATGATGTAATAGTTAATTACAAAGTTATTATGAAAATTTCTGATTTATCTTCTATAACTTATTGAACTTACGGTTAATCTTCGTCATGTGATTTAGGGGAATTAAGGAATATTTCATCGATTTCTGAGTTATTTGAATCATCATTTGTGGAGTCTACATCATCTTGTTGGTCAACACATAACACCTCATTATCCGCCAATCAAATTGATTCGATGATTGAAACTTTTTCTGCTACATTTATTCGCTCATGAGTCGGAGTGAAAGCTTCATGTATAACATCATCAAGATGAGTGTATTCATTAGAAATATAACCTCGAGAATTTATCTTCATGACACTAAAAGATTCGACATTCTTTCTCTTCTTTGACATTCGTGGGAGATAACAAATTTGGTCTATTTGAGAAGTTAGAACGAAGGATTCAAATCTACGTATAAATTTTCTTGTTATCATATCGACAATGTTCTTTCTCTTATCGATCACTACGCCTCCATTGGGTCATACCATTCATACAAAAGAGAACTACTTTATTATAGTATGGAATACTATATTCTACGTCTAGTATCTCATTTAATATTCCATAGTAATCCAAATGATCTTCCTCGTAACAAGAACTTCGAACCAACACTCCGTAATTCTGAGTTGTTAAATATCTACTAGAATTAAAGGTATGAAACCGATAACCATTACCATAACAAGAGTTTTAAGATAAGACCTTATAAACCGGACCTTCTCCAAAATATTTTAATATTTGTATATGATAATAACAACCGTTCAATTGCTGTGTTTGATTGTTAAACCATTCTGAAAATTGATTCTTATAGATGCTCACAACTTCATCATCTGAATACATAAGATTTTCTTCGACAACTTCCCTTCTAAATTCTCTAAAATAAGTACAAGAAATATCATAAATAAGTGGAAGGAAATTTACATATGTATATATAAAGTAATATAGAGATGTATTGAATATATGATGATATTTCCTGGCAATTGTCTAATACGTATACCTCTTCAGCATCTTTCTCTTGTTTCGATAGTAGATATTCAGTGGCCTTTCCAATGAGCTGAGTGAATTGACGAAAGATACTGATATGAGGTTCTTCCTCAGAGTAAATTGTCCCATTCATTTTTTATATGTTGTGAATAGTCTCCACATTTTCCGGAATATATCTAACACAGAATGTTGCGACTTCCACATAAATATACTGCAAACTGATTGATCCTTTCACTTTACTTTTATTCCGGACCTTTCTTTTAAGAAAGAACATGAACCTATGTAAAACATGTATATGTTTTTATTCATATATTAAAATATTAAAAAATAATATTTAGAAATACTTTTTAAATAGTTACATCCATCGATATTTTTACGGACCCTCCGTCCTTTGCTTCGTAAGGAAGAAGAATCATCAGATGCTCCATTGAATAAAAAAATGACGGCGGGAATATCTTCTCCAAATTGCATACAATCACGTGAATATTTTTC
Organism: Ottelia alismoides; assembly: GCA_037367405.1. Classification (NCBI taxonomy): domain Eukaryota; kingdom Viridiplantae; phylum Streptophyta; class Magnoliopsida; order Alismatales; family Hydrocharitaceae; genus Ottelia; species Ottelia alismoides. The sequence continues at coordinate 5,911 of JAZKJV010003964.1, read as the reverse complement.
TTAAAATATTTCATCTCCATCTGGTGTACGCATGACGAGCAGAGAATTTGAAAAAAATCTACTGACATCTGATAAAACATCTACAACATTTTTCTGTAAAAATCCTTTGAACACTAGCGGTAGCATTCTTTGCATGAAAACATTACAGTCATGACTCTTCATTCCCTTAAACGAGTTCTTCTTTAAGTCGATCAAATTTGAGAAATTTGATGCATATTCGTTTTGAAACTTTAATTTACTTGTCCATTCGCAGACAAACTTCACTTCATTTCTGTCTAATGTATACTTTGCTTTAGAAATTTCAACCTTCCATTATCATTTTCCTTTATATACAACCCCGACCGATTGCATATGATTTTTAAATCACGACGAGACTTTATTGTATCTTTTGTGCAACCGGTTACATTCATAACTGTATAGAAGATGTTATCGAATACCTTTTTTTATGCATAACATCTAAGTTGTGTCGTATCAATATCTTACTCCAATATGGTGATTCCCAAAATATACTCTTCCTAATCCAATTGTGTCTGTCACCAAAAGCAGGAAGAGTTTTTGTTTTATCTCTGTTGTTCAAGGTTGCATTTTCTAATTCTTCTAAACTTGATAATATCATTTCGCCAGTCATAATTATCGGAGGATATGTAGGATAGATGATATTTCTTTTAAATGAATGCTTTTGTCTTTGATATGGATGATTATTTGAAAAAATACACGTGACAATAAAAAAACAAGGTTTCTGATCGTATTTAAAGTTGGAATAATTTTCTACCTTCCATATAATATGGACTTACGTTCGTGCGTATTCCATTCAGATAACATTCCATATGTCCGGAAGTCATTTATTGTACATAGTAGAGCTACATTAATATTAAATGCTTGACTTTTATTTGCATCACATGCATCCACTCCATCCACCCATATCATTTTCAACTCATCTATAAGAAGATGTAAATAAACGCCGATGTATTTTCCTGGATGTGTAGGTCCTGGCACCAACAACGTAGAAACATAAATTGTCTCTTATTACATAAGCACATGGGTAGATTGTATGGTGTTGTCATTACTAGTCAGCAAGAGTAATCTTTACTTCTTTATGATGATTAAACTCGTCTGTGCATAAACCTATAACACAATTCATTTTTTCTTCCGAAAGCGAAGGAAATGTTGACATCAATACTTTCCAATAATCAGACTCGGATGGATGCTCCAAGTACTCATCAACTATATGTTCTGTATGCCATGTCATATTTTTTGTCATTTCCTTACAATAATATAACCGTTTTAATCTAGACATCAACGAGAACTAACATAAATCTTTCTTGAGCTTTTTGTGTCATTCTTACTTGATTCCTGAAATCTTGGCTCGTCACATTTAGACAACATGTCAAATAATGATGTTCATCGTAGTATAAAATATAATGATTTATACAAGAGTCTATTTTAACTTCCGCTAAACCTATCTTCTTCATCATCTTCCTGATTTTGTAATAACTAGCGGGTAATTCAGCATCTTCTGGTAACATTTTCTTGATAATTTTAAGCATGGCATCAAAATTACGATCAGTCATATTATACTCCATCTTCATCGATAAAAGGTCTGAAACTATGGAGAGTTTTGAATATGTCTTACAACCCAACCACACTGGCTCTTCTTCTTTTTTCAACAGCTCGTAGAAGTCTGCAGACTCTCCATATGATCCTCACCATCTAGACAATCAGTGTTAAAATCAGGATCCGCAACGTTCGTAGCCATATCTACGAATGAGTTAATATCTGTCTGCTTCTTTTGACTCATTCACCGCGTCCTCGAAGTCCCTCACCATGCCTCCACTAAATCATATATTTTTCATGAAATCATTTTTATAAAGATGCAATTGAGTTTCATCATTTGTACTTTCTTCATTAAACAACACTTTCGACATGGACACAAGATAATACCATTTAAATATATGACACGAGAACCTGTGCGTAAGCAAATTCTACAAATTCTTAAACAGCTCTTTGAAAGGTATCTATAACACATCCATCTATTACACGCTTGCACATCCACTTCTGTTAGCCATCCTTATCATCTGAATGTAACAGTTCATATAATCGAATGAGAGGAGAAGATTTAACTTTGGCTTATTCTCAAAGAAACTAAGAAGAAGCACTCTAACTACTAACTCATTCGATTGCCTAAATTTATCACTTGAGCCTGCCCATAAGGATTTAAAAACTACTATAAGACGATCGTTTTCACGTGCTTGCTTATTTCAGAGGAAAATTCGACAGCATAACCATACACCTCTCTAGTATACCTCCAAGACCAATCGCAATCAACTTTCAAAACATCCACCGTAATGACTATTTCGATACTAAATTACGATTGGTTTTGGTATACTGAAGAGGAAGGGGATATGGGGCCGAATTTCCATCAGAAACAAATGATATGTGACAACGATCGCCTTTTAGTAATTTGAATCCTTATGGACCCCCTTAGTTCGGGATCTTCGAACTAAGGAAAATCAATATAAATATAATATTTTAAGATCACTTTACGTCGTATAATTGTACGTGCTACAAATGTAACTGTAAAACAATCTTAAAATATTTATTCATGTATGTTAATCGAGCATTTACGTATATTTGATTGGCTAACGATGGAGATATGGACATGTGTAATCCTAAATTAGTGCTTAATAAAGTTTTTAGAAGAATATTATTGAAAGCGTACTGCAAAAAAGATTTCTCCACCTGCAAACATCAAAATCCACGATCATTGGATTGGGATATCGCATTCCCAAAGTGGGTCCAATAGTAATGTGCAAATATAAAAAAATATACCACTATTGGAGGTGATGAAATCCTCCAATGTGTTGCACACCGCCTCCTGGTGTGCAGGGTCACATACCACCGGTGTGGAGGGACGCATTGTGTGTGAATGATTTTGTATGATTTAATAATAAGTTTGTTAGTGTTTTAGCCTTAATATCAACCTAACTATAAGTTAATGTCATACACTTGGCCATATTAACTAGAATTTAGTGTGATAATAAATTATCACATAACAAATATTGGTGTTTGTCATATCTCATATTTACAATCTATGAAAGGTCTACCTCATATCTAGACTCTATGAAGAGGATGTTTGTATGCATGGAAACATAATAGACCACAAATAAAGATTATTTAAGTAAACTAATCCTAATTGGTAATTAAGCAGAATTACCCTAATGTTATTCACAAGTTATACCTAATGATATTTAAGCACATTTACACACTATCATGGCATGATATTCCTATTTCATATGTTTAGTCATTATAAATAATCAACAAGGAATACGAACATGTATAAAAGTGACAGGGGTATTTAGTATTCGATTTTAATGTGCACATTTAATCATGTCACTATTTGTGGCATTTCATCATACACCTTTCGTGCATATAGAATTTCTTTTTTTTGAAGTTCCGTGCATATAGAATTTCATCTATACTTCACAACAATCATCTCATCTACCAACAAATAAATACTAATTGAATCATACGCAAAATACACAACATGTTCACTGCAATCAAAAGTTAACATATTTAACGAATGATCTATCAACAATAGAAAACCCTAAAACATCCAAACTAAATGATATGGAATGAAATGCTAAAAAAGAGAGAAAGGATGAAGGGATATACCTAATGAAATATGTGTATGTGTTTCAAAAAACCAAATGAAGGTTGCGGGATGCAAGGTGGGCGGAGCAACAATCGTTGGAGGAAGAGATTTGGGATGGATCACGCATAGAATGAGAAAGAAGGCTTGCATGTCATTCTGTTCAGAGACGTGGGTGAGCACATTAAGTGCTTGTCCGGTGTTGGCACTTGTTCTCGTCCGTATTTCAAGGTGTGCCACGCACGCCACTTGAAAAATTCAAATTGGCGAGGACATCGGGGCACCACGCATGTTAACCGAGTGCTGCCCGCATATTTGAGAAGATGCGACTCTAAAACTGGTCTAAAATTTGACTGGGTGACCCACATTTGCTCGCCCCGCCTTCGCCAGTGCTTGGGCGACCACTTGTGCTCGCCACCCTCGCAGACGTGGGCATGTCAATCGCGTCTTTTTGTAGTGTTCTTTTAATTCTAGCAGTCATCCGTCTATGGGCTAAACCATCTCTTTGCTAACAGTGCATTCTCCGTTCCCTGTCTATCTTTGCTACTCGCTATATTTCCCTTGATAGTTGGAGTTGTAAATTAGTTGATTTAGATCATGCATCAAAACTCAAACAATTATATAATATATACATGAGTTTGTTAGATGAGCTAGGGGCCCAGGACTCTGATTCTAGGTTTGAGATGCGTAACTATAGGAGGCGATCAAAGGGAGGCATCCTGTCTAGTAGCAAGTAGCAATGGTTTCTTATCAAATCGCTATTGGGATAGGTGATTTCTTGACGCTTTAACCGTTGATAAAAGGTAGGTTAATTGAAGAGAGGTTGTCCTCTTTTGAAAAGGAGGCTCATCATGGAAGAGGGGAGTTTGAACACACTAATTACTATACCACAACTATGTAGCACATTTTTTCATGTAAAAAAGGCAAACACTTATATTTATTACAATCAAATTATGACTATGTGAACGTGGATTTCATATCAGAATATTTACAATCAAATTACCACTATGTGAACGTGGATTTCACCAACACATAAGAAAATCAACTAAATTATTCTGATATGACAATAAATAGGTTCATTTCTTTCTCTGATTTGACAGATCGTTTACCTTTTTTCAGTATTGGCTTCTTATTTTGAACATATCTAAATTATTTTTCAAAGTTTATCACTAACTATAACTTTTTCTTATTACATATAATTTGTTTATCCAAACGTCGATGCATAAGTTATGCTAGTCAAGTTTATAACGGGAATTCATATAAGCCAATATGCATTAACCACAAATGAAGTTGCAGAGAGAAGGGACGAATTAGGGTTTATTGCCAACCACGTGGTGCCGTTGTAGAAAGAGGTAAAGAGCTCAGAGACATGATCCAAGGAGTGGTCTGGTTGTGGTGCAATGTACCTACACCATAAAGGACCCATGTTCGAATCCCAGGGGAATGCTCCGGACCCGCTGAAATTACCGGACCTACTATTAAAAAAAGAGCACAGTGACACGTGGTGAAAGATGGGAGGGAACCAAGGTTTTAAAAACTGAATCCAACCAACCAGTTCAATTTGTAAAACCAAGAACATGAAGAAAAATTGTATAACCACCCGATTTTTATTCATAAAATAAAATCAGTCAAAAACCTGATTGAACCAGTAGAACCAAACCACCAGTGCAACCATCTATTTTTGCCATTTTTTTATAATTTAATAAAATAAAAACTTTTAAAAACGGTTCATAATCTAGTCTCATTCTCCTTCCACATGTGTCAATGACCCGTTATCACCTCTTTCTTCCTGCCATATGAGCATTGTCTCTCTCTCTCTCTCTCTCTCTCTCTCTCTCTCTCTCTTCGCATTGTACATTAGGTTGTCTACTTTCAACAACAATAAAGGAAGAAGACATTGTCATAGTCATACTACGATAAGTAGTAAATTAGCAACACTTATTATTAATTATAGTTTAAATAGTTTTAAAATTATTAATTTTATACATCTCATATATGTATTTATATGTATTCTATAAAATATATTTATTATGTCCTTTTGAGTTTTTCTAATAGCATTTATACCCCTAGCTTTAGGAAATTTCTCATGTGTTCCTATATTCTTAAAAAATCACAATACTATCTTTATGGTGGTATAATACATAGCGTGCATGTAGTAATAAATGTCCACTACTATTGCGTTTTTGTAAAAATATAGGGGCACGAATGGAATCGTAAAACAATATGCATATAGGTGTTATTGGAAAAACTTGGAGGGGCAAA